>VXBB01003820.1:294166-347037 GCA_013399915.1 Illadopsis cleaveri
TATGCCTCAGATGAGCCAAGAAACTTCTGAAATGAGTAGCAGGCCTTGCTCAGCACCCTGTGTGCAAAGCAGCCTCTTCCTGCTCCTCTTGCCCCTCCAGGTAGCCCTGGCAGAGCAAAGCAAAGTTTCTCAGCTGTGCTGTTAAGGCAAAGTCCCCTCCACATTCTTATCAGGACAGGGTTTCCCAGCTGCCACCATCAAACTGTTACCCCTGCAATGGCTCCTTCTGAAGGTTATTTGTATCCTAGAATCATTTAGGTTGGAAAAGACCTTTAAGATTATTGATTCCAAACACAAACTAATTTTTCATGTGCAGAAACACATAAGGAAACAAACCCTAATATTAATCCGTTCAAACGGCAAGAAGTCCCCCCCCCTCCCCCTCCCCCATGCACAAAGCTGCAAAAATTAAATCCATAAGGGCATTCATAAAGAATATCTTATTTCGGGGAGAAAACAAAAGTGACTGACACAGTTATTTGTCAGCACTGGTAAATAAATTTGCACGGCTTACAATGTTTACCCTGGAGTACAGCTGAAAGATCCATTCGTGCTGCATTAGAAACCCGCCTCAATGACAAACTTCAGCTCCCCGCTCCAGCAAAGCTGATGTATTGACTAGACAGGTAGATATTAGGTGCTCCGACTGTCTGGATGCTATGGAAATCATGCCGCATGCATCTGACCGTTGTCAGCGGCAGAAGACAAGCGCCGGCCTCATTCTTATTCTAGCCAGGAAAAAGGCCTCGTCTGCATTAGCCTTTTTACTGAAAGGCTGCCATATTTGTCAGTTCAGACACATGTAAGATAAGCTCTTTCCCCGTTATCTAATATTTCACCAGGCAGTGGAAACGAAGGATAAGCAGAACCTAATAGTCTATGTGGGCAGGAGATCGTGAATGCTGTCAAGCTCAGCGCAAGGCCTGGATGCCCTAGACAAGGGGAAGTTTACAGCAGAAGTTAATCACTTCATTTTGAAGAAAAACTCACAGGGATTTGGCGAAATGGCTAGGACTTATCCTGGTTATGCAGCAAGCAAGGAGACAAGCATAAAACCCCTAGTGCAGCATTGTACTCAGTGCCTCTCTCCTCTTGTAATGTAGGTACCGCTTGGCTAAAATTCCAGCTCAGTCAAAGGGGATTAAAGAAGGCAGCTGGAAAACCACTGCTTTTTCTAAGCAACTGGACAAAACAGAACAGGCAGGGAGAAGCAAAATGAAAAACGAAACTGCATTCTTGAAATGTCCTGGGCTGATCAGTCCCTTGTACAGCAGCTAGCAGAGATGCCAAAAGTACTATTGCAGTCTGATTTACCTGTACTTCTACACTGCAAAACTGCCCAAATTGCATGTAGAGTTGGTAACAACCTGGCAAAGAGATCAGAAAGGCTCTTGCTCAGCTGCAGGACTTCCTGGCAAGCACGTATCTTAACAGGCTTTTCTGCTGCATAATGTGAATACAACAGTGCTAAGTGAATTCCGAATAAAATTAAGTGAATTCCGAATAAAATTAAGCCTGTTTCAGAGCTCACAGAGTAAGTCTAGTTTAACAGCATGTCTTCTTAAGAGATACACCATTTCAAACAGTAGTGACTATATGGTCACACTGCTCCCTTTTAATGCACTGACATGAGAACCCAACGATATTTGGTGCAGCCCCAAGTATACAAGCTTTACACATTGTTCTGGCTCACCCTGAAAGGCCAAGCTATGCCCAAACAATTTTGTGGGGTTTTTTTCCATCTGGCAAAAGTGGAGTTTTTGGGCATAACTGTTCAGAGGTGCCCTGCCAAAATGCAAGTGACAGCCTTTAAGGGAAGGGTTATAACACATGTGTGGGATGTGGTATCCAGCATCCCTCTGCTGCCTGTTCCCAATCCACTGCCACCCTTTAAACCACCACTTAAGCGACACGGTGAGCTGTGTTCTGTACATGGACTCCTAACGTCAACCCTGCACTTAATACCTCATGTGGTCACCAATAACAATTTTGACCCTCCCTGGAGTCAACAACGCTTTGGCTGCCAACAGCAACAGTCCCAGGATAGCTGCTGTCAGCAGCGCCACACCACGTGTGCCCGCACGTGACAGCAGCTCTGCCGTGTCGCCCACCTGCTCCCACTGTGTGATGATGGGGACTACACAAAGTCACAAGAAACCTATTCCCAGGGAGTCAAGTGCTCCTTGGCGTCAGCACTCGCCGTCCTCACGGAGCGGGCCAGCTGGGGGAAGACGCATGTGGCATGTGAGCCTGCAAGGAAAACAAAGCCTAGCCTGCGTCTAATTTTAGGCTTGGCAGCCCTAAGGATGTTCTGGGCTGTCTTTATCTTTGGCTTTTCCAACTCCTCTTCCTTTAAGGTCATACCCTTAAAAGCTGTTGTGCTGCCTCTCGCCTCAGGTCTCTTTCCTTCCCCGCATCAGCCCAGTCAGAAGGTGCAGCAGCATGAAAGCCCTGACCTCCTGGAAAGCCTTCCTTTCAGCAAGTTGGCAGGACAGCCATCCAGGAAAAACCTTCCAGCCTGCCGGCTCAGCTGGGATAGAGAAGGGACAATCCCTCATGCTTTATTTCATCACCAGCTGGCTGCAAGGCTTTCTGAATCTCCCTTCTCCTCGAGTCAGTCCAGACTTTCTCTGCCTTTGTTCACATGAACCTTGGAGTGTACTTTTTTCTTTTTTTTCAATCATGTACATTAAGTACTTCATTTAAGGAGAATGAATCCCAGTTTATGGAAATGGAAAATCCCAGTTTACGTTAATGGAAAAGGAATGGGAAGGTACCAGGACCTGATGCCACATGGCCAAGCTGTATTTCCCCTTTATGGACTCCCTCAAACCCCAAAGCCTGTCCAACAGGACTCAGATTCACCCATTCCTCATACAGGAGCAAAATGCCATAGGCTAGCTCTTTGCAGAAATTGCCAGCAGGTACAGGCAGAATAACACCAAGTATCCTCCTGCTCTATACAAGCTGCAAGCTCCCTGCTGCAGCTTGTTGGGGAAGGAAAGTGATGCTGGACCACCATCCCCACATGGGAAAGCTGCTCATTCCCCAGGTGCCTCAGCCCAAGACTGATCTCACCATTTAGGGCCTGTTCCAAATGCTGGCTGCAAGGGGCACGTACACAGCAGCAATGCTGCCAAGCCTGCACTCACAGCCCCAACATCCAGCAAAGCAGTGCTCCACGTTCAGGGAGTCTAGAAATGCAAAACAGAGAGAAAGGCTATGGTGGCTTTCCAAAATATTTTTGTTTCACTCCCAATTCCCTAAAATGGTGCAGGGATTTGTTTAAAACCTGGAAGAAAAATATAACCTAAAGGTACCCCTTCATCCTGTACAGCATTCCACCCATGCCCAGAGAATGCAGCAGGTTACCCAATGACACTGCACTGGGTCCCAGCCCCAGAGGCACTGGGTCCCAGTCCCAGAGGCACTGGACAACCTCCTGCCCACCCCTCTGGTAGGGCTCAACAAAAATATCAGCTTCTAGAGGACAGTGTCTATTGTGCAGCCATACACCATGACCTCTTAACTTCACATCCCAGCTGCCACTCTGAAGCCTGCACAGAAATTAATAATCTTATTTTTCTCTGCTTTTTTAGTAATTTTTTTTTCAGGGGGAAGGGGGAAACCTTGATTAGGTAGATGTGGCTACTTAAAAGCAGTGTCTAGCAAGTCCATTCTCCACTGAAACAACTGGGGCAGAATAGGTCTCTGTTAATGTTACATTTAGTCATTAAAAATGTGCATTTGTGATTCTAAAAGCTGCTAGAGGCAAAACACAAGATAGAGATACATACTCAGATTTACGTTCAGTTTCCAGCTGGGGAGACTCAGTGAAACTAAAATTAACATCTCTACCTTTCATATGCATTTCTGGACAAACATACACTGAGTAATAACCACCACTGCTGTACACATTTGAATACTCTTTCAGCAAAGGCCTAAATGCCTTTTGAAAAACCTAAATAATTTAGCACTGTGGTAGTGTGAAGTGTGTTAAAACACTTTTATATACTACTACATCTAGCTCTGGGGTACATCACAGGAGATGTCGTCTTAAAGGAGCAACACACAATGGCTTTGAGCAGAAAAACAGCTAACAGATAAAAGGAACAAAAATACTTGCACTGGATGGGAAAATATCACACAGGAATAATAGATAATCAAATAAAAATAGTACAAACTGTACAGTGGAATCTTTAATTATGACTCACTACAAAGACTTTGATTTCACATTTCGCCCATGCCGGTTAAACAACATCTTGGTAAAACTAGTGCATTTTTACAATTTATTTGTATTACAGGAACATAAAGATCCTTCAGTCAGGAATCACAACTTCAGTGGCCTAAGCGTTGCACAATTAAAAAAAGACAACCCGAGGATTTTGAGGTCTGGAGCTATGACAAAGAAGATGACTTGTGTATGAAAAAGGAGGTGAGATTAAGGCGTAAAATGCTCACATCCACTGTAAAAAAATCCTGCGTATTCTTAGCTCAACAGCTGTCTAGCCAAAAAAACCCTAAAAAAAACCCCAAAAAGTGAAAAAAACCCACTCCAAGGAAAGCCTTTTTAGGACTTTGATAGCAAATAATCTTTCCCATGGATCAGTGTAGGGGGCCATTTACTGAATCACCAAGACAGTTTTCTGTTGCACTGGGACAATCCCTCATGAAGCCACATGCAGTAAATGCACAAGCAGACTAAGGGGATTAGAAGGAGAAATTGGCATTATATTTCTGTATTTCAAATTCTTTCTATTCTTGGTTTTTCTGAGCAGTAAAAGAAACTGTAAAAGCAAGATCCAGATACTACCTGAAACAAAGCTGTTTCCTATTGTCCTATTACTTAACTTTTAATAGTACTAGTGTCTCAAAAAACAACACACACTAGGAAATAAGTGAAGGTTTAAAAAAACCCAAAAGGCTAACTATAAGTTAATTAACTAGATGGACACACAGTTCTGTGGCCATAGGCTGGACCCAAGGCTCTCCTTCACCACCAGCAACTGGAAAAAACAAATCTTAAAGTTGTTGCATTTTTGTTCTATCACCCAAATTTTGTTTTGTTTCTAGGTTATGGGGATCTGAAACGGAAAACTATACCTGGTTTTCCCGTAACAGAAAACTATACCTGCTTTTCCTGTAACAGTTTGCAAATTTCACAGCCCATTTCAAATAACTTCTGGCAGATTTTTTTTTTCTTCCCAGATCTCCTTGGTGCAGGGAAGCTTTAATAATTTGCTCATGCAGTGCCAAGCAGAATACAAAGATGAAAAAAGAAAGGAAAAAAAAAAGAAAAAAAAAGAAAAAGAAAAGGAAAGAATCACCAACAAACTAAGCTTCAATCTTAAAAAGCGGAAAAATAAATTAAGGTGAGGGACTACATGAAGGTAAGGGGGTGAGATGAAACGGGCATCCACATGAGTGCGCAGAAGTGCTGATCCAATGGTCTCCTCTGATTTCACAGTCCAGGAGCTCCTGGCACATCACTGGCCTATCTGCAGCATCTCCATGCTGGAAAGAAAAGTTTCATCTACAACTCATTTATTAAAAAGTGTCTCTTTAGGCTATCATAATACAATAATTTACAGTGCTTAGGTTTACTTTGTGCTTTGTTGCTGAGGAGGGCAGAAACAAACTTACTGTTCTTCTTCTTCTTCTTCTACAGTTTTTTAAAAGCACAGCGCAATTTCAAGGGCAGATCAAAGTTAGACTAATTATTTCCTTTCTGTATATCCCACAACTAAATGTAACAGGTCACTAGGGAAGGGTGAAACAAAAGATGAATGTATTTGCACATACTAACAGCAAACACCAAGAAACAAGGACATTATTTATATAATAAAAAGATGCATAAGGGAAAACATCAAAGCCTATATTAAATATACGAACGCACAAATATATCACCAATGGTGCCTAAATAGCTAGGGAAAGGAACTGGCTGCTCTCTTCTCCACACTTCACATTAAACATAACTGCTGAGGTGGTTATATTCTTCAAGAGCCTTTAGCACTACTGATGATAAAGGTTTGATAATTCTAGTACTGCCCACTTGATGTTAATCTCAAAACTAAAAAAATACATTGCCATTGTTTTCTGTTGTTTAGAAACATTTGAGTTTGCTCAGGCCATACCAAAAAGATTTGGGCTGAGTCAGGAGAGCTAGAAACATGTTTTACCGTATTTTTGTAATGAGACTTGACATTCTTATTATACAGTTCTAAGAATCAGGGTTTTAAAATACTCCAGCTATCATGAGAACTGAAGAGTGGTCAAGAATATAATCTGCCTGTAGAAACTTGCAGAAGCAAATAGCTTCTGCTCTGCATTAGTCCCTGTCTAGGAAACCTTAACAGGCATATTCCACTTATGTTACTGTTCCTTTGTCCTTTTCCCAGGTTACTTCATCTGCTAGTTGAGAAATTGCAAGCTTTGAGGCAAAAAAACCCCCAGTGTGTAACTCCAGTGTTTTGTCTACCTGTCAGCAACCGCACAAGCAGTCTCCATGGCCCATCCTTAGCATTCCTACTTCCACCACAGCTTCAAAGTACTGACAAAAGGCATGATGACCCCAGCATACAGTGACTCCTCCACACAGAACACAACACACAGTGGCATCCGTCAGGGGTCAGGCCACTGTCCAACTTCTTTTAAGGCCTATTAAGTTTTTCATGATTCAGGACAGCTTTTGGTATAGGAGCAATACTGTTCCCTGAGATCTTCCTGTGAAAACCATGTTCTTGGATAATATGTTTTTCAATGCTCAGTGGGCGAAGAGGTTCACTGGAATAGGAGGAGAAAATGATATAGGGGCCTCTTTCAAGGCATGGAACTGGGGCTCTTCAGGGAAAACTCTCTTGAACCGAAAGAAGCACACAAGAAGGTCCCTGAGCTGGACAGAGGTATGGACAGGCTGCACAGAGCAGGGGCCACTACCAGCAGCTGGCCCTCCAGGAGTGGCAAAGTGTGGAGTCCTGCAGGAAAAATACTTTGATATTTATTGTTTTTTTCTTTCACTCCTAGAGCACCAGGAAGGTTGTTGCCTGGCTCACCTCCAGAGAAGGTTGCATGGATCAGGTCCAATGCAGAGGACTACAGACTGGCACACAGAGGTCTGAGTGGCACACCTAAATTTCTACAGTTAAAACCAGGAGCAACCCTGGACTCTTTTTCCATCTCTACACAAATAAAAGGCCTTTTATTTGCTTGACAGTGCTCTTTATTTTTTCACTGTGTGTGCCCTTTACTGTTCTTTGACTAAGAGTACAGATACAGGCATTTCTCACCCACACAGTACTCAAATGACTTTCAAACCTTTGTGTTAGCTTGTCATTTTTTTGGTAGCTTTCACACCCCTATTGAAACAAAGCTTAGACAAACCCTGAAAACTAAGGATCTCTCCAGACATGTCTAGACTCTCAGTTCAACCAGGCACAATATTTCTGAACTCTCTAACCTTTATGGGAGGTGACCAAAGCCAGCTCAGACAGACTAAACTGACACACTGCCAGCTAATACCCTGAACACCTTAAAATGCAAATAGCTCTAATCTTATTAGAAATGATGCAATTCACCCTATCGAAACAGCAAGAGGGGGCAGGGAAGCAAAAATACTGTTCTTAGCACAGGCTACAGTTCTCATCAGACAAACAAAATGGTAAAATTTATGAATTACAGCCATTTGCAGTTAAAGGAGCCAAAGAATTAGGATTTTTTTTTTTTTTTAAATCCATATCAAGCCTGGTAAAAGACTATATCTAGGCTATGCGTGGGAGGTGAAGAACTGCCACCATCTCCCAAAGACATGACTAATACAAGATTTGGTAAGTCAGGATGACAATGCCATCTTTCCTCATACTGTACAACTTGGATGAAAGCAAGTATGTAGGAAGGTAGCTAGAACATGCCAGAGGAGGCTCAAGCTGTACCCAGCCACTATAAGACAGGTATCTCACTAACTCAGATGGAGCAAACAATGTAGAAACAGAAAAAAAGAAGCTCTTTGCAAGGCAGAGCTGCCATGCTCTCCTCCTTCCTACCTCCATTGTGGGACAGCAGGAAACCTGCACTGTATAATGGAGGAGCTGGGCAGCTGTTAGCCAGTTTTACTTGGAAGAAGGATTATGCCACTGATGTGGTGAGCCCTGCACACCACCTGATTCAAATTGCCTAAACCCTGCTCATTTACAACCTGTTAAAGGTCTTGATTTCTGAACACAAGGTAAATGACGATTGGTGAAAAGTTCCTTTTTCTGATGGGCTACTTGTATCCAGTACCCTGGAAAGGTAATGCTGCCTTGGATTTCCACATGCTCTTCCAACAAAGAATTTCCAGATTCCTCCCAAAGACTTCCAAGTCCCGAATCTGTCCCTCAGTGGAAATAACTCAAGTGAGGCTGACCAACTTGAAGCTCATGATGGATCACATTTTCAGGTACTGAATTCACTCCTTTTCCAGGAGCAGAGATGTATGATCAGCTAGAATAATTAAAGTATAAAAAAGGACACTAGTAATGAGCTGGTTTCTGTCATGCCATATCAGCCAACAAGCTGTGCTGCAGTAGCACAAAAGCCTTTCAGCCATGCTAGCAAGCAGAGGCACATGGGAGAAAGGACTGCTGGAGTTTTGGAAGCTATTTGCTGCGGTAATCTGCAACTGGTGTAGAGCAGCATGTACAGAAGGAGTGTGGCAACTTGACAGAAAGCGAGTAGCAAGCTGCTTCTCTTTTATTGCGGCTTTGCTCAGCTGGGTTCCCTTATGCAACCACCACAGGAGCAAATTCACCATGGGAGGCAAGAGGAAAAAGACTGATTTATCTTAAGCCCTGTAGAGCTCCATTCTCAGTTTTGCAAAGAGTGCAGCTCCAAAGCGCAGATCTTATCACATGAAAGACCAACCAAAAATAAAAACCCTAATAATTCTCTTAACTCTAGGGCATCATCAAACATAGTTTGCCTCCAGATCATGGATTACTGTTAAATTAGGACAAATCTCTTTTCAAGTGACATCTCAAAGTAAAACAAAACCAGCCACACCACCAAAACCAAAATGAAAAGAAAGCTCTACAGCTTCCTCTCACAATCAGACACATATCCATGTTTCTGTCTGTTTTGGATCATAAGAACATAAATATGAACCTATTCTCAGACAAGCATTCCCATGGCATTAAGAAATTTGCTGACCAGTCTTCCATACTAAACTGCCTGGTTTAAGTCAGGTCACAAAAGAAAGGATGGAACAGTCTTTGTAAGTGAGCTGGGTTTTGCTACATCTTTGATGGATTTGAGATTAGGGATCTGGTGACAGTCTGGCAGTCATCAAATAAAAGGCCAGCAGGAATGTCAGCAATTAAGGGACTCCCGTGAGGAACAGATAGGATCTAGGAAAAAATCCTCAGTAATGAGAGTAAAGTTTGCCTGTGCCATGCTAGCTGGAAAGCAACTCTCTGCAGTGGCTGGTGATCTTGTAAAGGGAGTTTCAAAAACTGTGGACAGCATGAGCGCTATCTCTCAAGTTGCACTCGGTCACAAAACCAAACAGTTTCATTAATAAAAATTGAAATTTTGCCAATGTGAGGCACTTGGAGCAAACCCTACTCCATGGTTTGTTATTCCTGCTTACATAAGGGTCCACCTGAGCAGAACTGCAGCTCTGCAGAGAACCTTGCATGGCTACTGCTACTTCAGTGCTAGCAATCTCAGACTACTCAGTCTCCAAATTACTGCCAAGTGTCAATAAAGTCCCAAAATAAGTCATCATTCCTATAACCATTCAGATTGCTTAACTTTTTCCTACAGGATCTGAGCACTGACATGGAACATTCTGGGTTTTTATGTTGGTTTTAGTGTCAGAATGAGCTGGCAAACAAAATGTGAAATCTGAGTGAGCAGTGGATCACCAGGACACCAAGACAGGAGTTCCAGGATTTTCTTCACAGCCTTGCAGACTCCACAGAATTCAAAGACTCAAATGGCAACATTGTTGGAATAGGATAGTGTAAAAAAACAGGGGCAGGAGGGCTTCCAGTTACAAGCCCCACCTTCAAATTGCTAGAAAGACTTAGGTCAGTCATTCCAAGTCAATAACCTAAGACCCCCAGTGCAGAGCTTCTCCCAAGGAAAGCATTTTGCTCACGTCTTTTGCTCCTGTTCTTTGGCTCTGGCCCCAGCACAGCGCTGCTGACTGTCTAACTCCCATAATCTGGCATGTAGAGACAGGAAATTGGAGAGGTGCCACACTATTGGGAACAGAAGTGGTGCCAGCACAGCGACAAAGAAGTAGGAGATGAGAGATCTCTTCTGTAACGCCCCATGACCACGCTCAGCAAATCCATGTGGACTACCACCTCTGTGCCACAGAGAAGGAATTGGAAATTTTTGTACCATTTTCCTTCACTGTGCTGGCTCGTTGAGGTTACTGCGTGGAAGGGAGGGAGGGTAGATCGACCACAACTGTTCTGCATGGCATGCACCGCTGCATGTCAAAGACACAGCGTCAGAAAAACAACAGGAACCATAATAACCTTTAAGAGTTTAACAGTGTTTCAACTGCTACCTTCGAAACCTGCCAGGGGTGGCAAAATGCAGAGGAACGACAGTGATCACAACATGAGGCAGAACAGAGATCCAGACTCTTAGAAAACATCTGTGATACAAAATTTTTTTCACCCATTCAGGCCATTTTCTTGGCTCACCCTGCCAGCACCTATGAAAGCTACATAAGTCATTCTGATGCATACTGCACACACTGCAGCATTCACTGCCCATGAACTGGCACAGCCCTGCCCAGAGCCACTGAATCCTTCAGGCTGGAGTAGCCCTGGGAGGTGCCTCATATGCTGCTATGCCCAAACCCAGGTCAGCACTAGAGTCCAGATCAGGTTGCACTTTATATGCTGCTGATCAGATCGACTGTTAAAAACATACCCTTTAACTCATCAGGACAAGAAAAGAACTCCACTAACTTCAATGAATCCACTTCTAAAAAGGCTCTAAATTGGTATTGTTTGGGTCTAAGTAAGCTGGCAAGGGTTTCTGAAAACAGGACATCTTGGTCACTGAAAATCACCTCCAGCATGAGAGCACTTTGACAGAGTTCATAAAGTTATGTGGGTAACTGTCTCTTACCCTTACACAGACTACATGTGCAAAGAAGCCCTCAGACAGCACACTTTAGACCTGTCTCTTGGAAGGAACAAGCTACACCAGCAGAAATGTTTTTAAAAATAATTTCATTTATCTTCCAGGTTCTGCTGGCGCAGCTGAATGTGTTAGGAGAGTGATTTACGCACAACCCTTGCTGATGTACCATTTTATAGTGCAGACTAAGCTGCAGTCATTAACTAAGAGGGAACTTCAGAGTACAACAAGTTTAAAGGAGCTTCCCAACCAGTTCAGAAATACA
The DNA here is from genome assembly GCA_013399915.1 of Illadopsis cleaveri. NCBI lineage: Eukaryota > Metazoa > Chordata > Aves > Passeriformes > Timaliidae > Illadopsis > Illadopsis cleaveri. Next base: position 305,571 of record VXBB01003820.1, read on the forward strand.
TGCCAAACAATTAATTTTTAGATGTATAGCAAACAAGTCACTGATAAACACACAGTGTGGGTATTATGGCTACAAGCTGATGTGATACCTTAAAAACTCTCCAGGTAATACAAATTCATGTTTTCAAGGACATCAAGCTTCCAGGGACAAAACAGTAAATAGGAAAATTTTCTCTTTATTTAATTTAAACAGAAAAGTTCTGTAATCGGTCAATGAGTTATGTTTGTGCTACCAAGGTAAGCGACTCTCCAAACACACTAGGTTCAAAGCTGCAACTTCCTCCTACATGTGGGATTCTTGAAACCTCACTGGAGTACTACATTTTTTAGGAAATAATTACATATGCTTTCATTATTTTACTTACTCTGCTCTCTGTTCTGATTCCAGAGGGTTTGTTTTCCCTTGCCCTGAATGATCCATTGCCACTTACACAAGCTAAAATTACACATAGCTGGCACATACACAGAGAAATATGAAGAATAATTTTAAAAGTGATTTGCTTTTAAAAGCAAACCAGCAGTTACTAATCGGTTGACCTATTTCTACTCTAATTTACCACACTTAAAACACACAACCCAAAAAACCCTCTACAGAAACGAAAAACCACCTCAAAACTTAACTGGGCTAGAGAAAGAGGTAAAGATGCCATTACCTACTAAATTTCCTAGGGGAAAGAAAATTGGTATTTAGAAATAAGATTAACTATAATAAAAAAGAAGAAAAGAAAAGCTTAGGGAAAAGATCCAGGTCATGAGGATGGTATTTCCAATGTTTTTTAAAGCAGCAATGCAACATTCCCAAGTTGAGAAAAACATGCTCCCTGCCCTCATGACAACCCCACCACAGAAATGCCAGTGGCCATCTATCTCCTCTTCCAGTTCTTCGTGTCCCACACCTTCAGACCAGGGACTGACTCTTCCAACCAGGCACAAAACTTCCCACATATCTGAAGAAAGACTGGCAGGACTAAAAACATTGCTTACAAAACATGTCCTTATGGGCATTAGCCAAAGAGTCAATTTTACTGGTATCATTTATTTTCACCTATTTGTGCCTTTCCTTCTTTTTTTTGTTGTTGTTATTGTTGTTGTGTGGGGGTTTTTTGTTGTTTGTTTTGGTTTGTGTTTTTTTTTAATTCTTCCTTCTAGAGCAGGCCACAGAAAAAGCCTGATCAGTTTCCCTCTTCTTTGCTGGCACAGATCCTGGTGCCAGTGCTGGGGCTGGCGAGATGCCTGTTGCTTTCAGTGGGAAGAGGATCAGGCCCAGTCCTGCAGATGTTACTCATGCAAGTAGCTCAGCTCCACCCTTCATTTCTCACATCACTCCATGCTCTGCTACTTAAAAAAGAGGGAAAAACTAGCCTCTTACGCCTTCTTGTCATTGTTAGGTGATGCCCCTCAAAGCTCTCTGTGGCTGCTGATAATACCCAGCATTTCACACCTGGGACTGCACACACGAGGCCATTTGCAAGCAGATCTTGGTGGGAGCCATGCACTATCATCTTTATTTGTCAAGGACCATTGCTCTTCTGGTCTGTGGGAAAGTCGGAAGTCAACAAAACCATTTTAAATGCCACAGCATTTGCTCACTCTTTTAGAAGTCCCAGTTCCTGCAGTCATGTTTCTTCTTGAGAAACTTGGATTTCTTTTAAAAACTGAACTTGCCGGGTTCCCATAATTGCAGAGAATGGCTTGAAAATCTGGCTTCAGAGTTTCTCAAGAGAAAATAAAAAAACAGTAAACAAATAAAAAGAACTGGAAGTTTCTCTTGGTCAAATGTAATTTGTTGATTTTTCTTAACATCACTATTTTAAGCAATTCTCTCTCTTTTTTTTTTTAATATCTTGGCAAATTACTTAGAATGGCAATTTGCTCTGAGCTAAATCCTGATTCAGACTGTCATCACCAAACAGTAAAAAAATATGTTTCTTCACCTGTTTGTCAGCATTATCCAACAATAATTAATTATATTTTATATATACTATTTTATAGTAATGCTTTAAACTGCTTTATTGGATTAGAGACATACTTGGGAAACAAAGTCTATTCCCAGTCTAGAAAGCCCTCAAGGCAACTAAGAAACTTGGATCTTATTTTATGTTTATAAAGCTGGTGTAGGAATTGTAAATATATACCTGTGAGACACTCTAGATTGGGAAAGAAAAGCTGACTGCCGCCCTTCACAATTGGACAATCTACAAATCACTATGTAATTGGGCTTTAGTTGCTGACCTGTGAAATTATTTCAGTATTTCCAACTCAAATAAAATGATGCTTATTAGAAAAATGTTCAGCTTGCATTATTTGAATACTCAAAACTGCTCTTCCCTAAGCAGACCTGAAAAAGCAAACAGGAATATATTTTATTTTCATATATTTGTCTACATATACAAGCAGGGGTTTTTTTTTCTAACCACACTTTGTGCCTTTAGGAAAGCAAGAAATGTAGCTTGGACAACTGCAGATGTCTAAGAAACTCTTAACAATGCTTAAAGAAAAGGAAAGAAAGAAGTCAATTGTATTTACTTAATGCCTACGTATTTTATGCACGTGGATGCAAGAGCACATTAGCTGTGACCCCACTCTGCATTGTTGATCTTTAAAAAANGAATGAGACTTTCAGTGCAGCTGGGTTAGCCTGTACCATGGGACTCGTGTCTGGCACTGGCACGGCCCAGCTGCACAAAGCATCTCATGCCAGTGTCACAACCCAGCTGCTACAAGTGAAGGCCATTGCACAGTGGTCACAATCTCATGAAACACACAGCCCTGTCCTGCCCCCACCACCTGGAACCTGCCCGAGAAAAGTTCCTGCTCGCAGACTGGCACTGGCTGGGACGTCGATGCTCCCAGATTTTATGACCCTCTTCACTCTGCATGCTTACAGCAGCACAAGAGGGGCTGGGCTGTCTGTGCTGGGCTCACCAGGGCAGAAATGCTTCCCCCACCCCTCAAAAGAAACCCTCTGTGTTTTCCCCTGTACCTAGCCCTGACAGCCATCCTCCTCCATGGCCCACCATCATAAAACAAGCTGCATCCTGAGAAAAATTCACAAGAAGCTATTTCATATGATTTTTGTTTTTACCAGAATCTGAGCCTGGGGTTCCCAAAACACACCCATGAAGATCTCCGGACTGGTCTCTTAATGGAGTATATCACCATAGCAAAATAAAAATGCCACTGATTTAAATTTGTTGATGCCAGAAGTGAGAAGCAGGAGGTTGCAGAAAAGATTTTCATCAGCATGCAATTAAACAAACTAACAAAAAACACTGATAACAACAGTGCTTTTAGACAACTTAAATATAATACATTTGATTCCAGACCTAGTCCTGCCAGGCAAAAAGGAAAACTTGAAGCTATGTTGGAAAAGTCAGGCTTGAAAAACTAAGCTGGACTGTTCTGATCATCCCACCAAGCCTTCTGGCTTTTTGCTGTAGTTTTCCATATCGTAAGGGAAAAGTTAGGAAATTGTTATCCTGGACCTTTATGTGAAAAGTAGCGATGCCTGAAGAAAACATACTTTGGCTTTGGTGTACGGACAAGTGAATGAGACTCAAGGACATATTTCTGAGAAAAATAATAGCAATGTATACTGCTCTAGCCCATCAGGTGATGGAAAAAACAGCAAGCAAGTTGAAGGAACTGCCACTGCCATGAAAATAATAAGATGTTGCAGACAGGGGAAAAGATGGGACAAGATAAATGTACCAGGAGAACATGGTGCTTTCAGGACTGACTCCAAGTTTCTACACCCGCAAAACATTCTCATGGATTAACACTAACACACAGACTTTAACTTAGGATTTTAATACAGAGCAAACAAATTCATGAGTAAGTCCTGTAGAAATTAAAAATTACAAAGGCCTTTCCTTCTCAACTCTCCCCCGAAGATTTCAGGTCTAATTTAAGCACAAAAGACTTTTAATGCATTGAGATGATTTCTTAATGGTAAACTATAATTTGGGGGCAAAACAAAGACTTTTGATTCATATGGAAAATACCTATTCCATTTTAAAATGGTTGCAAAAAGCACCTGTTTGGAGTGTGCACAGACTGAGAGCACTGCTAGTGTTTACAACACAAAAAAGTAACGTATCAGTCCATGCTGAGATGCCAGGAACTGTCAACTGACCTCATTGTGACTGCACATGGAGGAATTTTCCAAAGAAAAACTTCAAAGAATTTTCAGATACTGAATGTGAGGTGTAGTTTTGGGTGGGTTTTTTGTCCAGGAAGATCCAAATAATCTTTTTCTGGTTTGTTCCTGAATTTTACGTGAGGTCAGGAAAAAAAATTAAATCAGTCATTTTTTCCCTTCCCATAGAGGACTTTTTTTGTATGTTCTCTCAAAAATGCTTGCATTCAGTAAGTGTAGCCTTTCAACCAAACACTCCCTAGGATTGGGCCAGTGTTTACAACTACAGTACAGAGAAAATTTTGCAGTACATGCAAATCCTTCCTCGACTAAACTGTTCAGCCTTCAGTAGGTTCAAGTAGTAACAGCCTTGAGGACTTGAGGAACTGTGGGGCTGTGTAGTTCTGCAAAAATCAGCAAAGCCCCAAACAAACACATGATAAAACTCTTTAATCCGATTCCTACATTTTGTTTTTCTCCTGTTATACATGTATGTTTCATATCATCTGGATTTTTTTATGCAGAGAAATCTGAAAGTGTGTTGTTCCACACTTCCATATCTTCTTTCAGAATTTTTTTTTCCTGCTTCTCTCTGTTTTTTCTGGGAATTTGGGCTAAGGAGACAACTCTTTACATCCACATGGAAATTGGACTCCAATTTTGGTTTCTCCCATAATGGCTGGAATCAACGACAAGCTCAGTGAAAACAACTGAGTTATTTTGATGGAAACTTCAGTGAAAAAAAAAAATAACTAGGCTATTGCTTCACTACAGAAATAGATCAGTAATGTGTGTTTATGCAGTGGCATTTTTCAACCATGAACTAATAAGAACATTCAGATTGAATATTCCACAAATTCCTTAAGATCCTGCTGCCTCTTCCTGGCACTAGCTCTTTGTTAAATTTAATGACTCCTTAAAAGAGAAACAAGAAAATCTTCATACCACCTGCTATCATGAGTGAAAGCTACCTAGGTAGACCAGGTCAAAAAAATTATACTGGAAACCTCCATGCATTCAGTGGGATAATAAATATTTTGTTGAATACATAAAGGGGAAAAAAACCACCCCAACCTGTTTAAAGACAAATTCCTGTCTTCTCCTCATAATCATCCCAACCCCCACCCCAACCCGAAAATGTGATTTACCAGAAGGAGCTCACAATGCTGCTCTGGCTGAGAAAGTACACTGAGAACTTCACAGGAAGCCCAAAATAGCCTGAAAAGAGGAAATGGGTGGGGGTGAGGTTCTTTCTTCTGCTCACAAAGGACTTCGCCAGCCGATATAGATCAAGTAAAAACAGTCCTGACACGCGGAGCACACTTGGTGACAGTCCTCCCCTCTTTTCCCAGTCTGGTCTATTTTAAGACCACATCACAGGAAACTTGGCAGCTACATGTTTCCGAAAGTTGCCCCTGCCACTTCCACAAGTTCAAATCGTTTGTAAGGGCACAGCTCACAGCACAGAATATTCTGAGGGGACACAAAAGGTACCATCGAGCTACTAAGGCAGGTCATTCAAAGAAAGAAGACAACAATTGATAATTAAATGAAGCTGAAAACACCCTCACTTTTCAGTCCTGTATGACTGGTTTTTAAAGAAATATAACATTTACATGAGCCATCCAAGTGCTGGCAGTGCTTGTGATGGATACTGTCTGTGTGTGTCTGTTCAAAGAATGAAGTCCTCTGCACCAAGACATTCAGTCGTGTGGACTGTATCGCCATCATTTTGTTAAGAACTTTCTCTCACCTTCTTATTGTTTTCCCAGAAAATTTTAACACTGTCAGTTGCATATTTAAAAAGGACACGTGTGTGTGTGTTTGTGTTTGTGTGTGTGTGTGTGTGTTTTTTCTACACATGCAGACACAGAACCAGGGACAAAGAACAATACGGTCGTTTCATGTCAAACTTCAACTCTGATTTCCCATTAAACATTGAGTAGGAGGAATGTTAATGGCATGGTCTGGTTGGAGAAACTGATGATAATTAGAATACTAACAAAAAATGCAAAAGCACATAAACACTGCCAGAGCCTTCACCCTACATTATAAAACCATCCATATGTACAAAAGCAGCAATAGTAGATTTTCTGAAACTAGGAAAATGAACAGCAATTATAACTAATAATAAGCTCCTATGCTTCTATTATTTTGTAACCATATTTTTTACAAATGCCAAAGTTTCCCAGTCTCCCTTGTTAAGAGAACAAAGTTTCTGAGTAAATGGAGCTCAAAAAATTGCTGGAAAAAACATTCTGCGGAAGAAACATATACTGCTTAAGCTCAATGGTTTAAAAGAGTCAAATAGATGTTTATTTCCACTTCTAAAAGTAATTTATTTGTGGATATGTGAAGAGCATTCTCATCCCCAGAAGTCAATTTTAAGATATCTGTAAATATAAAATACAGTTCTGAAGTTCAGTCTGTACACTAACATGACTATTGGAACACCACAAATCTTGAGTGGCAATCTAAATCTATTTAAAAAAAAACAAAAACTAATATTGTCTATGAAGAAAGAGAGCAAGCCCCTGCTCCTTTATGATGACTAAACCTACACAAAAGCTTTCAGGGAATTTCATGTGGTTGGTATTTTGTCTTTCAGTGACATCTTCTTCAAAAGGAAGGCCACCAGAGGACAGGAGTATTAGATCTTCTCCTGCAAAGCTCACTCACTGCACCCATGCTGAATATCACTGCCCCCTCATGCAAGGGCTCTCTGCTCAGCTTCAATACGCAGACAGATTAGCTGAAATTGCTGTAAATAACTCCTGCTTGCTATTCTTGAGCCCTTTATTCCAGGCTACTCTATATTCTTAAACTGTACCTGAGTCACCTTCATGTGTTGTCCTTGTTGCTGTGGGAAACTCGGGGTTTAGTAAACAGGTTAAACAAATGAAAAGATTAGTCAGTATTGTGCTTTAAATGGATGCAAGGTGAGATTACACTGAAAGCAAGAATATTAGCGAAATTAACAAAGAAAGTTTTCTAGAACCTAAATAGCATGTACTGCACAAAAAAAAAAAAACTACATGCAAGTTTTGTGCTTGATTCTTGACCTGGTATTGAAGACCATTACCAACATTGCCAGCTTACTGGGCAAACTGGGATCTTTAGCTAGGTGACATGGATGTTATGAGTTCCCTGTGACTGAAATGAAATAAATTGGAAGGAACTGAGATTAAGGTGCCAACTAGCTGATAGTATTATTTATGGACGACAGAATAGCACAATGTACTTATATGCGCTCCTCACCATGTGTTAATGTGTATTGCTACATCAAACAGCATGAAATTCAATATACTGAAGTACTCTTCACTAAACAAAAGAAGAACTAAGGCAAGTTAAAGCAAGCTCATTTAAGAATGACTACTGATATTTAAGAAAGGCCTGAGATAACACCTCTTCGTTCATTTTTCAGGTTTCCCTCCCCTCAAACAAACATGCTAGTGACACTAGGGCATGACAAGCCACCACCAGTTCAAATTCAAAGCCTACCACGAACAAAAACATTAGGTGGAAAGCAACATGATCCAAACAGTATGGTAATGGACAGGAAATCTACAGAGGCATGGAAGCATTTTTCTCTGTACCTCAGTCTCAGTAATTCCAACCCTCACATCTCCACTTTCCACTGGCAATGAGATAGGCCACAATAGTTATTTATCTATAAAAACACTTTATAGACACTGTAGAAAAATTCTAAACAAGAACTTTGTATTCCTATGTCCAAAAAGTAACTCTTCACATGACGTGGCTTTACAGTGTTAACTTCTCCATGTTATATGGTCTTTCAGTATGAACAGGTTCAGGTTCTTATGCTTATGGTAATTATGCCATTACCTCTACAGAGGGATCATCCATCTTCTTGAATTGCTAACAAATCAGCATCCTCAAAACTGAGAAGGGTAAAGGAAAGGATGGAATGATTTCTGCCCTGAAAATTATCTGTTCTGAAAAACAGAGAAAATACCTTGAATGTAAATCTGATCAAGCAGAACATAAACTGGCTAAATTTTCAGACTGAGGAACTGCAAACTGACAGGAAATGTGTGGTGCCAATAACTTAGCCCTCTTAACAGTTTTCTGCTGCAGTCCTTCAGCTGTGAGATAAGGTGATTATTACAATCACTCTTTACACATGCAGAACCCACACAGAGCTGAAGAAAGTTTTCCAATTCAGTGATATCAAAGAAAGGAAACTCCCACACTGACACCGCTGCATGTAGCAGCAGTGCACCCACGAGTCCCTGCGGTGCCACACGCAGCCCACGCTCACCGTGCGGCCATAACTAATTGGAGTTTCGGTGGGTGACAAAGGCAAAGGCTAGGTTGAGAAATAGGCACAGCAAGGTGAACCCACTGTCCTGAGTACCAGCTGAAGGCACATGGAAAAGCCAAAGAAAAAAATTACAGTTGTAAAATCTGACTTGGGGAGAAGCCATAAGCATGACGCATTCCTTGCCTTCAACACACAATTCTCACTCCTTGTTTGTCCTTACTCCCATGCCATGCAGAACACCATTTTATCTTTTGGCATTTGTTTGCTTGGTTGGTTTTGGTTTTTTTATGACATACAATAATTTCATATAGTGGGCCACATTTTCAGAAGTTCTCAGCATCCAGAAATGTTGATATTGAAAAGAGCTCAGCACACACATTTTCTGAATATGTAATAACATGTCTACAGATCTGTCTTGTTCAAAAATCTAACCTTGGTAACCTCTATGGAGATTACACCAACACACACAATAGGAAAAGTTGCTGAAACTCCTCTCCCCCCTCCTCCCACCCCCAATTAAAAGACAAAAAAAGAAGTTTAAAATTATGTTCTAGTTTTTAATAACAACTAAAAGTTAAACCCCAGTTCTCTCCTGGAACTCAAATGCCCCTCCACAGCAAGTGACAATGAAATTCTTGGAGGGATGCCACCAGCTCTGTATAACAACTTTTATGGTGCCTCTAACCTCTTGAGCCTCTTGGTTAGCTCGAGGCACAGTTACAGCCATGTACCCTACCAGTCTAGTGTTCACACATGTACACTTTTTTTTTTTTTTTAATAATTTTTTTTATAGCTTTTTAGAGATGCCCATCAGTCTGCTTCCTGTTAGGTGCTCAAGAAACAGAGGATCCTCATAATCTTCAAAATCTAGACCACTGGGACTTCAGCATTGAGCTGATGCTCACTGGGGTGACATCTTCTGCTCATTTACAAAAGTCAGAGTCTCCAAAGAATGGATCAGGATGGAACTGTGTACACAGAGGTACTGTGCCTACATACAAACAATAAAAGAAAAAAAAAACCTAAAAAATCCAGCTATTTTTAATGTATTGGCAACCACATTTTAAAATGTGGCCTATCAGGGAGTTGTCTCAATGGAGTGAAGGATCTGTTCTGCAGCTAGGAAGGATTTGTCGTGAAGAAAACAGCCACTGTGGTAAATGCTAAGGAATGTAGCATTCACCCCACCAGCTCAGCCCCAGGTGTGTTGGCAGGCTCAGCAAAGGAGTTGTCAGCTGGGGAGAGGTGCCTGAGGCCCCACTGAGACAGGGGCAAAGCAGGTCCCGGGAATTCCTGCATCAGGAGTTCTTGGAAAGGATGAGAAGGTGCTCCAGGCAACCTGGTGAGCTGGGACACACCGTGCTGAGCAGGGACTGAAATGGCGAAACGTGATGCCAGCAGACAAGGAGTGAAGAAGAAAATCTGGCAAGCTAGGACAGACACCATCGGCATTTCAGATAGGTGATGTTTGTCCACTCCTCTTTAGCCTCCCCTGTTTGGATTACAGGATGTCCATCTCCTGGTGACGGAAAATGGTTGATGAAATCGGGACCTCACTGCAGGCTCCACAGCTGAGGGCTTTCTCTACCATTTCCCCTCAAGTTCTCTGGGTGGAGGGGAGGTGTGTGGGTTTAGGCAGCTTTGAGGAGCTGGTTGGAAGCCTTCAAATGGGGTGGGATGCGGAGAGAAAGGGACTAAACAACTGCTTAGTTACGAAACGTTTTAATCAAATTATTAATTGTTAAACAGTACGAGGAATTTGATTTATGCTTATCTACTGCCAACAGATGACGGTTCAGGCTCGCCCCCATCTCTTCTCCCTGAGCCCGGAAAACTGCTGTCCTGCTTCCCGGCTGGATGCGGAGGGCGGGAGGGAGCCCTGGCGGGCCGGGGCGCGGGAGCCCCGCGGCAGCCAGAGCCGGTCCCTGCCGGCGCCGGGGACACCTGCCGGGCACGGGCAGCGCCCCGCAGCCCCGGGGCCGGCTTTTTCTGGAAACATGACAGCCGGCCCCGGGGAGCCGGGAAAGGGAGGGGGANGCTGGTGCGCGGGGAGGCGCGGCTCTGGCAGCCCCTGAGCGCTGCCCGCCGGCCCTGCGAGCCAGCCCCGCTCGGAAATAGCTGTGCCCGGCCAACGCGGCCGCCCCTCCGCTGGCAGCCCACCGCGCTCGGGTTATTCTTGATCGGCCTGAGCAAGACAAAACTTGAATCGGGGAAGCGCGGCTGGTTTACAGAGAGCTGCGTGCTTGGCTGCGGACGAGCGAAAAGGCTCCCCAGCCTGAGCAGGAACATCTCTCTCTCCATCTCCCCTTGGCAGAGGGGAGCGAGGTCCGGCTGCCCGCCCGCCCGCAGAGCAGCCCCGGCCGTGCCCTGAGCTGGCAGCGCTTTTGCCCCACGGCCACGCTTCCATCCCACAGCCTGCGTGGCCGCCAAGGCTTGCCAGCCCTCTTAGGAGGGAAGACAGGCGTCTTGGGCCGCAAAACTGGCTTTGGGATTTCCATCCTCCCTCCTGCAATTCAGCGCTGCACCCGCTCCGAAGGCTGCTGTGCCTGCTCGAATCTAAGTCTCCGTACCTGGACAGTGGGGATGTGCGACTAAGCCCAGCTTGCTTAAGTTCATGCTGCCACACCGTACCTCAGAAAACAAGGAACATGTGGAATCCTCTCATCCCAAAATTAATGTTCTGAACTGCAGCAAATGCCTTGACAATCAAAGTTATGTTCCAGCAAAGCACTAACAATCTCCTATACTGCTGTGGCAAGGCCCTGAGTCGTGTTACATACACTCTGTTTTTTTCCCTTGTTGAAAAGGAGAGGAAAGAATTAGGCTCATTTACTAAGCTTCCATAACTGCAAAAGACTGGGTACCTTTAAAAACTAACAGTATTTCTATGCAAATATAAACTTATCACAAGCTTCCTGAAGCACATGCAGCATAAAGGCAGTATCACTGCAGAGAAGGTATCTGCTTTCAAGGGGATTTGCATTCTCATTGAATGCTGGACCAGGTCCAGACCAGCCGGAGGATAACCACCCTCTAACCTCCCTGTGGAGACTTACAGAGATGAGACTGAAGCAGTATCATTTCTGACAGAAATCAAATCCTGGCTACTGCACTGCTGGGAACACTACAGACAGAAAGAAAAAAAAAAATAGGGAGGAATTGGAATTAAAAAATTCTGTGACGCTCATTTAGGTAATACCTTGTCAAAGGACCTGATATGGGAACACATTGCATATTTACTGAATGAATGCAGAAGTTAAGCATCTCCTAGCATAAAACATAATTTTAACAAATGGAACATACAAATGTTAAAGCTGATCAATCATAGAACATGGGGTCAGTTACGTGCCTAGGTTAACCAACCTAAATAATACACCTAGTCAAATCATACTGAAACCACAAAGAGCATTCAAAAAACACAATTTGTTCAAATTCTCATCAGTTCATATCACAGCACTAGCGTTTCAGAGGACAGGATAATTCCTAGTGATGTGTGTCCAAAGATTCAAAAACAAGTGACCTTAATGGAAGCTTATGAGTATCAGGATATTGCATAACAAGTGCTGGGCACATATTCAGTACTTCCTTCTTGATGTAATGCACCCAGAGACATAGATAAGAAAATCCCAGGACAGACTGATGAGCAGTTTCCAGGTATTCCCCTATCTTGCTGTACTCATTCTGATGTAGTGGTAGAAACCTCTGAGCAGTCACACACAACAAACTGGATCATAAAAATTGTAAGCAATTTTGGAGTGCCAGCAAAGACAGGAGGCAGCACAGGAATGGGAGCAAAATGACTGCACAAAGCAGCAACCACTCAGTTCTGCCAATCTGGCCAATAAATGAGTAATCTTCATATATTGTGTTCAGGGCCAGTAAGCTCTAAGATTGTCCCAAAAGAAGAAGCATCTGAATTGCATTAGACCTACAGAGACCCTTAGCTGTGGCTGGACTGTCTGGGAAAATATGTCTAGACTGCAAGAAAATGTAATGTCCTAGTTGGCTTGTTTAAGATGTAATACTGGCAACCCAAATTATAGAGCCCAAGCCCAAAAGGCAGACAGATATAAGACCATTACAAAAACACTAGATGCAATTTATTTTTCAACTGATATCTAAATCTGTACTTCTTTAAGGCACAGTTTAAAATACTTCTCACTAGAATATTGTTTTTTCAGTTTTATAGCATTTGTAGCAGAAATATTAATATAGGTCTGAAAAATGCATGAACAGAAACAGTCTGTCAGTAAAAGCAACAGGAAGGACTATAGAGCAAAGTCACAGAAAAAACCCCAAAACATTTTGAGAACCACAGACACAGTGATGTGTCACAGTGATGAAACAGAGAAGAACTGAGGAATGTGGTGTTTGCACCACCAAAAAAGCTGTCCTAGGAAGCCCACAGCTTCCTAAACATCCATTAGCAGAAGACCTGTGCCCTGGCAGGGGGAGGATAGCAGTGAGGTTGCACCATGCTCTACATGCCCCTTCTTTTCCTGTTCACCCAAAAGGGAAGATGACTGTAGCCAGGAAGACACCCACAGCGGGCAAACCCAGGAAACAGCCCATAAACTGAGAATCACCTAGGGTGAGGTAACCAAGAACAGGAGGTGAAAGGATGGACCATGATAGTGTGTTTGATTGCCCAAGGGTAGAGCAGGCCTACACAAAAAACAAGGCATCACAGATGCACAAGTCAAACAACGTGGTGAGAACTTGGTGGGTGTCCTCCAGGCACAAAAGTGATCCTGGCCAGATCACTTCTTGGGCACACATCCCTTAGCCCTCTTCTTAAAATCATGGGGGTTGTGAGAGTGGGAATGAAAATGATAAGAAGCAAGTGTGGGACAAACCAGTTTTGTTTAAAACAGATACCACCTTCTCTTTCCATAACGTCTCTCTGAGGGTTTTTTTGCATTAATTTTCTTGTGTTAACAAGTAACATGAGCTTCTCAGATAATCATTAGAACCTCAGAGTTGAAACTTGCAGAAAACTGCGGAATACACAATAAAATCACAAGAACTAGCAAGCAATACTGCAAACAATTTAACACACTAGCACATAAAGAAGGCCAAGTGATGGAGAACCCCACTGCTGTTTATTTTACCTAGTTAATGATTTTTAAAGCACAATTTGCTCCATCAAAGTGTTTAAAAAATGTTTTCTTAAAAATGCCTCACTTTCTTCCCTGTTTTTAAATGTCCTCCTGGTGCATTTAAATGGGCTCCATGAAAACCTCCATCAGCAGTGCAAGTTAGACGAGGTTTAGGGTCTGATTGCATGTTAATTATTTGCATAGAGACATTTTCTGAAGAGACAGGGGAAGGAATATACAGTAATTGTGGCCTGCCTCTAAAAATGGGACAGATTTACCAGAGGGGACAGTACTTATAACATCAAGAGACCTGTCAGTGTCAGTGCTTTGCCATCACATGTCTGTGTGGGTTCTTTCTCTGCCTCCACATCCAGAGAAATCTGGGGATTTTTGCCCAGGGAAGGCAGCTCTTCATCTGATACAGAATTCAGGAGCTAATGCAGTTTGCTATTGCTTGAGCCAAACATTAGGGGAGGAAAAAAAATTTAAAATNAAATCTTGTAGGAAAGAAAACCAAGAGCTCTTCTAGATTAACAATTTCCTCACAGAATTAAAGCTGAGACTTACCTGAAAATAAATTGACTTTTATGCTGAAATGAATTGCTCCCACAAATTTGGGGGGAGAGGAAGGGTGCAGAGGCTGTGTGTCACATCAATATAGCTACAGCTGGGTAACCACTCTGCTAATGCTGTAGTGCAGATCCTCACACTACAAACTAGCTCTAAGATCTGGTCTGTTGTTTCTGCACGAGAACATTTGGTTCATTTACAGGTGTGAGTCCTACCTAAATGGTTTACACCAGCACACCTGTAATACAGACAGTTGTATAGAAGTTTCTCTGTGATGCTATACCTATTCCCATATGGGAACACTCTGATAGTGGACAGAGAGAATCAGTACTGAAATCAAACTGTTTCACAGTATTTTCAAAGTAATTTGTTTCTGCAGAGTGCCTGCTTCTGAATACTGGTTGCTCTTCAAGCACCAGTTGCTGTTTTCTGGGATTTATGACTGAAAGAATTAAAATCAAAGAAAACTAAAATGGATCTCCAAAGGATACTAATAGTTTCTTCAAGCTCTGCCATATTCTAGTTCTTATTCTTACAGTAAAATATTCTTAAGGTAATAGACATGGCTCTCTAAATTTAAACATTTTTTACCAAAAAGTAAATTCTAATTCATTATATAAATATCCCATATCCCAAACAACGATCCATGCAAATGATAACTAGGTGATCATTTCCCCCTTTTTTACATATATTTAAAGAGCACCTGAAAATTTGGGCCATTGTAAATGTATGTGCATGCCACTGTTTTGCAAATGTAGGACTATTGCCCTGGAAACATTCAAATGCCCAATGGCATCAGTGGGAATTGAGGGATTTCAGCATTTGGCAGAACGAAGCCTTTTCTACAAGTGGGTATAAACACATTTGCTTGCACATAGAGAGGTTTTGAATAAAACACAGATGGACAATAATTTCCTATTAATCTGGACATTCTCGGAGATTACATTCCTGACTATAGTTTCAATGTTATAAATTAAGATTTGGTAGTTCTTTTAAACATAGTTCATTTATTTTCTAAGGATTCTGGATTGTGGTTCTCAGCAAATTAAGAAAACACATTTCCAGCCAGCAGACCAATCATAATATTAACTCTCTCGCAGCTGCCGATAACCTTTAAGGAAGCTTTCCTATTTATATCACAGCCATGAAAACATCCAAGAAACAGATTAATTAATAGTGATAATAAAAAATAAAGCCTTCAGTCATGCGTTCCATTCAGTCACTTGCACCTATATATATATTTTTAAAATGAACAAAATACACTTGCAGTTTGACAGGGAATTATTTTAAGGCCCTAGTATCCCTCAGAATCTCTTCTCACGTCTTTAGATGTCTGCCTTTCGCTCGCGCGGGCTGAAATGTCTAGACATCCAAATTAAGGAGTGACCAATCACTGACAGACTGATCTCTCTGCGTACAAGGTCAGCACCACAGAGGCACACACGCTCACACACACGCACACATGCTGGCAGCAGGCACCGTGCAGGAGACCTTTATTTGGGCACAAAAATATTGATGTTGCTAAGTGATGTGCCGGCAGTCGCTGGCCGTAAGTCTTTGTGTTTGTTTGTTTGTTTATCGCTGTCCCTTCTTCCCCCGGTAAACAATGCAACGGTGATGCCGAGATGGAAGAACCCATCTAAATTAAAACAGCTACAGAACGTAATTTATTTATTATGTCTGCATGGTATCAACCTATTGCCTCTTTTTTTTCCCCCCCTTGATTTTGTTCTGTTAAGTCAGAAGGAAAAAATTTAGGAGGAACTTCAAAGCACACATGTCCCGGATGGTCCCAATCATCCTACTTTTCTTCAGTTAAACAATAAAAACAATTTATTTGCAAAGGTCCCTCTGCATCTTAAGCTTGCTGACATCACATTTAAGAAAAAATTTTGATATTAAAATAAAGGTCCTGTATTAAATTCATATGTCTAGTCACTGGAATAAGGGGCAACCTGACAATAGTATCTCATCACACCACATAAGTGTGGATAGACTTTCCTTATCTAAAAATTCAGTCCAGCTCCCTTCAGTTCAATCCCCCCAAAACTAAAACATACACACACATGCACATACACAACTTTTTTGAGTCGTCTCTAATATGAAAAACTATCTTTTGTGGTACTGAGAGTAGGTTTTCGGAAGAACAGCTATTCATGACAGGGGTCCTGCTCAGTTTTCAAAATAAGTTAGCTTTCTTGATTTCAAGGGAGTCAGAGTATGGAGAGGCTGGGTTTCCTTAATCACCTCCCCTGGCTGGCTTTCAAAGCTTCTGGGACATCCAGCAGTGCTGCAGGCCCCCAGGCTTGTGAGCCCCCTGATCCAGTGGAGCTCCCCGGGCAGGTGCCCAGGTGAGATCCTGGGGAGCTCCGCAAATGCTGGTCTTGGACTTCACTGCACTGTCTGCAAGCATGTTGGGAGGGAATTGGCCCAGTCTCCTCCTGCAAGTTTCCAGATTCCCAGAAATTTTTACAGTCAACATGGTAGACCATTAGATTGCAGATCCTTTTTTTCAACAGAAAAATATTTCAAAGAGCTTTGGCATACCAGTGACACCACTGAAGCCAGGCCACTCTCCCTCTCATCTACAGCAGTGCTACTGACTCCTGGAGCTACACAGAACATATTATTAGGGAAACAGTGAGTGTATTTTGACTTTGATTTTATTTTAGCAGCAAGTAACAAAGATGACTACCAATGGCAACTGGCTGTGGGAAGCAAACCTTGAGGAACATTTCAAAACTTCTTACACCCTACTGGAACAACAAAAGCCTGCCCAGTAATATAAAGATGAAAATGAGCTGAGAACTAACATAAAACAGTAATTCAGGTAACTTGGATTTGGTTTCACTCTAGGTTCCTACAAGTCCTGTAATAAATCACAAGACAGTTGTAAACTTCTGGGTTTAATTGTCGTGCACATACCAGCTCCTCCCAAACTCTGTTTCCCCTTTTCCCAGTAAAGCGACAGCCAGTCTACAAACCCAGTATTCTGCCAAGTGACTACATTTTGGATGTCTTGATGCATAACCATACCCAAAGCAGTGCTGCTCCAAACCATCTTCCATTCAGCCACCCGAACCAGACATGGCAACTATCAGTTGGGGAATCTGCTGGTGACTTCTCACTAGTAGTGACGTCTCTTTAAAATGCTGCTGTCAAATAAAAATGGCCATGGTTCAGTCCTAGATCAAATGCAATACAAAAGTGACCTAACTTTTTATATTGATATAAGGTTCCCAGCAGGGACAGGACAGCTCGGTCCTTTTCTCCCTGCATTGGTAATTTGCTAGATGAGCCACCAGTCCTTCTCTGTCCCAGCTTGTCCATCTGTACAATGTTAATTGTAACAATACTGTAACAAAGCAAAAAGCACTGGTTTAGATTCCACAGTTCAAAGACCAGAAATGTCCCTGTTCTGGACAAAAGCAATTCTTTGCCTTATTCCTGAGCTGCTTGCATGGCCAGCACTGGGAGCAGACCGTTCCTTCAGGAATCACAAGGTCAGCGTACTCATCCGTATTCAACCAATCAACGCTTTCCTTCAAACCATTATTTCTGAAGATGTGCTGTGAACAAATACTTCAGTTATGGGGTGACAAAAGAAAAGGGAAATGAGAACATAAATAAAACATGCTTCCATCAGGAAAGCTGTATGTTAATTAAAAAAGTTCTTTTCTAAGAGACTTCTATTTGTAGGAAGAATGAGATGCTGCAAAGGACAGGCACTACATCGAAGGACCTGACTTGCCTTAAACTACAATATAACCTCTCAGGCAATCAACACACACTGTGAAGAGCACATAATCACATATGAACTTATTTATATTGCTCTTCTTCCTCTTTTCTTAAAAAGCATTTTACATCTCACTAAAATTCTAATTGTCCTACTGAAAGTTCACGCTTCTGATTTTGTGCAGAGGAGAAACCTTATTCACAAATAACCTTTCAGGATGGAAAAGTGACAAGGAAGAAAAGATCAAGTCAGACAAGTATAACAGGAAACTCAGATGTAAAGATTTCAAATATTTCAAAAGGTGTCATGATAGGTATATTCCCACCTCATTCCAAGCAAACAAGATTAGCATGTATTACTGAGATTTTTATGCCTCAGTAGAAGGCCCTAATTATATTTCACACTGCTCTGAAGATTCCTGTAATATACACACATCTTTAATGTGGAATTTTATACCCTATTTATAGCATATAGGCTCTTTTGATATTATTACTTTTCTATGAAAGTTCCTTTGAAGTCAGGTAATTACCTTAAGCGAAATATTTAGCCTGTTGTGAGAACTGAACCATAAGATTTGTGTAGAACAAGTAAGTCATCATGTAGCTAAATATAAAGGTTTCTGAGCCACAAGTGGGTATGGAAACATTAATTATGAAGACAAAGCCAAGTATGCATTTTAAAAGTAATTTAAAGTGAAAGCTGATAAATCTGTATGGTGCTACACTGTGCTTCATTCATGTCCCTAAAAACTATTTAAGCTAAGCACTAAAGAGAGAAAGCATTTCATTTCTAGTTACTATCCTTAGTAAAGCCACAGACCTGGCCAGAGTCAGGCTGTAACTGTGAAGAGCTCAGGAGGAGTTGCTAAGATGGCTAATAATGATCTGCAGAATCTTATCCCTAACCATAAATGGTGCATCATTAAAGACTTGTAAATCTCGATTTTTCCATACTAGATGAACATGTCTCTCCTTCTCTGCAAAGACATGAAGTGGGATAAATCAGAGAATCAAATCACGTATGGCTACCTTATATCAATATAAAAAGTTAGGTCATTTTTGTATTGCATTTGATCTAGGACTGAACCATGACCATTTTTATTTGACAGCAGCATTTTAAAAAGACATCACTACTAGTGAGAAGTCACCAGCAGATTCCCCTCTTCAAATCATCAGGCACAGTTCCTTGAAAATACCTAAAAGTACAGGATGTTAAAAAACGATGCCATATGGGTTTGCAATTTGTCATGCAAACGTTGTCCCTCATAAGCAATGCATAGCATAACACATGAACCCA
Source organism: Illadopsis cleaveri (assembly GCA_013399915.1). Lineage (NCBI taxonomy): Eukaryota > Metazoa > Chordata > Aves > Passeriformes > Timaliidae > Illadopsis > Illadopsis cleaveri. The sequence continues at coordinate 324,694 of VXBB01003820.1, forward strand.
TAACTTCAAGATGTAACAGAGCCATACGTACTGTGCATACGCTCACACTCACACACACACACAACACAAAAAGCCAGTCAGGCAGTGCAGGACCACAAAACCAATTTACTGTCATTTTTTACAGGGGGAACAAATTCACCTAATCTCCTGCTCTAGACAAGTTTTCCCGATTGCATGCACTTCAGTAATCTGAGCATTATAGCTGCTGTTTCCCTTACATTTTTTTGCCAAAGCAAAAGTCTGGCTTCATATTAAGAATGCTTAATAAAACCAACACACATTAAAAACAGTCAGCAGGGAGTGTTGCAATTAGATGCTTGCACAGTGCTTCCCTCTGTGCCTATATGCAAATAATTTTCATCTCATACGGATTTTCAGAATCTTCGTCATGGTGCTGGATTAAGAGAGACCTCCTCCCTTTTTTGTTCGTGTGAGATTTAAATGTAAGGCCATTGATTGCTTATCACCATTAGCTTATAGAATAAAATTACTTGTAAATTGGCTTAAAATATAAAGCTCCCCCCTCCACGTGGGATCTTGTTACAGTCTAACTTAAGACAGTGATACTGCGGTTTCATTCCCCAAAACTTAGGGGTGGAGGACTATGATTAAAAAGGCAGATGAGATATGGGTCCATAAGGATACAAAATGCTGGAAGAAACATCTAAGATGACAGAAGTATCTACATAGATTATATGAAACTTTTTCCTTTACAGAATATAAAAATGCTATGGAGTATGTTCTTTTAGGGGGGGTGGGAGGGGAATTTTTGGACTAATAAGGGCAGTAGAATAAGGGAAGACAGGCGTAGAATATCCTCTCTGTTGAGTTAGTCAGATGCAAAATGCACCCTGATTTCTGTGGGATTCTCTATATAAAGCCAGAGTCAGTTACTGAGTCTACAGAATGCTTCGTGTTCTCAGCGTAATTCCTTCCATCTGAGCGAACGGCGTTCAGCATTTTATAGGAGGCTCTCTTCCATCGTGTAAAATTGGCTGCACATAACTTTGTTATTTGCACAGAATGTCTGCAACTCTCTGTATTCGTATTCTTCCTTCACAGAGTAACCTATTGAAGGGACTGCAGCACGTACATGAAAGAAACTGAACTGTCAGGAGGAAACTTTAGGAGGGAATAGGAGAAAGGCTCTGAACTGCAGGCTCACAAAAGGGTTGAGGGAAGGAGGGACCTCTGGAGGTCATCTTGTCCAACCTGCCCCTGCTCAAGCAGGGCCAATTGCTCACAGCTGTGTCTGGCTTCTTCTAGCCTTGCTCTGGCAAATGAGGGGCTCAGTTTGAGGGGAATAATTGCAGCTGTCTTACCCTAGGGATGCTACAGGACACAGTCCTTTCCCAAACCACTTCCACAGTGTATCTTTCATGAAAAGTTCAACCTTTCTTTAAAGGCTTCCAGCCAGAGCCTGGTGGCATTTGACATCAGCTTTTCCGATGCCACAGTCTGACAAAGGAGAATTCCATTTTGTCAGAGCTTTGTTCCCAACTGCCGTATCCTAGCCTGCAAACATAGCAAAATGTCTCTACCAGGAGCGAGTATGCAAACAAACAAAAAAATGCTGCAAAAATATTCAGTGTGAAAGAAAGCTACACCCACCACCCAGGTCTGTCCAAGTCCATCTTTTCAATGTATTTATATCCTCATGTTGCAGGTTTGTCAGTTTATTAATTGAAAATTTGTCTGTGAGAGTCTCTTGCACGTTCGTTGCAGTCTTTTATAAAGATATTCCTTGCAAATGCCTTGAGGTCACACTTAAAACCATGGTGTGAACTATGCCAGACATGGAATTTGTGAAGGAGCTTTTCCCGGGGCCCGTGCGTGCCGTCTGCCTCCCCGTGCAGAGCAGAGCAGCTCCCAGGGCAGGTGCAGCTCCAGCAGGCCCTTCCCTGACGCCCAGCAGCCACCACGGCTCCTCTCGGTCACGGCTGATTCCCACGAGATGGCACGGCACAATTTAATCTGAGTTTAATCTGAGATTTTAAGCAATGACTCCTCTACTGACGCAAAAGTCTGCCGGCGCGCTGCCTCGCTACACATCTCTCACGATTCACTTCCCTCACCGAGCGCCTTTGCAATTTTCCCTGGATCAAAACATTGCCCGTCTCTCCCTGCTGACAGCAGAGCACTTGTTTCTTTAGAGCTCTTCTGCAAAACAAAGTTGCGGTAACTTGGAAATAAAGGTAGTTTTAGGTTGTGTGATCTACCTGAAACGCCACTCAGGCAGTGAAACATTGAAACGGTAAAGAGTTGAAAATAAAAGGGAAGAAAAAAAAAGACAAAAATGAAGAGTGTGGTTTTGGTTTGGCTTAAGGTTTTTCAGCTTTGATTCTTGTCAGTGCTACTAGTGCCTTGATTTAAATCAGTCTTGAAACAGCCTTGAAATCTTTAGTAAGAAATTTAAACTGAAATCGAAAATTAACACTGGCTCATCAGTACAGGCCCTCAGTTACACAAAATCTCCAAAAGAAGAATACAATGACATTTCTTGTAGCTATGCATGAAGCTGGAGAGAAAAACAACTTTTTGCCAAAAGCTAAGTAAAGATTTCCCCTTCTTTTCACTATCCTTATGGTTTCTAGCACCTTTTCTGCCTGAGACAATATTTCAACTGGCTATCTGGGAGCATTCTGCAGAGAAGCTCCCGCACTGCTGGATGTGTCCCCGCCTGTCCACAGCTGGGGAGAAAACAGTTAAGTTCAGCAGCAAAGTGACAAGAGAGGCAGCAGCCTCCGGCAGCCATGGGAACAACAATTTCTACAGACTAGAGGCTGAAATTTCAGAGGGAAATAATCCCAACTGTCATAGCCAGGTCAGAGAGGAGGGCCCCAATGGCACTGGCTTGAGTTTTAAGGCAAAATGTTACCAGAGACATGTGTGGACCTGACTTTACCATCCTCTGAAGGGCCATAATAATGACATCCACATACCTGCAAGAGGTAATAAAACAAAGCAGGAATTTTGCCTGCACAAAATGTAAACATCAAAACAGATGGCGCAGTTATGTTAATCAGTTAATGTCTGCAGAGTGCTTTGAAGATGCAAAGCTCTGTAAAGGTACTAAATACTTACAGTCTTGTCTAGACATCATCAAGCTCATTTTTAGATTGCAACCTTTTCAGGCCAAACAGAGTCTCCCTGTATATGGTTGCACTGTTCCTTCTGTAGCAGGCTCCAATCTCAGGATGTATTTGCAAGACAGGAACAATGGAGGAGCAGCTCCTGGAGATGGAAAGCCCAAGCCAACAGCTCTTTCTAAAGCAGCATGAAGTAGCACAGCAGAGAGTAGGGCTGAATATCATCAGGGAATCAGATGGAAGTCAAAATGTACTGTACCAGATTTCACCAGAGAAACAGGTAAAGATTGAGGCTGTCACAACAGAGAATCCCTTAAAAAACAGTTTGCCATGTTGGTGAGAACTGTATACTTGCACTAACAAACCCTGATGAGAAAAATCCATCTTTGAGAGAATACACTATGTATGTAGACTTAACAAAGCTGTGAGAAGTGCAGAGGCAATCTTCATCACCCATAGTCCAAGTATGGAATTTAACAAAGTGAGTTATGAACAATGAGATCACAGACTTTTTTGAGGTTTGGGAAAAATCCATCTAAACCATTTCAAAACTCACACTTTTTATTTGCTCTAAGGAATGTGGAATGCAAATAAAATTAAACTCCAGGGGCTTGTTCTGCAATAACCAAGCCTCCTGTGTCAGACTGCCTTGCAACCTAACCCAAACCTTACTATTCTGACATTAAGAAACCACAGATCTCAGAAACCTTTTCCACTCACATTTCCTCATCAGCTCAGACTTTAAATGGGGAAAGAAGTCTGGTGTTACACAAAAGGTGCAGACAGCTGAAACACGTAATCCTTATTCATACCCTAAAAATAGACCCTAACTGACCACCCAGTGCACAACCAGTGCTACTGAGCATGGAATTGAAGTTGGGAGATTTCAGTTCAGCTGCTAGCTGGGGGCTAGGTGAGGAGCTGGCATGTGGAGCCAGCTTCCAATCCCTCTGAAACAGCCCTCCTGACCCATTCTGATGTAAAATGTACAAGATCCACAGGGGAATAGTATCTCTTTGCCTTGAACAGAAGCTCTGCTCTGGTCAGGGGCCTTGAGTCAGGATAGAAAAGACTAAAGGAAGAGAGCTGTGTTTGTGTTTAGGAAACTGATCCTTTTTGCCCTATTTCCCCCCCGCCCCCAGCCCCAGACTGGGGGGAAAGATGGCTTTATTCTTGTTTGCAGTTTTGAACCATCCCCCAAAATCCACCTTCTTACTGTGCTGGGGCAGTATGCCAGGGGTCTGCAAATAACTCACTATTCCCATAAACAGCTGTATAAAAAGGTCCTGTGCTATGGACTCACTTATTTTTTAGGTTATTTTCCCGCTTTTTGAGGTTTTTGCCTATTTCCCAGCCTCTTCACTTCAGCTGTTAAACATTAATTTCTAAGCAGAAGAAAGGCTTTATTATCATTATAGCTCTTATTTCTCAATTTGTTCTCAAATAATTTCTGTCACTTTCCCAAAAAGAGAATTTTAATTGGAAATAGATTAAATTAACAAAAAAGCCTTGAGTCCTTTGTACGGGCAGAGCACATTAAAGAGCAATGCCAACACCACACTAACTTCTTTCTTTCCAGGGAAAGCACTGCCTCTCCCTCTTTGTTTCAAACAGCATGTATACATAATAAGTCAAATTTTCAATCTCATCTTAACTGGGTTACCAACTTTCCTTGCCCATAATTTTGCATACGCTCACATAATTATGTCCTGAAATTTGCAAATACAATTACTTGCTGACACACTTTGTTATCTGAATGATAAAGTATTTGATTGTATCCAATGAAAACAATATTAAGATAGGGAAGCAAACGTGTTTTAGCAAACCTAATGCACTAACTTAAGCTTCTGTTGTTTTATGGAAACATGATCCTCTAACAGCATGTCTACACCCTGTAGAGAAGTATTGTCTGGAGACATTACATTAAAAGCAGGAAAGCCACATCGCTGCATTACCACGTTTGCACTTGCCTGCTAAGAAATACAGCTACTCAGGAACAATCACCTTTTCATTTTTTTAAAACAGAGAAGTTGGCCTGCATAAAAATCATCAAGTTAATAATGGCATATTAATGGGGTCACAAAATAAATAACGAAAAGGTGCTGCCAAGTTAAACTAGTTTAGCATTCATATCCAGATTGATATCTGTTGGTTCACTACATGTAATAAAACTTCTTGATTTCTCTCTCTAAGAGAAAATTTGCAAAAAGTGTTAAATAAGAACTCCTGATCAGAAGAGCAACTGTCAAGATACTGGGCTACAGTTTAGCATAACTAAGAGGTTTTTGACTGAGTTTAGTTAGATTGGTAATTTCTGAAGCTACATTTATTTCTCATTGGTTCGGATTCAGCAAATCTTCCATTATTAAAATTGAACAGGAAATCCTTAAAACTGCACATTGGGTCTCTGAGAGGGCTGGCCCTCTCTCACCACAGTCTCACAGTTCTCACTGGATTTCCTAGTGCTCACCATAAATGCAAACAAATAACTGGAAAATCCAGATGGGGTTCAACTGTATTTCAAGAACAGTTATGACATAAGGCTTTCTTGATACAGAGCTCAGATGTGATGCTGGGGAGATTACACTAACAATTCATTTTAGTTAGCAACTTACAGGAGAGACTGCGAAGTAGGGATAAGCAGCCTGTCAATTACATTTAAAGATATTATTAAGAAAACCCAAATATTTTTTAAAAAAATTACCAGTGTACTTAGAGGTTTTATCAGTAAGATCATGAAGGAAAAGCTTTTCATTAACATTATTGTTCTCTGTGTTTGAACATACTGTCATCATTGGAAAAAAACTACTTAGATCTTGGAGTCATTTGTTTTAGGTCTTGAAAGTGGCACTGAATTAAAAACACAGCAAAACACAGTGAGAGATATTTAACAAATTATTATAATATGGAATCAATCAACATAACATGAGTTACCACTTCAAACTATTCAGAAATTGTGGCAGCACTTATATCAGAAGAGCTTAAATATTCTTTTTTCTTTAATTTTATCTAGCTTCAAAGCCTTCAGGGATCATATGTTTAGGCTTTTCTTTGCAACTGAGAGAGCTGCAAATTAACCTTTTTTACAGTGAGACCAAAATTCTTAAGTATTTCTATAATCTGTAGCCTCGGAAGGCAGGTTTTTTTGCGTGACTACAGAGGAGGACTGTAAGAGCTGGTAACTATAATCCAGCAATGACAACGCACCATAAATTGGATATTAACTTCAGGAAGAATCAAGCAGCGAAATTTCAGTGAAGTCTTGAACAGTGTCAACCTCCAGCTGTGATCCAGAGAGTCAGCACCATGCTGGCCAAACCACAGACAAAGCATCACAGGAGGGCATAGTTAGAGGACAGGTAGCCACTGGAAGCTGCTCAGTATTTACAGCTGTATGCAGCAGTGTTAATACACAAGGGCCAACCTGACTGCTTTGGACCACAACCCTTGGTGACTGTACTCCATCATCCACATCTAAATGCTCCAGCAGCTCAGGAGGAAGCCTACCCTTCATCAGACCCCTTCACGGGACACATCCTAGCAACACACAGCCCTGGGCCACCAGGGACAAGCACAATGCTTCTCCCCATGGGCTGCCAAGTGTTGCTCCTAAAACCAACCTGAACTCGTGTTTGTATTCCAGACTTTTGTTCCCACTGCAGCTATGCAGGATCAGAAGGCGTTTACTGCTTTGCCTCAGTAGGTTCTACACGAACAAGATTTCAGGAAAATGTGCCAACTCTGCCAATCAGGGCTTTCATGTTGTTATTAGAGCCTAAGGAGGGATGACACAGTGTGTTTACACCTCATGAGGCTCTGAACTCTCCAGTTCCCTGGGCAGAAGACAGTAATGATCACAGCCCCCTGATTACAACTTGCATTTTGTTCAAATGTTCAAATCTTTGCAACCTCTCTGTAGTATTCAATGCATTTTGACCAAAAGCTGCTCCAGGATGCAGACAAAAACAGTTGAGAAAATATTAAGCCTCTCCTTATGCAGTAGGAATAAAAATAAGAAAATACAGGCTGCATTCAATATAATAAATGTCTAAGAAATTCTTTTGAGTTGATACTTTGACTCTACTAACTACATTCACAGGAGACAAATTATTTTGGCATAGAGAGAAAAAAAATTGTGACAGCTCAAGTTAATGTTGTACCACAATTATCAGAAAATTCTATTTTGACCTTTAAAAAAATACAGTATTTTCAGCCATTCACCCACTCTTAATTCTAAGCGCTGTACAACAGCTCTTGCAAGTTTGACAAATATTTTTATTTTGCAGACAAGGAAACAGGATAAAATTTTTAAGTGACTTCTCCAAACTATTACTAGACCTGAAAAAAATTTCAGAAGACCTCGTCCTTTAACTTGCATTATCTACTAATCAACATTCCTGACAGAGTATGTAAGTTTTAACTATCACCCCTATAAATGTTTACATTATATCTACTGAATGACTGCATAAGTTGAATAAATTGCACTAAACTAATCTCTTACTGGGCTGCTTTCCTGTTGGGTCAGCATTACAGTCTAGGTCACCACACAGCTGTAGGAGAACTGTCACAAGGAAGTGGGCAAGAACATGTGGCCGGAGGTAGAGAGCAAGACCAAGTGCAGAGAGATAAAATTAGACATGGAGAACAGACAGTGATCTAACAAAGTCCTCTGGTTCAGCCACAGGGTGCTGTAGACGTTTTTTTTATTCACGCATAAAATCATAGAAATATGAGGCTGAAGAATTCACATATTAACTAGCCTGACTGTCCTACTCTAAAGTAAGAACAGGCACATGCACATTGCCCATGGCTGATGATTGTCTAAGCTGTTCTCACCTCTTGTGAGGATACTGCATTGAGTAACCCTCAGGTAGCTACTGATGGTGTTTTATCATCTCAGTAACAGAAAGATCTTACAGACTTTTAGCCTAAATCAAGTCTGTGGTATATTAAATTGATTTCTTTGCTTCCTCTGGAAATTTTGGCAAGCCATTGATTACTGACACTTAAATACTGACATTTTTCATACCAAAGACTTATGTCCTTTCTGGTCTCCTTTTTTCCAGTCTTTTCTCTGTGGTTACCTATTTGAAATCTCTTAAAATTCAGAACTTTATCCACTTCAGTTTTGTCTCTTGAAGGGAGAGAACTAAAACCAAACATAGTATCCCCCTGATGATGATCAGTACCAAACATAGCAGCAAAAGACTTCCATTGTCTGACAGTTGATTTATCCTTACATGCAACTATAAACGCTGAGTGAATTCCAACAATATATTTTTATGTGGAGAATAAAATTAAACATGATGCAAGGAAAGTCCCTGCTCTACTTTTGAAACAACATTAATTACACACACATTCTCACACATATTATAACCTGGCTAGCTGCCTGTATGACTTACAAATTTCATTTCTTGTTATTCACTTTTATTTATTCAACATTCTTCATTGTTCAGAAATGTTGTGTGCCATGACCTTGTCACTACAGTCAGGAGACTGAGTAGGAACATCCTGGATGAGACAAAAGCTGCACCTGTCAATAACTGCAAGGACTGTCCTTTCAGACGTGGCCTCTCTGGCCACTTCAGAGGAAAGAAATGAAAGAAGAGAGCAAGCAAGGCTTCCAGTGAACAGAAAAGATGTGGACCAAGTGCCAAAGGTTCACTGCTGCCATGAGTTAACATAAGCAAAGTTTGGGAACAGGTCTTTCTATTTTCATAGGGCTTCCCATATTGCACGCTGCCAGTGGTCAGAGGGACTTGCGTGCACAGGTTTTTTTGCCAACTTCATCTTTTTCTTTCAAAGATGGACCTGAAAGAACTGAGAACTGCAAGCTGCCAGGAAAATGGGAATATGGAGAAGTGTCTGCCTAAACTATTGGGTATGTGGACTGATCAGCACTGGTCTAATGCTCTTTGCTTTTTCCAAATTATTTTTCTTCCAAGTAAGTTCCCGGAAATACTTGACTGTAGTGGAAAACACCTGCATTTGCACAACTCAGGACAGATGGCTGGACAGCACAAGTTGAAGTCACCACCAGTGACTTAAATGTGGAACCAGAGTCTTCAATCCCTTTGGCCAGGCCTGAGAAATCCCAAACAAAATCAAGAAATCAGTTAAAACAAAACTATTTTTATATCTTATGAAGCTGCAGATGCATTCATATTGATTACCTGAATATTGCAAACTACATGTTTTCTTGTGACATGCTACAAGTGTTGGGCTTGACTCAAATTGCCTCTCATACCTCATCAGAGCACAAGCAATCTATAATGTTTTTGCAAATGGAGGCAATGGATTTTCCTTAATTTCAGCCAGCAGCTGTTGAAGCAGACCAATAAACAACAACAGCGCATGTCCCACTGAGCCCCAAAAAAAGGCTGTAAATACACTTAACAACCTGCAGCATAAACACATCTTCTGCTTTTAACCATGACTGAATACCTTTCAGAAAGTGTGTTTGTTACGTGTGTATTTGAAGAGAAGAAAGGCTTTAAAGGACACAACTTAAATGCCTCTTTTTCCAGCGGACATATCCACACTCCCTGCTGCATTGCATCTCCCAGATGAATCAGCAATCCACAAACACCAGCAGCTAACCAACTTTCTGAAAATGAGTTCAGTAATCAGTCTGATTAATTTAACATTTACGTATTTTAACGTGGAAACTTTCACTTGGGGAATACGTGACAACTGGTGGAAGTCACAGAAGCCTGTAATTGTGTCTTGGTTGGCTTAAGGTATTTCCATAACACACTCCCACTGTTAGTACTTAAACTCGCTCAGACGTCTGAGTAGCGTGTGGTGTTTGACAGATTGCTGGCTATGGCACTGAGCTGAGGTTTCAAGGGTCCCACTCACGTGGACTCACACCACAGCTAGCCACCACAACTCTTTGTGCCACCATCCTACAAGGCTCATCATTGAGTTGGTCCAGAGTAACGATACCCAGCATGTTTTTTCCTGCAGAGTTATTTTTCCACATGGATCTCTCCAGGGATGGCTCAGCAGTCTGGCCTTGCCAGCAGCCATACTGCCAAAACCTCCATGGTGGCAGGCAGATGCAGAGCCAGAAGGTTCTTGTGCTGACTTCACTAAGGAAGCTACTGTCTTACTGAGTTACACTCTCAGGAGGCAGCGACCTCGGAACCTCCCCTTGAGCTTAGCTAAGAGATGCCACCACAGCAGCACATATAACGTGCTGAGGCAGCTTCCAACTTAAAAAACACACAAATAAAAAAAAAGGAGACAGAAAAATCAATCTGAAATATTTAAAAAGAATATAACTTGAGTTAAAAATTAAATTGTGTTTCTTTATAACACTGAGGTACATGGTGCTTCACCAAATCTGCAATTCATCCAAGAAGCACTGAATTTGTATAAAATGAAACCAATTATAGTCTTTGCCATCTTTACTAAAAGTTATGGGCTTCAGAAAACCATAACCCACTGCTTGGGAGAAGAGTCCTTGAAGAAACATCTCTAACCAAGAGATGCAAGCCAAGAGAGCTGGTGATGCAAGCCCCAGTGCCTCCTTGCCCTTGAGACCAGTCTATCGCAAAGTCTGGTTAAATTAAATCAAAGCCAAACGTTCCCTGTTGCTGGTGCAGAATGTCTCACATTCATCCCAAGTGACAACTGTGCCTTAGATTAAATCTCTGAAAAAACAGGATATGCTGGGGAAGAGCTGGTGTACATCTGCCTGCCATTTCAACTCCACCTCCAGCTGGGGTAAGCAGGAGTCACTGGGAAGGTATTAACATTGTGCTTCAGCCAGGACCATCCCACCAAGGATACGTAAGAAATGACTAACAAAGGAGACATCTGTTTATGCAGTGTGGAGTGTCACTGGGAAAATCATAGTTTTGGCTATGCATAAATCCACTTTTCAGTGTAAGATTGCAGATCTTGGTATGGTGCTGGACTCAGGACAGGGTGAAAGTCAGTGGCTGAACCGGGTGGGAGACTCTGGCATTAGTGGTCAGGCAGTTAGTGAGAAAATCACTTTGCCTTCTATCTCTGTTTCCTCCCCTCACTCTGTTCCTTGTCTTCTATTTTTGCTTTTGTTTTGCTTTATTTTGTTTTCATTTCAACACATTGAGGCCAAGATTGAAGACTTCTGTGCAGCTGTTCAGCACTCAGGTTGTCTGGCCATTTTATGTCTTGTTTTCTGTTCTACCTTGCCTTGTTTCACAGTTTTTACTATTGCACAGCACTCCAGTCTCCAGAGAGTTTCTGTCCCTGTTTCTAATTGCAGTGCCTGTAAGAGGTGCTAAGTTTTCAATAAGAACAATAAATTACTAACAAACCCAGAAAGAAGAATTTGAAAATGCTTTTCCTTTAAGCAGAAATTAAATGACTCAGGGGGGAGTGGGAGAGAAGCAAAGGCTGATCAGAGAAGGCTTACAAAATCCCCTTCCAAAACAGAGAAAACTTACCTGCCGGCTTTAAAGAGAACACTCGACCTTGGGCCTCCCCAAGCATCCCTGTCAGGCTATAAAAGTGTTTCTACTCACCTCTGCTGACACCTGTAGCTGCTCAAAGTGGAAACTCCATGAAGCAAGAACAAGACACGCGGTTTGGGGCAAGCGGTGACTCCCCAAGTGAGGCTCTGCTGGGGTGTGCAGGAGATCCAAGGAACTAGGAATAACCTGATTCATCTCCAGTTCCACCTCCATGTAGGAAAAGATCTTCAGGTAGGCACTGCACTCCAGCTCTTGTGTTTCCTCGGTTTTCCTAAGAGCTTTCTATAGGTTCAACTACCCTTGACTCCAACTCAATCCACAGAAAGCACATGGTAATGAACTATAGCAGAATACCTTGTTCCATTGTAAATGTTTAACCTAGTCAAAAAACACCACGCAAGGAGTAATGGATCACACAGTCACTATTGTTACATTGCAACTAAGGAAAAGATAGCTGGAAAGAAAAGACTACTACAGTTTGATAAGGGCAATGAGAAGTGCCTTAAAACAGGGCAGCATGATTGGAAATGGTATTTGTGCAGTAACTAACACTATTTTCAATGCAAGTGAGTGGAAACACAACCATGCTCAGCTGCAGAAAAAAAAAGTAATGTGCTTTGCTGCTGACAGAAAACCTTCAAGCAAATTCTTTGTACACTGGCAGGGAAGTCCTTCGGTTCTGCTTCAGTCAAAGGAAAAAGTCAGTTCTACACTGTGAAACAGCCCAAATTAATGCTCCTAAAATACTGACAGAAGGAAACACGGGGAAAAAAAGAGTTTGTGACAGTTTCTTGATTTTATTAGCTTAGGCATTCAGCTTCTGGAAAGATGTACAAATTACTATCCACAGTGACATTACCTCAGCTACACATTTGTTAGAGAGGCTGAGCAGCAGAGTCTGGGAAAAGTGCGAACTATTTCTCAAAGTAACCTCTTGTCCGTCTGGCACATTTCAGGGGACAGAACGTCTGGGTCACATAGGAAAGAAGCTGGAGTCTCTGTGAACCCTGACAGAGCCATGTTGCAAGCTGCATGAACTTCTTCAAATGAGGCGGCTGTGGGGGGAGGGGGAGTGCCACTCTAAATGTCTCACAAAGGCAATTAAAATACTGTAAAATACTGTAAATACTCTAGAATAAGAGACTCGGCATTGATAACACTTGAAATTTTATTGCAAGTCTCATGATGCTCTATTTAAAGTCATAACTTTTCAAAACAACTGATTACCTTGGAATCAGCTGACATCAAAGAAGGCCTCCAGCAGAGCTTACACAGAAGAGCCTGAAAAGCCCAAGTAGGCTACAAAGCCTCAGGAAAATAACCTGTTTATTAAAGGCTCCAGATCTTTAAGCTGATCTTGATTTTGACAGACTGGCTCAAGACTTTAACAGTTGGTGTAAGCTGTGTCAGAGAGGTGAAAAAGCCCCAACAAACCCTGCCCAAAAACTAAGCCTAAATGAATTTCTCAACAGCATGAGAAAATTGGCAGCAAGAATGGAAACCTATCTCCACATTGGCTTGCCTTTGAAAGTCTCTCAACCGAACAAAAGAACATAAATCTTATACTTCTCTAAATCAAAGGGTAATAATTAAAATCAGCAGAACTCCAGAACTACGTTGGGTTTATGGAGCCATTCCCAGAAGGAAAGGTAATAAAGAGTAGAAGAGTATCTCTGGTTTGTTGATTCCAGCACGATAGCTGGAGCCTGGCAGTCAGCTGCAAAATAGGTGCAGCAACTTCAGAAACAGGAGATGTGGGAGCTGGTGGAAAACAGATGGATGGTTTGCCTACTATGCCAGGGAAGGTTATTTTTTGCTGCTTCTACTTCCATCCACACAAATTATAATATACATCCTGTGGATGTTGACTGTGAGGGAAGTGGGGCGAGAGGATCAGGCTGCGGCCACAGCAGTGGGAGAGAACTATCAACACTCATCAAAGGAGCCTGGATGGGAAAAAAAAACAGTCTTCAAGTAGGCCAGATCAAGATAACAGAGATGTAACGCCATGAATAAACTATCACTTCCACCTTTGCTACATTTATCTCTTCCTTCATCATTATTTCTCCACTCCCCCCCACCACTCCTTCAGATTTCCAAGACAGAACATCGAGATGTGCACTTTAATTTAAAAGGGAAGGCAAAGAGGAAGACACAAAGAGATTAAAGCAATCAGACTTACTTCTCGCTTGAAAGTTTTGTTTTTACAAAAGGGAGGAGGCTGGTGTGATTTAAGTCAACAGTGTTTTGTCAGGGTATCGTTGCCACAAGCACCGGAGCACCTCCAGCCAAGAGCAGCTGAGCCTGCTGGTGAGAGCCACGCCAGAGACAGGAGCAAACAAGGCAGGGAAGTTCTTCCCATCCAGCCCATTTTGGCACCTCACCACGGAAGAATAAGAACGGTGCTTTTCCCGCAGGAAAAGGGTCTGTTTATCTCTATTAGACACAGATAGGTATATCCTCTTCATAGTCCTCATCTCTGTAAAGCTGCTATCATGCCAAAAAGCTGTTAACAATAAAAACACACTTCTTTTCTAAGATGGAAATTAAAAATAGTTACAATCATACAAAGAATTCCTGGCAACTCTCAATGCCTGTCAGGTCTATCCCTGCTTAACTTGCTGCATGGAAATAATTTAGAGGTGGAAAGACAGCCAGGCAACTCACAGGAGACTTGTAGTCCATATTTTTCTAGATTTTGGTCAATGTCTTATTTCCCATTTGTTTTTGATATACCCAGGATTCCTCTCAGACCTGCTAAGCTCTGCATAGCTTTTGTTCATTCAGTTTAAAATCTGTTCCACACATACCAGAAAAAAACAAACAGAAAAAAACTTCGGCAAATGGAGCACAGCTGCCATTAAAACTGCATTAAGCTTTCTCAAAGCCAGTTTCCCTGGCCCACCACACCTCTAGATAATGACCACAAAGCAGAAGGTTAGCAAGCCTGGTCTTCCTCATTTAATTGACCGTACTGCATTTAAATGGTTAGAGGGAAACAGAGATGTTGTCCTTAAAATGATCCCATGGACACGGGGTGTCAGTGCCACGCCCAACAGCAGGGCCCAGCTTCAGCAGGGAGAAGAGACTAGGAAGGAGCAGTGGGATCTAGTCCAACCTTTCATCCACCTGTCCTGTGGTGAGTAAACCAGAGTGGCTCAGCTGAGAAGGGCATGTGCCCCTGCAAAACCTGTGAGAGGCAACTACTGTCTTGTACTGGTGTTGATAACCATTCCTGAAGCTCCAGAAAATGTTTTTACTTTGGGCCATCCTCATCACAGATCCTGCCCCATCACCCTCCAAAACCTGAGCTGGTCAGGGCTGGATGCAGTGGTTTCCAGCAGCAGCTTCTGCAGGGCTGACAGTTCTCTGCCCCAGCTGCAGAGATGAGTCTGCTGTTCAAGCGCAGATTAGCAAGGCTTTTAAAAGATGTTTTTGCTTCACTAGCAACTGTTTGAGTCAGTCAGTGATCAGGCACAGAGAACTTTCCACTGCGGAGACACCAGATAAATTGTTAGTTTACTGGACCCTGTAACCATTTCAAAGAACTGGGATGGTGCCAGGCCCAGGCTCCAAAGTCAGGCTGAGATGTTGCTTGCATAGTGTATGCTCATGCAATAACACTGTATGGACTGATAAATCACTGCATGGAATCTATTTATATGTGCCTGCTGAGGTATATACTACCAGGTCAAAGCCTTGCATAAATGTAAATATTTAACAGCAAAACAGGGGTAAGATTGTGCCTGTATCAAAATATTTTCAACTGAGGCCTTTACGTAAAACTCATAACAGGCCACATAACTGCTACTCCCTGCTTTACAGAATCTGCGTTCTGCTGGTGATCAGTATTTGTTTACTGAAAGACTCTTAAGTGCTATCTGAAGGTGACAGTTACCAACAACTCTCTACACGCAACACTCTCCAAAGGAATGTGTCTTTAATATTTCCTGAAGAGTCCCAGCTCTGTAGAGCCTTCGAAGACAAGGCAGAGGCAGGGCGGAACACGGCGCCGTCACACACGGTACACACAGACACGTCGTGCCTTACCAAGAACTGGAAAGGCCAAAACCAATTTTCACATAAGTAGCTCAATAGTACAGATAAAAAGCACACAAACGCATGTGTTGCACAAAACATTTCAAAGACTGTGTGTAGTTAGATATGAAATCAAATTAATGGCCAACATGATATTGTGTAAGCATAATTATCAAGATGATGGGATGTATTAAGATAATTTAAGGAATAGTAACAGGTTCGTAAATCTTGCCAGATGTATTTATCAGATTGGAATATTTTGAAAACCTCACCAAACAAGCTCTGACTTTAGAAAGAGGAAGATTAGACTCTGCTGTTGCACATCTACAAAAACAAAACAGAAAGGTCAAAGCAGTGTGCCTGACATAAATTGCACTTGGAAATTTCATTACAGATTGGCACGCACTCTATTCACAGCATCATCTAAAGTTACCTTCAGCCAGGAAACGAATGATAAAAGCTTCCCCAATATTCAAGAAGTATAAAAAAGGAAAACAGTATCTCAAGTGTAAAGCTGTCCAAAATGCTCAGTAAAACATATTCTATCTATGAAAATTAGGCTCTAGTCAAAGGAATATTTAAGGACTACTCTGCTTCGTAGCCTTCCCACAGGACCCAGTCATGCTTCCCAGGCACAGATCACGTCCTAACTCAGCACATAGCTTTAGCTCTAATAACACAACTGCAACTCCTTTAGCCTGAGCTACACAGACAAAATTAAGCATGCCATAACCTAAGATTTAACAGTAACAAATTAATTCTTAAGCATAATTGTAACTGTAGTTGCTGTAAGGTACAGTTTTGCCCATAAAGTTTCAAAGGAATTTTAGCATATCTTGGGCAATGATTCAGTCAATCTAGTAAGAAGAGAGCTTATGTCATATACAGTTTAGGTTAACATACACATATACCATACTAGGACCTCCCTGATGCAACAGATTTTATTCCATTCCATGCTATGCTGTCAACAAAAATGTTTCAAGGCTTATTGTTTACAACATTTTAAGCCAAAAATAACTGAGAGCATCATACTTGCTACAGAATCATGGAAGTTAGGAGAAATATCTACAACAATTCATTTCTCCTCTAACAAAGCTGAAGAATGTGCCTTCTTCTGTGCTGATTAATATGAAACAATAGGATGTCCATAACATCTTAGGTGAAGCTTCTGCAGTCAGGGTTAGGGACTTTCTCTAGACTTTGAATCAATTTTACTTCCATGTACTTTTGTTCAGCTAAGATATTCAACAATTCAGTAATAATTTTAGAAACAATCCTCTGTGCAATAGCTTGAGTCAGGTGTTTCACATGGTTTTGAAGCATTGTCTGATTTGAAATCTGGCCACATCATTCCACAGACCACCAACTCTAGCTGAAAGGTGGAACTCTCTTCCAGGTTCTGCGAATTCCCCCCGCCCTTCCTCAGCTTCACAGATTCAAAACAGATGCCTTTCCATATGTTGTGAGGATTAGTATTTGTTTGCTATTTTGGGCATGAAAAATACCATAAAGCATGTGTCTTTATTCTAGGTGCACAGAGCCATACCATTCTAGGACTCTGCAATCTTTACAAAGCCTGACACTGGGCAATCTGCAACTTGATCAAATCTAAACTAAAACAAGGCTTACCAGAGCTTGAGAAATACTACTGACTCCTTTCATGAAAGAAAACACTTTTCCCTGCAATATGCAGATGACGGTAGAATTGGCTCCTGAAGGCTGCTGAGGGTAAGAATTTCACAAAGTGTATGATGACATCTGTACAGATCAAAAGGCTGTCCAGAGTTGCAACAGTTAAAAATTCAGCAAGAATATTAAGTCTCTGACTTCTGGGTTTAAGCCAATCATGATGAGAAATCAAGCTGAAGCTCAATATGGAGCACTTTTTCTTTTTTTTTTTTTTTCTCCTTAAACATTCCTCTGAAACCGTAATGATTCACTTATGGACAATTAAGGCAGATTTTTGTTAGGGGGGATTTTCATTCCCATCTAGCTGTTTTATTGAGTCCAGGGTGTTCCAGAAAGAACATTCATCTCTGTAAGACCGATGCAGGACCAGTCCCAGCCATACTGAAGGAAAGTATGAAAAGTGCTCCATCACCTCTCCTGCAACAGGACAAGCTCTCAGTGGGAGCATGACACCCTGTGGCTCTGGCACCCAAGAAGGAGGCTCCCACTAAACTCACACTGGGAAAAGGTGGAGCACACCACAGGGATCATGCTGGGCTGTCAGCACTTACCAGCTCCTGCTCAGCATAAGCTCTTTGGGACACTGGTGCAACCTGAGGGAAAGGGCAGCCCAGTTCAGGCACAGAGGCAAGCCCTGAGCTGAGCTATGTGTGCCTTATGGTACCTAAGGCACCAGACCTTGAGGTCAGTGCACTAACATCCATGTTCTTCAACAAGGGGTCAGCCCAATGGCCACCAGCCCATACACAGCTCAGTGCTGATGACAAATAATGGCACTGCTGAAATAATGTGGAAAAGATGTCAGCTAAAGAAATCCTTTCAAGCCAGAAGGAGCTCAGCAGGGGGAAAAGGTTCTATTATTCCTGATTCCCCTTAATCTGCCACACAGGTAGTTGAGGTTGACTGTCTGAGTGCGGGACTCCAGTGTTCCTTATGCATAACCTTTTCACCCTGCCTCATTGCATAACGTCTCCTCCTGCATCCTCTGACTCTCCTGTGTGCTGAAATCTCCATCTTTTGTCTTTCTTTATGCGCTTATGAAAGAGCTGTACACAAGCAGTGCACTAAATGATTTACATGACTCACCAGGAATGAAGAGGGATTTGCAAGTAAAAAAGTACCATCGAGCTAGACAGATGGCTGTACTGTAGGGGTTATGGCTAAGGAAGAGGCAGCAGAGACTGATCAGAAAAGGGAGGTCCAGACCAACAAATTGCCAAGCACAGGTTTGGCAAGGACTGCCAGACTGGGGCAAGATTTATGTAGGAGGCCATCCGGGTAATTTTAAGGCTGGATCCCTAGGCAAACACGTAGGCAAAGGATTGGAGAGGCTGCTTGTTAGATAAGGGTTAAGTATACCAGTTTTGCCAGTATGCAAAATCTGATGAATAAGCCTTGTTGCAGAGAGGGCTGCTAGCAAAAACTCCTCTCTCCAGCTGTGTAAGCCCTGCAGTCCCTGAGAAGACACAAGATGAACACTAAAAGAGAGCAAGAGTGCAAGGAAACCATCCAGTGGTGTAAGTCAGAAGAATACCCTAACCTCATCATGGCCAAGTTTCTGCAGACACAACAGCAAGGGAGACTTCTGGGAAGGATCCTGTAGTGCCCAGAGGATGTGCCCCCACAAAGGGGTTTCCAAAAAAGAGCATTGGTGCTGAAAGGACAAAGCTAAGGGAAGTTTGCTCACATCATTCTTCTTCTAACCCTTCCACCAATTCCTCTTCCTCCATAACAAAACTCTAGCACATAAATTGCTTGCTTTTGCTTTCAAGACCTATTCATTTCCTACCTATCACATCTCATTTCTCACTGAAATATCAGCTCCTGTCTCTGATCAACCAGTGATGCCAACATTCATCACCAACTTCAGTGACAAGCTGGGACAACAATCTTTGCAGGAGCATTTGCCATGGATATGAGCAAGACTCTGTTTGTCAGGGCAAGAGAAGAGTACACAGCAGTAGTTGAAACATGAAAGTGAATTTTAGTTAGATGAGAAGGTGGATAGAAACAGAAGATGTTTTGAGAAAATTCTAATTTGTCTGAGACTCTTCTCAGACTCTTCCTGCAGCTGTAATTCCACATACTCTCTTCCAAAATCAAAATAAGGTTGTGTTTTGAGATTCTCATTACTTTTGCAGTCTCTCCTTGCTTTTGCCTTAATGCAAAAAACCCTATAGTTTTCTATAGGAAAAAGGAAGATTCAGCTACCCAAACAAGTATAATGAAAGGTGGTAAAACAATAATATATATAAAAACAGAGAATCCAAAATCTTAATAGAGGCAGTAAAATTACTGCAGTAAATGCAGGACTGAATGAGCTACAGACACACTGCATGGAAACAAACACCAGAAGACTTGTAACTTTGGACTAAATTTCAGGTTTAACTCCCAGCTTGAGATGGAACTTGATAAGTACTTGAGACATCCAGAGAGCATTTAATGTTAAAAAAGACAGATGTCAAGTACACTGCTGTAGCACTCTGTAAGGACTAAGTGTTTATTAATCTATCTTTTTGCCAGAAAGTTCTAATTTACACTAAGAAGAGATAGTGTGAGGAGCAAGCAAAAAAATTATCATTGGCTCAGCACAAACTACACTAGGCCAACAAAAGTATTTCACTTGAAGATGAGAAATTATTTGCTGAAATTCTTCATACAGTTAGCACTTGACAGGGTTTTTTTGCCCCCAAAATCATACACATCCCATGATAATTAATCTGCCAGCAGATCTGCCAGAATGGGCCTGACATAGCAGCTCTTACCAGTGAAGTGCAAAGCCTTTCACAAGATGAGAACCAGCAAAGCTATCACGTCCTCCAGGACTGGCAAGGGGCCAGGTGATGATGGGTTGCCACCTAAGTACTGCAGAGCCCATCAAGACCACGTAGGTCCAATCTAACAGGCAGCATTTCAGCAAACAGAGCAAAATAAACTTCTGTAATCCATCTCATTAAAATATCAGTGCTTTGATGGGCAGAGACCCTCAGACAGGCAATGAGGTGCCAAGGATAATGGACGCAATGCAAGAATTCAAGTGGACTAATCACTGCAAGAATGATCATCCAATTTTATAACCCAGTCTGTATTTGAGCACTGTGTTGAAGTACAAGAGAAGGCTTTAATACCACATTAACTGCAAAAAAGTAAATGTAAATGTAAATGTAAAATAATGTCTCCTTTGGCAGAGGAAGCAGGGGATCTGTTCCACATCATGGAAGAGTTGCTGGTTACCAAAAGGGCTTTTGACTGTGTGGAGTGAAAGAACTTTTCAAAACTCCTGAAGGATATACACTGCTATTTAACCACGAGTATGCTTTTCTTTTGGATATACAATTTAAAAAGAAAAAAAAAAATCTGCTTGTGGAATAGTTCTATTTCTCTACCATTTTAAGTACTTGAAAATATTGCTCACTCTACTATATCAATTCAAAATTTCTCTTGGGAACAAATGAGAAGAAGTATACAAAAAAAAAAAAAAAAAGGCACAGTAATATGAGCAATCAAGTCCATAAAAATTATACGATGCCAGAAGAATGCTGCAGCCACTCCAACATTCTGTTATTGATATTTAGAGGTTGGTTTGCTGAATCTTAAGATATTCAAATGAACCAAGTATTTGATGTCACTACTCTGCATTCCTGGGTTAACCAAATCTGAATGATAATTTAAAGTGAACAAAATAAAGCATGTCCTGATTAGGTAATGGATGATGAGGTACACTTAACATCACTATTCAAAATAATGGTTTAGGTTCTCTTTCCTATGGAATTTCTGCTTGGTTCAGCAGGAAGGCGGGTTAGAAAAACATTTAGAGCTCCCTACTTATTTGTTCAGCCTCGAAATACAGACAAGCCTCAAATCTGCTTTAACTTGCAGCAGAAAGAAAAACTCAAAACATCCTCTCTCAGCTAAAGAGAGATGAAATACTTAAACCACAGCTTCTCCCTGTCTCCACTGTGCTGCCTGAAAATACCCATCTAGGATTTGGTGAGGATGGCACCAAAAGTAACTGCCTTAGAACAAATCTCCAAGATGTATCTGAGCAGAGCCTAGTACAGGCAGCTGTGAGGACAGGAAAGATGAACAAATAGAAAAACAAAAAAAAGCATTACATAGACAAAAATTATATTAACTGAAATAACTGGATTTTGTGGTGCTGCAACTACATTGCAGTGCAACAGCAAAAATCCCTGAAAGAAATATACAGAGATTAATAACAAAATAAAAATCCAAGTAGTTTAAATTCAATAGAAAGCAAGTAGCTGCCTGAGAAAATACTAAAAGCAGGATTAAAAACATGAAACTGCAAGCTTTTATATCTTTTGTCCTTTTTCTAGTTCCAAAACCAAACAGCATTACCCTTACAGAAAAGACAGACACATTAGGATATAAGCATGTATTGCACCAGACATAATTCAGCTGTGGCTGCTAAACCAAAGAGGGTTCAACAGCCCATGGACAGGTCACACAGCCCTGTGCTCCCTTTCTCCTCAACAGGTCTCCACATACCACCAGCAACAATTTTATCTGCTAAGCAACCCAAAGCTGAGAAGTGGCTTTAATAAAGCTTTTTCTGTTTAACTGTTTTCATTTTGTTTTCTTTCTCTAATACTGAACAAGCACTGCCTTGCTTCTTAGTGATCTAATACAATGTACTGGGCACTTCTAGTTTGTAAAGACAGCTTGTTTAAACAGAAAAAAAAATTAAATACACACACACAAAGCTACTTCAGACTTCTTTGGGGAGTTTCTATTTGTACAATAGAAAACGTACAGGATAAGATCTTGAAAAAAACCAAAAGAAGATTACACAACTTACATTTGAATAGGGTTTAGACTTTCAAAGCACAGCATTTTGTAAATTACTGTAATGACATACACACAAACACACTTTGCTCCTCTTCCTCTCTCTACCATTTAGCTTTCACAATATATATATCAGATGCACTTCTAATAGAGCACCATTCTCCAAACAAAAAGAAGACAAATATTTGACTTAGAGTTATGGTTGAGAGAACAGAACTACAGTTTAGGAGAAGGAAACAAAAAAAAAAAAAAAA
>VXBB01003820.1:347075-403162 GCA_013399915.1 Illadopsis cleaveri
AAAAAAAAAAAGATAAAAAGAAAGTATTCTAAGGCACTGTAAAAAGAAGCAATTTTAGCAAGCAGAAAAGTTCAGAGATCAAGCTTGACATGAAATGTGTATGTTTAAAGGCTGAGAAGATGTATAGCTGACAGAATAGAAACACTTTAACTCTGTTCTCTAGGGATCCCATTTACCCCACCCCCTTCTCCTCTAAAAATCCCTAGAGATTATGTAATAACCTCAAGAAACTGTTATGGAGGGTGGAAGGTGGTAAAGCTACTTCATTCATAGTAAATTCATTAAATTCTTTGTAGAAAGAGGGCATGTCAAGAAGGAAATCATAAAAGCGGTCAAAAAACTTTTTGATGCTATCCCACTTCCCCTTCTTTTAAAAAGCTGAGGCTGAATACCATACATAATTAAGAGGTGGTAGAGTGTTAACCAGATGAGTACTTTGGTATCTACTGTTTTAGGTGACAGAAAACAAATCGTGCCAATTATTTGCAATCATTCTCAGTACAGAGCTTCCCCTTACCAAAGGCTCCATCTCAGAATTAAAGGTGGAGCCATAAGATGCTGCAATTGCCACTCCGTCATACTTTCTTAGAGTACTCATTTTTAATACAAATGCTCTGTATGACACTGGAAAGCCATGAGGTTTTTTTAAAACAACAAAACTTATCATGCAGGATAACTGGGTAGAATTGCACTTCAATTACCTTCTTAGGTAGCAGTGGAAACCAAAAACAGGCAATCAACATTCCAAGAAACGTTTTGCATGCCCCAACTTAATACTAAACATTTGATTTGCTTACTAACAGGCACCATCTGAACAAAGCTGCAGTGCAGTCAGTTACATGGGAAGTTTGATGAAGGTTGGGAGATTGCTTGATGTTTCACTTCTACTTGGCAATAACCAGAAGCTGCCTGGCTACTCCTGGAGAAAGAGTGCCCTGGAAGAGAGCTCTGTGCTGAACTGCTTCTCAGCTTCCCCAGCTGATTTATACCTGAAAGGTCTTAATCTGCAGTTACTGAATTGTTCCTGGTGCAATTTACTCCATTTCTCTTTTCTCAGATTTGTTTCCGACATTATAATGAAGACTTTCAGCCCTTGATTTGCTAACAGGAACTAGTATCTTTAAGGTTTCATGTATTAAGAACACTTCTAAAGAAACTCAACAAGTATGTTTCTAAACAACTCATCCATATCATATTGCATATTGATGTAGATTTGCAAGTGCCTGGAACTCAGCAGGAATTTCAAATGCACAGGAACCAAGTGTGTTCCCATCAGCCTGCTGGTACCTACACATGCTGCTTCTGAAGAAGCTGATGATCCTGAACTGGCATCAAATACTTCTCTGGCAAAGAGATATTGTGCATGACATTAGATACCAACCACCAACCATCCAGAGCTGTCTCATCATCGCCCCTTACAGGAAATGTCTGGTCTCAGAAAAGACCAGCAAGTCACTGGCACTACCCCTGCAGTGACTCAGGAGGGGTTTTCAGCTGCTGGCTCCTTTCGAAGCACTTAATACAGTCTGAGCCATTCCTCCGTATATATCATTGAGGTATATCAGTACCACCATCAGGTGATTTCAAAATTTCATTTTGATGACTGTTTTTACTATCATCTTCTCAACAAATAAATAATTAACTAATCATTGAAAAAAAAATCAAGAACAGCCAGACACTGTTTATTTATATGGAGAAACATTTCAAGCTAGAAAATCTCAGAAGAATTGTTTAGTCTTATCTGCTGTTTATAGACTCACATTTTACCCTCTCCCTCCTGCTTTACTAATCTCCGGTGCACATTCCACACCTCTGGACATGTGGTAGCATGATCCTTACAATGATGTGAACCCTTCCAAAGTCATATGTCTTACTATGACTCAAAACCTGTTAGAACTACAAAATCTGGCAACAAAATTTCTAAGGCATTCTGTTCCCTTTCCTTCTGAGAAGGGAAATGCTTCCAGTCAGTCGGCAACAAAAGCACTTGAAATTGTCTCCACCATTCCCAATGCATCTAGCCCTCCTGGATTCCTTTCAGTGCTAAGGTGCTTTTTGCCCAGCATGGAGTGATGGCAGAGACTGCATCATAGTGAGCAAAATGATGCATCACAGATTCCATGGGGGACTGCAGACTAGTATGTGTGACACTGTGCCCAAGTGATGTCATTTTGTGCAGTATTGCTTTGATAAGCAAAAATAAAAAAGACATAGGATATAAAGGTCTGCTAAACAGCTTCAATCCTTCCCTGGAATTTTAGTAATGAAGATAATTCACCATTTTACTGCTTTAGCCATCAAATTTTATTACACTTTTGCTAGCATGAATGTTTTTTTCTCTCTAACACTCTGGGACTCAGTGATTTGTAAGGTCTCCATGTTCAGCTTTGGGCAAAAAAAGGTGCAAATGTTAATACCTGTTACAGTCATTCCTCTCTACTCCCTCTTTCCCTGTGCCTGAGCCTTCAGAGTCTAAAATATATTTAACAAACTGAAGAAAAGCATTTGCAGGACATGGGGTGCTCTGAAGAGCCACGGACTAAAAAGCATGACATACACAAACGTGAGGCTACAGCCCCAACACTTCGCCTCTACAGTAATGGCACAGTTTTCTGCTTTCAGAAGCAGAGTTTTTGTCTTTGGGGTTTATGTCCTTTCCCAACATGAGGCTTCTTCCAATTGCACTTGAGTAGATACTTTCTTTGGGTTTGTTGGTTTGTTTATTTTTGGGGGGTTTTTTTCCCCTTTGAGTTTGTTGGTTTGTTGGTTTTTTTTCATGACAGAGGAATCATAAAATCTGGTATTCGAACCTGAAATTACTGAAGTGAAAGCAGTGTGAACCCAATTGCATATCCAGCCACACATTTTTAATTTCATATATATGATCACACACCACTGTCTTTGTATAAAGCAGAGAACAGACATTTTGAGAGTAAATTTAAGATGTGGCCCTTCAGTTAAGTAGTTGTGCCAAGCCAAAAGTCAGGTTGGAAAGTAGCGGGCCAATGTGATGTGACATTTCACCTTTCCCTCTATGCAATCTTCCCCTATTCATGCATTAAATGTTTATGTAACTGGATTTCAACATTACATAACACGTATGAACACATAATTCAGCGTTCACAGCTGAATCAAGTAAGTGCATACATTACCAACGGTCTAACAGTAATTTTCTAATGGTTTTAGAGTTAAAAGCTCTGGAGTCCAACTTTAATGATGATTACCTCCAAAACACAGGAAAACACAACCTTTTAATGTATCACTCCATCTGCCATTTAAAAAAGGGGGGTGAAATGATGTCAACCCCACCCACTTTAAGTGTTTTCATGGCAGTTAAATTGCTATTTGTGAATTATATTAAGAGCTTCAAGATAAGATGTTTCAATTAAACTTGTTAAACAGCCACATTCAACACATTATCGTTTGTCTGTATATCTGCTTTGTTACTCATTCAAAGAGCAGTGATTTGCACAAGTTCACAGTGCATAAAAGCTCTAGGCATGAGATCCAAAAAAACTCAAAGGCTGGAAGTTTCTCTTATTCAAGATACACCAAGTGTCAGGTTTTGTATGACCATCAAAATACAAGCACATAGCTGTATCTATTCACATCTGCCTTTTTACTGCATTCCTAGCATCACACAAGCTCTCTTACCTACTCTCAAACACTGCACAATCCAGAAAAAAATTACTATAGGATGCAGCTTCATCTTCCACTGATACTAAACCGCATGACCCTGGTCTTTGGGGAATTCATTAAATCTTGTTGTAAGCAGTGTTTTATTTGAGCAAGGGTAGTAGAGGGCATCCCACACACAGCTGTGTGTACATGGGGACAGATAAACACTGTGAGTACAGTGAGATCTATGAACACTTAGAAGATTCTGAAAATTAATACTTATTAATTTTCCATAGATCTGAAAACTTTGAGAAAAGTATTTTCATCTTCTTACCTAAACTCCTACTCAAAATTCACCTCATAATTCAATTTATACTCTTTTTAAGCATCCCTCATGGCACATTCCATGGCATCTTGAAAGATCAGAAAATACAGACTAAACAATGTCACAAATCAACAGATTTGAAACAAGTCAGTGAAAAAAATAAAATCAACGTTTTGGGCAGCCCGTTAGCAGAGGAAAGTTCCCTAAGGCTGATGCCTTTTCTTTCATACCATATTCTTACCACTTTTGAAAAATACTGCCCACCTTTGGTTTTGGCCAAGGCTAACTCTTGTTTCAGTAACTAAACTGGGCTTTCAGAATTCTCCAATATGGCAACTAGAAAGAAAAACAGGCCCTAACCCCCCCTAAATCCTTACTAACAGCAGCACCATCTTAATGATTAGTAAAAGCTAAAGTGTTTAGGACATATTTTTTGCCTCTTCTTTAGAATATCTAAGTACATAGGATATTGCAAAAACATTTCAATTAAACTCTGGTTTCTCTACCGTAGTATAATTTATTCAACGATCCTTTCTGCCAGTTTTTAAAGCTTAAGAAAACACTCCACTAATAAAACTTTAAGCTATGGTCCTTCAGTATCTGAGATACTCAAAAATCCAATCTGTTTTTAGCTACAAGATACAGAAATGTGAACCAAAAGGAAAATCTACAATAGATGTTGTGAATTGAAAATCAGTTAATCAGAACTACATCTGAAGCGTGTTAGTAAGAAAAATGGACCCTTGGATTGTCATATCACTTCCCCTTCCTTCTGCCCCCTCTTCCCAAAGTGGCCAGAACACAGTCTTTTGCTCCTAAATTGCCAGTTCAAATCCATCTTTAATTTGTAATAACTGAAATGAATTGTCACCTTGAAGGCTTTTTAGATTATGTTAAAGAAATCTGAGGTCCAAGTCTAGCTCCTGGAGCAAAGGTGACCCCAACATGGCCCTTGACAACTGATTCAACTCGGCAAGTTCCTTTCCTGGCTGATTCACAAATACAAGAATAAATGGATATGGATATGTTTGAGCTTTTGCAGGCAGCAGCAATTGTGCCTTTTTGAAGAGTTCTGATGAAAAGTGTAGGCAAGGCATGTAGGCTGTTACTCAAACTCCTTTGCCATTGGAGACCACGCGACTCTGAAGAGACAAATGTGGCAGTTTTCATTCACCCTACGTGTTCTTCAAAAGAGATGCTAAAATCACACAGGAGTCTGTGAACAGCTGAACTAATGACATCTGATCTGACCCAGAGCTTTCTGGTTCAGTAAGACACAAGCACTAAAAAGGAGTTCTTCCAGTAGCTGAAGCATCCATGTCATCCCCTTCTTGCCCACACACTGGTGCTCATTGGGCATGGGGCTCTTCCTGCAGCTTTTCATTCCATGGGCTCACTAGCAAGGACTCTTTCACCTTCTTTTCACTTTTGAAGGAACCACTCCATCTCTAAGACCTGCTCCTCTTTCAGGGAATTCTTGGTTCCAAAATTGTTGTGAAAGGCATGAAGCAGGCAAACGAACAGGTAAATGAATGTTTGTATATGCATACACACATGTGTACATATGAACACAGGGCTCACAGACTGTCACCAAATCCTTACTTCTTTGGGAATTTAAAACAGTGAAGAAATGTTTTGCAGTGGGTTTAGTACATAATTTTACTTACTTTTAACTGTCTGGAACATTATCAGAAGAAAATATCCAGAGCTTAGCAGCATCTGGTAAACACAGTACTGTGTTAAAATAGCAGTTTGAGCTTTGTGAAGAATGAAAGTCGGCCAGAGCTCCTGGCTCAGTGGAGATGAGTGCTCCGTTTCCCTGTTCCCCAGGAGAGCAGCTGAGCATCTCTCCATGCAGCTGCAGGAACCTCCTGACACTTGCTCCCTGTCTGTGCTGGACCACAGATAACACTGCTGAGCACAGAGTGCACCCTCCCACCACAAACACCAGGAGTACAGCAGCTGGGAATCAGCTGAACATTTAGGATGTTGAGGATACTCTCTTCCCCTGCAGCCCTCCCAGAGATCTGGGTGCCACTGATGAAGTATGGTAAACAAAGACTCAACAGGCTCTTCTCAGATCTGAGCTCTGCCTATTCCACTTCTGTCTGCAAAACATATGACAGTATTTAAATTCCTGCTATTCAACCCTATGCAAAAAACCTCTTCTCTTACAAAAGGCATGAAGGAAACTCTTTAATTTTGTGTTCTAGTGTAACGGGCCAAAAGACTGTTTATTTGGAGTTGCAGTTCTACCACTTGAACAATAAGGAACTGGCAGAATCAGATTATCAATATGCAAAGTAGTGTATGATCTGAAATGCTGATAAGTGAATGAAAACAGTAAGCTAAGGAATTGAAGCTACCTTGCATAGCCATTTGACAACTGCTAATGATACTGCAATTAAAAAAATCTCTGCATTTTATTTGTTTGTTCCTTATTTATTTACTAATTGATTGTATATTACCTATTTATGTAAGTAAAACAGGATAGCTGTTACATTTTAATGGCATGATATCCGAGGATAAATATCACTATGTAGTGATCACATAGTGAGATTTGTAAGGAAGTGGTAAAATAAAAGAAAACATTTAAGTCAAGAAAATATAGAGAGATCACAGTTCAGGGAGGGGGTGGAGGCTCATGAGTTTATAATCATCAGGTGAAAGGATACATCTGCTTAATGCAAAGGTGCCACCATTCATTCAATGAATCTAGGATCCAAGGCCACAAAGGATATACATTTAAGAGGAAGTAACTTATACAGTGCCAGCATTGTTTTGTCATATTGACGCAGGCAGAGATTGCTGATAACCATGCCATGCTGTTGGCAACCTGCTACATGGCTAATGTCCAATTTAGATGGAGATGTAAATTGTCAGGTCAAAAGATAAGCCACAGGACAATTTTTACGTGCATCTAGGTTTTGAGTACAAGCAAAAGTGCATGCCAGAAAGAAATGTGTAACTAGTACCTTACACATTTTTTTGCCTGAGCCTTGAAATTGGAAAGAAAACTTTCATTTAGAACATACCGAAAAAAAATTTTGTTCACTTTTGGACAATCACTGGCCAAAAAGCAGCACAAGTTGTGCTGGCACTGTACATCACTACTGAAACAACATAATATTTTCTGTCACATCTTAAGCAATGGTGTTCTTTCTTTCGCCTTAAGTGAGGAAATATTCTGAACAAAAACGAAGACTATGTTCCGCCTCTGTTTTCCCCTGAGGAAGATTTAGAGAGCAGTGTCATAACTAAATGTCCATTCTTCTCCTCTGCAGATGACAGAATGGAAAATGCCACTTTATTTCAGAAATAAGCTACTTTTTTCATCTTCTGTTAGTCATTCCTGTCTGCAGGCACAAGGGTTGTGGAGATGACACCTTCAAACTCGTGTTTAGAGTACTAGTGCTTTTCCCATCTGACAAGATAATGCTTGTATACCTTGATAACTTGGGCAGCTCAATCTTCCAACAAACTAGCTGGCAATTTCCCAATGTTATGAAAAATTTAATTCTTAAATCAAGAAGCCAAATTTTATACTTTAGATACAAACTAACATCCAGAAATATCTTTGCAGGTACTTTCATAGAGAGGATAATCTGACTTTGCCAATCTTTTACCACTTCAATAATCTGTCTGAAACGTGTTCGAGGTCTTCTGCCTACATCAAACTAGTTCAAATCACTTGTAACAGGAGAGTGCCCTTTGTTTGACTATGAAGTATTGGAAATACAGGAATAATACAGACTTTGATTATCTTTTATATTGCAGAGGAAAGAAAAAACAATTAGGTCAGAGACCTCCCTCAGATACTTTGGTGAAATGCAGAGCTTTGACATAATTTACTGAGATCAAGCAAACATCTTTTTCCTTCTCTGCTCCAGAGGGCTATAACCTCCCACTGTTCTCTTGAGGAATGTCAGGGCACAGGTCCCCTTTTGCTGATGGCATGTCTTTTACACTACTGCCTCTTAAAACCTTCACTATAAGATGGTGCTATTGTCTCAAGATATTTAATGAAAACAACAACAAAATCTTTGCAACCAAGGTTGAACGTTTGGTTCCCTATTCCTTTTGTGAGCTTTCTTTAATGTTTCTGATGGAAATATTAAGTACTGCTTAACCAAAATGATAGCATTACAAATGCAAATATTCAGCTCTACCAATAACTAGAGAGTGGAGAACCAATATCCGCTTCTATGTTTCTGTAGTATCTTTAACCCTGAAGCTGAAAGACAAAGGATTTTTTTTCCTTTAAAAGGTTTTTCTCCTCCTTTAAGACACTCAGGAGACAGCTGCTGTTTACCAACAGAAAATTCCCCTCTTGAAAAATATCTCAGCCATTATATAGGTCTGTTGGTTCTGGACTGTATATCTCCAGTCCCCATGCCTTTTGCAGGAGAGTGATGCATGTTTTGGCATAAGCTTTCTCAGAATTAGGACCAGTAAGTGTGAGGAGAAAAGTTACTTCCAGAGTTTGGCCACTCAGTAGAGCAGGTCCAGTAAAAGCCACATCTGTTCTGGCAGAACAGAAGAAGGTGGAAGAGGCAAATCATCCCAAACCTTTTGTCCATTAGGAAAGTTCCTAATCATTTTCAATAGCTGAGCAGACTGACACTTAGAAATACATCCACTGATCAAAACAGATAAGAAATCTATCGTATAAATACTACCCTTGAGTGGAATGACTTCAGATTTACGAACATTAAACCAGAACAAGAGGCTTCATTTCACTGTGACTTTGCTGCATGTTTTCTTGATAATGCAAGCAGTGGAGCCAAATCAAGAAAAAGTACAAAGGTAGTGGGGTGTCCAGCTTCATGCAAGTTTGAAATGGAGATACATGTATACATGGGAAAATACTTGCATGCCAACACCAAGGGAGAGTGACCTATGGACATCTGCAGCTCTTGAACTCACAAAGGCATTACTGTGAGGATTTTGACAAATCAGGAACAGTGATACTGTCTCCTGGAGTCCTTGAACCTTGCTATGGAAAAAAAGAGAAGCAGTAGCCAAGCAGGTGGATGAGAGAGTATGATGCTCTTTTGAAGGTGTTGCAACAAAAGCAACTGTTGTTTTTGCTGGAGGTTTTTTTTTCCTTCACTTTGTCTTTTTCCTATTACTATTTTTATTACTACTTGTCAGACTACTTGTCTGAAATACATTACGAGGCTTAATTTTTTTAAGGAATATACAGCATGCTGAGAGTCTGTGATAGAAGACACTCTACACAGGCCAACTATCATAATTATGCTATGATTTTACACCCAGCAGGAAACTTATGATTTACCACCCAGGAACAAAGCTAAAGAAATGATCTAAGGTAGCCAATTAAAGTTTTCATAAAGAAACCCTCATCTATTCTCAAAACCCAAAAATCTCCTTTTATAGCACAATCCTCTTAGCACTTATCTCTCCCTTCCTCATTAATCCAGTTTCACCTAGCTGGCACCGACACATGCAGAGACGGGGAGGGAGATATACACATATATATACACACTTTCCTCCTTCTGTTCTTCTTGACCTTTCTGATTCGGTTCAGCATTTATACCAGCCCACCTGTCTGGCCAATCTCCCCTGCAACGTGCCCTTCAAGATGAAAAACATAGTTTGATAAGGCACGGTGACAAACCTTGCAGAGAGCAAGCGTGCGAGCAAAAGGGAGAGAAAGCACTGAGGGAAATCGCTTCTAACCAGGATCTGCTGCTGCACAGCTAATCAGGCAGGTATTCAGTTGTTCACTCCTGCAGACTTGCTTAGCATAGAAATAGGCTGTCTGCCCAGGAAGATGAGGTAATGTCTAGGTTTAATGCCAATCTCTGTAACTGGCAGGACACATCGGGTAAATATTTCTGCTGCAGGAGACCACATTAATTTGATTTTGCTACCAATTTTCATTATTGTTATTATTTCTATTGCTATGAATATGCATGAGTTTACCTGCTAACGCTGAGGATGGAGGGGGCACAGGGCTCCAGGAGAGGCAGCCTTCACGCTGCAGCACTGTTCTCCCTCCACACTCATTACTGAACACTTTGTCCTTTCATCTTCCTTATGAAGGACCATGCATTTGCTCAGTTATCTCTTCTAGACCATTTATGTAGTATTAGATCCCCTTTTCCACTCACAGCACATGTTTTTTCCCTCCTTATTGTACCACAGAACCCACCTTCCATTCAGTACTGCAATATTGTGGTCATCCACAAGTGCTTCTGATGCCGGCACTGCTCTACCTGCATGTTAACACAGTCAGCTCTTCTCTCAAACTGTCAAACATGAGCAAAACCTCCATCAAACAAAACTTCTCACAAAACACTGCCCAGCAAATAGGCAGAGAGATCTTTTCACCCTCTTTGCTCTCTTCCCAAGCAGAAAAGGTCTTGAAAGGTTAAAGTGAAAACATAAACAAGAAGAGAGGGTCAGTCTGTCCATCCCAGAGCCTCACAAACATAGCCAGAGCTCTAAAACTTAGAAGATGTTTGAAGTAAGTCAGGAGCATGAAAGCCTGCAAACAGTAGCAAGAGAGAAATGGAACAATCCTGCAGGAACAACAACATGAATGAATTCTCCATTACATGGTGACTGCAAAACGACCAAAGACTTGTAGGGGAAAGATTTCATGATAATAGAGAACATCAAATTACGGCCTGAGCGGAGGGTTGCAAACTAAGAATTGCCCAAAGTGACTCATTCTTGGCCTTAATCATGCTCTCATTTCACTATCAGTTAGACCAAAACCAACTATCTGTGCCTTAAAAAAAGTAAATTCTCCCAAACACTGCTGAATATATCACATTTTCCATTTCTAGATCATTTGCTTTTGAGCTCTACAATCTACTTGAAAACAATGTCCTGAGGATACAAGAGTGCTTGTTGTAGGTTCCTATTTGCTTAGAAACAGAAACAAGGGCCAAAATTTGGTTTTGGCAACTGTAAAAGTATTCAAAGTCTTAATGTTGTCTTTATTCAATTGTAAAAGCCTCAAGTATAAATACAAACAGGTATTTTCCTCCCTTTTCATAAGGTCTCTCCAGAGGAGCAGATTCCAACCACCTAAACACTCTCCAAATCAATTTTAAATCAGGTTTCTCAGCATAACGGGTACGATCACACTTTTGAAGCTACCACACTCTAAGACAGATCCATGCAAACTTGTTCCAGTCTGGAGAGACTGTGACAGCATGGAGCTCAGGCAGAACATCCTTCTCCTCTAAGGGGGTCTGCCAGCCCCAGCTGTGGGACACACTCACATTGTGATCAGTTCCCTGATCAGAACCCGTCTGCAAGTCCCCAGTTGAGATCCACCATGCAGATGTTTGCCTTTCAAAACACTCATTTATATTTATATTAATTGTTGCGCACAATTATATGAATTTTGGGTAAAATCAAACATCGTTATTTTCTTTTGTTCAGAAGTTTACTGCATTTCAAACAATCTTCCCGGTATTAAAACTGACCAAAGTATTTGAAAACTGCTAGCAAACCTTTTTTGTTAAAACTGCATTTTTTTGCTTGTCCCACCTTTCATGTCTTGAATGTCAGCACATATTTTAAATCATATAACATCAAAGAGGGCGAGGATATGTT
Source organism: Illadopsis cleaveri (assembly GCA_013399915.1). Classification (NCBI taxonomy): domain Eukaryota; kingdom Metazoa; phylum Chordata; class Aves; order Passeriformes; family Timaliidae; genus Illadopsis; species Illadopsis cleaveri. The sequence goes on from VXBB01003820.1 coordinate 358,615, forward strand.
TGAGTTCATTCTTTTACCTTTGATACCAGTATATAGATGAGTATTTCAGTTTAAAATATGTTACCACTTGTGATCAGCATCCACACAACGAAAACAGCACTCCAGCTCTTCCCTCCATTCCTTTATGCTTCAGGACATGTCCTCTTTCCAAACCATGCTGTTCCATTTGTTTCCACTATAACCACTCCTTGCACCAGATTTAATTTAAAATACATGCTCTACCAGATGAAAGTAATATACCCGCTTCTGTGGGGTCCAGCCAATCTAGGGCAGATACAATACAGACTTACTCACTTTTACTACATACTTGTATTTCAAACAAGTTCTTTGTAACTTCTGCTGAAGAAACTGCTCAGGCATCACACTTACGTTACAAATTTGTTTCTGGTTCATCACTACCAGCAATTCAAAAACAGGAAAGGAACATTTTATGTAGCAAAGACTAAAATCTGCATGAAGAGAAGAGGCAGAAAGTATCACCGTTTCTTCCAGACAACTCTTTGTGGCAAACAGCAAGGAGAACTGAAATGGAGGAAACTTATAGAAATCATCTGACCAAGGTGAGGCATGTGTTCTTTCCTCTCACATGTGCTGGATACCAGAAGTATTTGACAAACCTGAGACAGAGAATGAACCAGGGACCTTTGTCAGAACTAGAAAGAAACGTGACTCTGTTTGGCAAGAATGTGGTGACTATTCCCAAGCTGACTACAAGCCAGAGCATGAAGAAAGAAGCCCATTTTCAGCACTAGGGATGGGCAGGCACAGAAATCCAGCTTGAAAAGGAAAACATCTCCACTCACTACAAAGCACAGCTAAAATAAAATCTGCAGGCTTGGTGGTACTGGGACCAAGACTCTTTGCCCAGCAAGCCTCAGCTACTTGAGCTGACAAGACAAAGGTAATAGATGTGCCCTGCACGCTGCTTGTCCTGATAGGAATATGTTTTCATATCACATATTCAACTGAGGCCATGCCCTTGGCAAAAAAAGACCAGCACAGATTTGACAGGTGACACATTAAAATAAATTTTCCATATTTTATAGCATTCAATATTTTGAATGTGCCTGTTTAGAGAAAGGCTGGATATGCTGGCTGCAAAACACTAATGGTATCCAAGTTTTGGACATTACCAGATTGCACTGTACACCAAAGTGCTAACACACGTCTTCGCCTGCTTCTATTTGCTGCCAAAAACCCAACAAAACAGGTTCTCATCTCTAGGTCCCTCAAGGTAGCATGTTTTATAAGGGACAATTTCCTTTTAAAATACTGGAATTATTTTCAGCAACTCCAGTTTTAAGCCATGATGTCACTGATAGACAGTAATCAAGGACAGCTGCTCTTGAGTGCCAGTACCCTGACAGGTTGATGATACCTCATTTTTATGCCCTTAAGTCTCTCATTCTCTCCTTCTGTATGAAAGCTCCCACGACAGGTTCTTAGCAGAGATTTAGCCACTTTCAGTTCCTATGCTTGAGACAAACTCCCATGACAAGAAAAAAAGAAGGCACAACTCTGACAAGATTCCTGTTGCAACACTTGGCCTTCCCAAGGATGCCCAGGTTCAATAAATTTTCATAATTATGTCAACAAGAAGAGCATGTTTCTATGAGTATTTCTGAATTTATTTAATAAAATTATAGCACCTTTGTAGCACTTTAAAAAAAACAACCAAACAAGGAGAAAGGGGTGTCCCAGCCAGAAAAATGAGTGTCCCAGCCAGAACCCAGCTCTGCGGAGAGTTAACACTCTGCACTGGAACAGGTCAAGTTTGAGACAAACCCCTGCTCCCAGGGTGTCCTGCTAAGCCAAGGAAAGGGAGCAGGGCAGATAAGTGGGCATGCAACATCCTCTGTGACACTTTGTGGGTGCAAGCAGCCAGACCAGGAAAGCCATGGTCAGGTCTCTGTGATCACTGGGGGAGCTGTGACAATCAGATGAGGCGGCAGACAGCAGGGTATCTTTAGGATGTAGGAAAAACAAAAGAGTCTCTTCTTTGGCACGACATGGGAACTCATAGCAGAACTCCACAGGTGGAAAATGGGGATCAGGCAACTTTACTGACAAAAGGTTCTGATAACTGGAAAAGGAGGTATGGTGAATACAATGGGGGCACAAGGAGAATTTAGTTCACAAAAAAACCCCAAAACAAAACAAGAAACAACACCAAGCCAGAATCAAGAAGATTTTGACAAAAGGGTGTGCTAAGGGCATCTACCACCAAAGTCACTCAGCAAATCTCACACATACCTCTAGGCTGATGTGAACTTTACACTCTCCCCTCTAATCTGCTGAAGAAATTCTCCCAAACACCCTCAAAGTGGTGACAAGTACTCTTATTCCTGCTGGCTGCCAAACTTCCTTCCTCCCCCAACCAGTTAGAGTAGCAATGCAGGAAGAAGATAAAAGGAGAGGAAATGAAAGAGCCTCTAACATGGCTTTCCTAAATCAAAATCACTGAAGACCAGGTAGATGGATCTTTCCTGAGAAGCTTATTTGCCATGTTCTAATTGTGCATCATAACCATGGGACTGCAAAAAATATTCAGCTTTCTTCAACTCAAACAGAAATCAGGCAGCTGAAGATAGTGAATTAAGTAAATAATAAACAAAGAAAAGCTCTTTTTTTATTATTTAGTATTACAATCTTTTCCAACATATGTTGTCTTGTAAAAAATATGTGAAATTTAAAACTTGAAAAAAATCTGAAATGAAATGTTTTGACAACTTAAAAAATGAAATACTGAAATACGTCCCTAAAAAAATTATTTACCAAGTGTGGCAGAAATTTTTGACAAGATTGAATTAGCTCTAAACTGTTTTTCTCAGCCAGCTTTCATCTCACCTGCTCTATGGTTCACACTCCTGTACAGTTTAGCTTCTCAGTCCATCTTCAAGATCAATTTTGCACCAGCAGGTCAAGCTACATAAAAGTCCAGAGATCCATGAGAAAAGTTGTATTGAGATTGACCTGTTGCCTTTCAGAGCACCAAGACACCATTCAATACCCACTGATGTTAGCACAAAAAGTCCAAAATTCAAATTGTTTCTTAATTTGTTAACTAATTTTGTGGAAACTTCAAATACCAAACAGAAGATATTTCCTAATTACTTCCTTCATATAAAGCCACATGTTTTGTTTAATGCTGAGGTTTTGCGAAAGCAATCAAACTGGTTTTCTACCCTTCTTAAAAATCCTACTACACCTAAACTATCACCACATATCCTTGATGACAAACTCATGAGGGGGTTTCTCTGAGATGCCTCTGAACCAAGAGCAAGATTCATATTTGAAAAGGCTTCTTCACGTGTCTCCACCATGTGGATTTCCAGGACTTTCAGAATTACAATTTATTACTTCTTTAAAAAATGTCTTGATTGCTTCCTCACGATGTACTCCCAGCCCCTCTTTTGTGTTCCTCTGTTGTACCCTCTGGGTAGCAGAAAAGCAAGAAAAATCATTGAAGACATTTTCACATAGCTAATCTTTGTGAACCATCAGTGTTTCTGACAAGCCATTACCTACAAACTATGGCTATTACCAGAGGAAAGACATTTTTCAACTACTTACAAGGATACAGCAACAGCTTAAAAAACCCTGACAAGAACATTGTATGCATCACTCCAAACTTTACACAAGTCTTTATCATCCCCTAGCAATCTTAGGTCTACGAGGAATAATTTTTCTTTTTGTTCTGCTTAAAGGCTTCAGGTTTGCACACACAGGCAGTAAAACCAGGCTCTTGCCAGAAGGTGAACAAGCCAATTCATAGGAAGTAGCAAACCTAGGCTGATGGAGACATTTGTTTTCTGAAACCAGTATAAAACCAAATAGTAGGTTTTTGTCAACATGGTGCTCTAATTTTCAAAAGGACATTGACAGCTATACCTCAAAATTATTATCTTTGCACTAATGAATTAACTTAAAAGGTATGATAGAAATGGATACTAGATTATTTTAGCCCTTTCTCCAATTCCTCTTGTCCCTCCAGAGATCTGTGTGCTCCCCCTTGCCCACTGCCTGCAGGTAACACATGTAGCAAAGGATGGACACAGCGATGAGTTACCACCAGGAAAATAATGGCTTCAGTAGAACCAGCCCGACTGATTTGGCACCATTTCAGCTCAGAGAAGATCATATGAAGAAAAAATGTGAATGATGATTTCAACCACCCACCCGTGCCCACTCGTGACACTGTTTGCTCACACTACCCACGCCGCAGTGCGCGGATCGGTTCTAAATTACCACCTCTGAGAGAAAGCGCCAAGTGGAAAGTTCCCCAACTGTTCCAGAACAGTGTGGTTTAACAAAATATCAAAATACCTCCGCATACAACAGTACCTTCCTCATGGCTGACCACATTTATTTCCTGTCACATTTTACACTCCTATTTTCCACAACAGCTCATGACACCATCCCTTCTCCAGAATCTTTAGTGGAACTCAGCATAGGGCAGGAGGATCACAGAGATGTGCTGTACAAAGGTCCAACTTGGCCTTGTTATCGCCGTGGAGCTGAGATGGCTAAAGCAAAGTCAGGCTTTCATCTGGTGGAAATGCACCAAAATTTACTCTTCAAATAAAGCACATTGTAGGCTGCTAATTCTCAGGTCTTTCACTACGATGGTATGTGTTTTTTAACCTCCTTTTTTAACACAGGGAGCTCATCAAAGTTTTCATTTAAAATAAAATGGTTTCCATTGACAACAACATACCCTGTATTCTTGACAGTCAAACTGCTGTAGCCCTTAGGACCAGAATGGAAGTCTCTTCAGCATCTCAGATTTGGAGGACGACATCTGCAACACCCCCAAATATCAGATCATTGATGTTTGGGGGGCTTATTTGACTTTATTTTATCCAGGAGAACACATACAAGGATTTTTATTTCCCATTTTCACTGAATATACACTCTCATGTCAGCCAAAGTGAAAGCTAACACAGTTGGAACATACTAAATGTCAATATTTAATCTGGTCTTTCCTTTCCAATTTTTTAAACCACAATGCATCATCTCAGCATGATTAATAACAACTCTTCTGTTGCTTTCCCCAAACCAACCTGAGGCATTTTTGTTGCTAGGTAATGTTTTGTTGTGAGCTGTCCTCCCAACTGTAGGAAAGATTAAGAGATGTCAGATGGAACCAAAGACAGCATGCCAGTAATCACAGCTGAAAGACACTTGCACTTGATATCTTGAGATGGGAACAACATGTCTATTGTTTGGAGCCATCAGTCCTCTGCTATAATGCATGACAGACAAAACCACTTACCTTGTCAAGAATTGGGAACCTTGTCAAGAAGTCATTTGTACTGATTGGATAAACAAAAAGGGGAATCTGGAGGAGCAGGTTCATAAAAGAAACAGAATGTCCTAGAAATGGCCCATATTCACCATTACATTCCAGAGAAAAAAGGAGCTCTCCATCTGCTTTAACTGGTCCCAGGAGGATCCAATACTCATAACGAAATCTTGCATTGGCCTCAAGCTTCCACAGCAGCTTTTATAAGAATACAATGCATTGCTGCCAAGGGAGTGGGTTTAGCCAGAGAAAAGAGAGTTTTGGCCAAGACATTCCTCCATCTGACTAATCCTTGGCTTTCCAAGAGCCTGTTAGAGCCACTGGCAGCTGATTCAAAAAGCCTAACACCTTTTTAGTCCCAACCTATATGAGATAATGTTTCAGCAGCCCCAAATCAGACAAACATGCAGTCATGCTGCATGCTTCCTCCAGACTTTAACTATTCCTTTGCCTGACCAGGAAATTTATTCTAAAATACTTTTTTTTTTCCCCAAGGATCAACATTCTTATTAGCATATTTACAAAAATACATAGCCATATCTCTGAGTTTGCCAGCAATACCCTTGGCAGAAATAAAGGAAGCCAGACTGATAGAAGAGTTATACTCCAAAATTACCATGCTGTATTCTTTGCCAAAGGGTAATTTGTCAATGCAGTTGACAAATTGAAAAAGGGGAACATTTTTAATGCCAGCCCCAGAAAACAGCAGAAGTGAAAAACAATGCTCAATCCCTCACTGAAAATATCACCATATAGCCTACAAGATAAGGAGGGGAAATATAAGGGAAGAAAAAGAAATCACTGTACTGAGGAACCTAATTCCCTAATCTTATATTCTTTAAGACTATCCGAGCAAAGAGAACCACAGTTTGCTTTTTCCCAGTTAACAAGCTATTTGTGCATTCTGGTGGCACCAAGGCTCCCATCAGAGATCCTTTTGTACTAGGCGCTGTAAAAACACTTACTAAAAGGACAGACACCCCCCAATGGCTTTATTATCTAGAATAAATAAATTACCATGACTTACAAATGAATTCTCTAGTAGGGTGGGTAATTAAAACCTGGAAATTTTGCCACGTGGTACTGACCATCATATGGAGTCTTGAAAATTGTATTTCTCTCTAAAAAATATGCTTTCAACTAACTTACAGGAAAAACTAAATGCCTAACTCCTAACAGGGAAGGTCAAGCTGAGTAATTACAGTGATCAGTTCTGCCCCTTGAACCCATGAATCCCCCTGATTCAACCTCCTACTGTGTTAAACCAAAGGCAGATAATTAACAGTACCACACTCAGCTGCTACTAATACCCACTGTTCTGCATAAGGCAACAATGACAAACACTGTTCAGACCTTTGGCCATCAGGCAGGAGTGCATCCCAGTTTTATTTTCTTCTGCACATTAGAGCAAAGTGCTATGCCACAGCAAGTTACTGGATAGGATGAAACGATATTCCACAGTAACACAGATAATTTTACTTCTTTGGTGCTTGATCTCATGGGTGTTATGGCTGTACCTGGTTATGTTGGCAGCATCTCCCCAGATCTGGAACACTACAGGAATTTTTCTGCAGTGGTCTAATGACACATTTGTTTCCTTTTTTAGCAAAGTCTGTGAATCATTCGGTTCAAGCCTGCATCTCATCTTATCCAGATGGGCATATGAAAGTTTTGATGTGATCTCTGTTCTGACTTCTTTTCTGAATGTGGCATGCAAGAATTTATTCCAAGTAACACCTCTGGTGTCAATATTATGAACACCATACACATGGAATTCCACAGCCTTTTACATCCTCAAACTAGTCAATCTAACGTAGTCCTTTGGGCTCTAAATTCTGTGAGGTTTATAAAACGGCTTCTTCATGAGCAAGGGGCACCAAATCTATTCTTTTCTACCATCTATAACTCTTACTTTCAGTTTAATTAATACTAAACTGCTTAATCTTCATTATATATCTCACTGTGTCTATGCAACTGCCTTGGCTACTTGGAAGCACTAAGCTACTTGTCCCCAGTGACTTCTTAATGAACTGCATTCTCCTACTGCATGTCTGAGAGCTTCTCTTCCTTTATTCTCTCCCTTTATTACTTACAGACCCACATGCACAGGTAGCCATAAACAATGTGCTACATCTATACATTATTCATATGATGACACCATATTAACCAAACTCATAAACACAGAGCAACCTTAAAATAAAATTGATTTCTTCAAAACAGTGTTCTCATGAATTAATACAAATCTCTGTCAGACATTTCGCTCCCTTAGGCCCCCAAAACCTTCCTGGACCACAGCAGAGGAAAAGCTGCAATATGACCTTCAAGATTATACTGGGTTTTGTTATTGCAGCTTTAAGAAAGCTGGCAGACTTGCTTGCCACATCCCACACCCTTCCCACATCCCTGCCAGTTGTCTTGAAGAGTGAAGTCAAATTAACCTTAAAAACCTGAAGTAGTTGGACAGCAGCTGTGGAAATACTAAAAACAAGGAATGGTTGAGCCAGCCAAACCACTTCATTTCCTCAGGCAACAGCGAAGGGAAAATGGAATAGGTAAAAAACCTTTAGGACCCAGGGGACTTTGGGTATATATATCTGTACTGGAGGGTGAAGTACTCCTTTCCTGAATCAGAGAAGGGAAACAGATAAGAGAAGTTGGTGTTTCAGGTTAAAAGAATGTCAAAACCCCAAGTAAACCCATCACGCTCAAAACGCCGCAGTTCTTCCTTCTTTGCTTGAAAGTCATTGACCAAGTATGACTTTTATTATGTTCCTACTCTATTTTGAATTTCAGACATGATACAAAGCACAGAGAAAACAAACTCACTAGTATCAAAGAAAAACAAAACCAAAACCCAACAACTCACATAACCACCACTTTTTAAAACAGCTCTGCTTATAAAACATTAAGGGAAGAATCATTTGTGTCCAAATGCCATTTGAACTGGCACTGCCACCCAGAAACACTGCCTAGCATAATCAATAAGACAGATTCTAACCTTCAGGGATATTTTAATCATCACAACTATCCATGGTTATCAGCTCAAATTATTTGTCCACCCCTAAAATGCTCTTCAAGGAGAGTTCAGTGTTCTGGCACTAGTTTTAGGGCATGTATTTTATGACACAACAAGTAGACACAAGTCTAAGAGAACCACAACATTTCCAAAACGGCATAAGCATGCCACCCTCCTACAAAATATAATAAGAATCTATGTCAGATCAGTGCAGGGGCTAAACTTTTATGCAGAGCAGACATCTGCCAGAAATCACCACCAGCACAGATCCTGGTAGAACACTGCAGCAGGAACATCTTAGGTGCTATTTGTCGCACAGGGTTTATGCTGGTTTCAAGCCTAAGTAAGCTCCATCCAGGCAAATAGCAGCTTTCTGTCAAAACCAAAAACCAACCCAAACCAGTCCACCCTACACTGCTACTCATGACAGCTGCACCTGAGTTATTCAGCCTCTCTCACTGGTCCAGAGAGAAGCAAGGAGCAAGACCAAACAGCTCTAGAGAGAGAACTTTCAGAACAGCCCAGGCACTCTAGAGGAATGCAATTATCCACATCTGACTCATCTCATGTCTGCAGTTCAGCCGCTTGCACTGCACTTTACTGTAACTGCCATCTTAAAAAAACCCACCAAACCAAACCAAACAAACCCCCTTTCAGCTGCAGATAGGCATCATCTGCTTAATATAATCATATCACTCCTTTCCAAACCCGAGAGATGAAAGGCTTCTTTTTCCAAAAGCTGTGAGACAGCAAATTAAACATTGTGATAAAAGAAGTTTCTGATCAGCAGGTGCCTCCCGTGCTGGCAGCAGGCAAAGATCCTCCTGTCTGTCAGCAAACACGGCGGCCCCCAGACAATGAGGGCTCCCACCTTGGGGCCTCTGCCAGGAACTCTATCACCGCCAGGATCGAGTAGCTGACAGCACACAGCGTTGTATGTGCACAGATTGCCCCAAGGTCACCCAACATTTACCTTATGGTCAAAAGCCAAAATGAGATTATCCCCATGGATGCCACCTAATAAACACACACACCAAGCTGTAAGGGATGCCAGCGTGTCTGGAGCGATAACCACCCGCAGTGCTTGCACAGGCTGGCAGGAGGGAAGCAGGAAGAAGGAGCCTGACATGCCTGCTCAGCCCCCTTTGGGAGGAACTCTGGACACCCCCACTGCACACCTTATGGGCCATGCATTGTGCTTTGCTTTTTAAAGCCTTGCCCTGTGCACAGGTTGAGTAGCATCACCTGAACTGCCTCAGTGTACCCAAAGCAGCACTGCTTGTTTCCAGCAGGAACTTTGTTAGATGGGTACTTCAGCTGAGGTCTGCAGATTGGCACGAGAGTTACTACGCAGAAAACCTATGCAGCAGACACCTAAAATGTGGACAGTCCTCAGAAAAACAACTTTGCTGTCAGAATGAGCACTGCAGAAAAGCTCACTTTGCACAGATTCCAAAGGTATTATTTTTAAAAATAAAGAGAAAGGGGAAAAAAATCCATCAAAGTAAGAGGAAAAGCATACAGAAACTATGGGGAAAGGTCTGAAATGAGATTGTTTGGGTTTATTTTTCACTTGCAATATAATTTCTATGATGATTCATGTATGTAAATAAATAAATAACAAGTGGATGCCATGCCAGGAAGAGATATTACTTCACAACAATTCAGTAAGTTACTGTCATACGCAAAACCATCTAGCATCATCAGATGCTCGAAACGTCCAGATCACAAAACCTCCCAATTTCTGAATACAGCACCATTTTGTCCTGAAACCTCCTCTGCCATCCCAACATTGACAACTGAAATTCACAGGTAGCTCCACTGCCAACGAGGAGCAGAGTTGACAGCTTGCCCTCCACCAGCTCCTCTCACTGTCCCTTCCCATCCCCTCAGGAATGGCCCACACCAGCACCCTCATCTGCTGCATCCCCCTTGGTAGGTGGGACACCAGCTGCACACATCACACACATCCAACCGCTTCTACAGGCAGTCTGGGGAAGCACCACCAGAAAAATGAATAATCCTGCTCTGGAAGCTCAGGATCAGATCAGTTAAACATCTCTAACTGGGAAACGCTCTCTCTACAAATTATTGAGAGGTAGGTTATGAGTTGTCTAAATAAATTTAGGTGCAGCCTCTCAGGTTCTCAGCAGCAATTAAAGGCAGACTGTACTGGTCCAAAAAAAAAAAAGGTTGAAACTTTTTAAGATCATTCCCATATTTAGCAAATGCCTTTTTAAAACAATTGGCAGTTTGAATTTGTTGCCTCACAACATCAGGAAAACAAACGTCACACCTCATGCCAGCTAATAATGAGCTGACTTCACCTAGTCAGTGGACAGACATTTGCGTGGCCCCAAGAATATCCCACTGTTCACCCTACACCAGCAAAAAGCACCATATGGCCTACTATATTGGTGTCATATCTAATTTCTGAAATTATGTAGGGCACTCTTTCAGAGAAGTAGGTCGCTGTGATATTTTGGATGCAAAGGTCTTTCACTCTTGGAGACCTGAATCAAACTTTCATGTAAGCACAGTGCTTGTTGCTATGACATAATTGCAGGCTTGTTTATGTTATGAATACTGTGTAATGAAGTCTGCATGCAGTCTCCTCTATTCTGGGATTGAAAGTACTTTGACTTATGAATTATGGCAAAAATTTTCAGTCTGGGTATCTGCTGTCACAGGAACTATTTAGAAGGCAGTGGGGCAGAAAGACGTGCACAAGGGGAAGGTGCTCAAGGACGTGATCAAAGAACAAGAGTACTACTCAAAAAGCAAACTCACCAAAATAAAAAGGTGCGTGAGGGACAATGTTCTTTACATTCCTCTCTGCTTAGGCCAGGGCTATTCCTAGTAGCCCCCTGCCCCTCTCCAAACTAAACTTCTAACTAGGAGTCACTGATCTGACTCAGTACATGCATCACATTAATGTGATGAATACACATTAATTTAATTTGAGACAATACATCAAGTCATCACTATTACTTCCCTTCCCTAGGGCTGACACAGCCTTCTAGTCCTCCCAAAGGAGCGAGGTATTACCAGAGCAGGAAACACTGGCATAACCTTTCACAGTTAATTTGCTCTTAGACCTTAGTGCAGGAAAGAAATATTTGGGCATGTATCATAACCATAATTTCCCCACCCAAGGTGGCAAAGGGAGCAGCTCTGCTCTACACAAATGCTTTTGAGTACTGCTCTGAAGCTTAGAGACATTGAGATAGGCTAACATTTTCTTTTCCAACTTGCATGTTCCCATTCCCAGAATATCCTGTGGAAAAGCATTATTGTCCTTCTCCAGCTGTTTCCCTCACAAGGGCAGTAAATACCCCTACAGGGTAACTTAACCTGCAGAGCCATGGGTGAGTCTTGGCACAGTTAGTATCCTCCTCTGACCAAGCCAGTATTTCTGCTCTTCACAGAGATGTCTGCAACTTCATTNCCAAGATAAAGGCTATTTAAATATCATTCTATAGCTTTAAGAAATAATTCTTCAGGAACATGGAAAGAACATTACTTTGGAGAGGAGTATTCAACATCACAGCATTAATTGCTCCACCTGAGAGCATAAAAATAATTTAGCCAGGCTTCTGCTTTTAGAGTGGAGCCAAAAAACCTGATTTCATAAAACTGAGCCACGGCACAAATTTCTTTTCACAAGGAAAAAGCACCAATTTTCTTTTCCTTCCGAAAGTAATTTTTCTCATATTTTCCTTGAGTTCGTAATAAAAGGCAGTGGAACTAAATATCTAGTCTGTCTAGGAAAAAAAGCCAGGTGTCAGAAAGGCCACAAAACTGTATAAAATTGTTTTCAAAATGGAAGTTACAAAGAGATTAACTACATGGCATGCTCTAGTAGGGAAAAACAATGGAGGGACTAAAGCTACATTCAATGTGGAAAGGGAAAAAAGGTCAGATTATCAAAGAGCAAACCACCACTCAGACCTACTTCAGGGTTTGGAAACCAGGTTCAAACACTGCTGAAGGACTGTCCCCCAGGTGCAGACAACACCCCTGAACAGCCAAACTCCAGTCACTACTTTCTCTCTCACATTACATACAACCACACACATCCCACCACTGCCTGGATCTCCATAAGCCGACCTTCCCAAAGATGCTTTTTCAGGAGAAACCTGTCTGTGCTTCTGGGCATTCAAAGTAGGGAGCCAAAATGGTGAGAAGGCTTTGAAGGACCACTGACCCTCAAGTTACGTGGCCTGTGTCCTCACCGCAAGGTGGCTGTAATTCAGGGCTCGGTGAACAGAAAGAGCTGAGTCCTTGGCTCTCAATCCTGCCTCCAAGAAATTAGTCTGCCTGAGGACAAAGCACCAACAAACTACATTGAGAAAATTTTATGCATAGATAAGAGCAAAGATAAGGGCAACACCCGAGAAACCAAGTTAAGCCAGAACATGGAGTGCTGAAGAGGTTGTATTCAAATCAAAAGGAAAAAACATTTCCTCCTGGTATTCACATTTTTATAGCAGAAATAAACACAGAGAACACCTTTAACAATAGCTCCAAAATCAAGAGAGAATTGTTATGAGAGGGTGAGTAAACCAGAAAGCACTCACTGGCAGAGATTTGCATTCAGCTGGAGGAAAATCAAAACAAAATGTAGGTGCAAGGTAAGTTGAGCGTTAGAGGAGTGCCAGAGGTCTCCATAAGGTACTGAGGTACACTGACTGAAGCATTTAATAGAATACCACTTACATTACACTTACCATAATTTTTCAAAGTCAAACAGAAAGCTACCTTACAGCAGAATTTATCTTCATGAACAAGAGTCTGTGCCACCTCTGGTGACTTGCATATTGTCTGCATTGTTTGCCAAATGCCATCAACAACCTCTCAAGGCCGTTTAAAATTGGTAACTTGCTATAGCTGTTTTAAATTAGCTGTGCAGGTGTATATGGGTTCTTTGGAAAAGTGGTTCAGCTTAAGGGAGAAGAGTAAAGCCTTTAGTAAAATCATAATAACTGGAAGATAGACATGCATTTGAAAAAAACACCAAGGCAAGAGAACGACCTTGAGTCGCAAATCCGAGCAAACTAAGTAAAAAAAGCACCAAAGTGCATTTTGCTGTCAGCCTCCATGGGCCAAATCATGAGAGGTGCTGTAGTGAGTGTTTATTTGCCAGGGACAGCAGTTACACAAGGGCCTCTTCCTCTCCTGCTGCCTTACGTAAGCTTCCCTGTCTAGACACAAGCTTGACTTTGACAGAACATGCTGGTCCTACATTTTTCCCGGGACTTTCCTTACCATCTGGAAGCTACAGGGGAACAACAATGCACTCAACAGCGACTCTGCCTCCCCTCAGCTGCTTATATAAAAAGTCTGGGCTCTTAAAGCACTCAGTGGAAGATGAAGAGAGTAAAATCTAACTGCTTGGATTTAATTTCTTACTTCAGTGATATTTCCAAGAGGTTGAGCTGTCATGCCAACATAGACAAGAATCAATATTCCTCAGTTACTTTTGCAAATAAAAAACAGAATCTGGATCAGCCTGAAAAAAAAACACAAAGCAAGGGAAAAAAGGAAAAGAGGGGTAATAAAGGACAAGGAAAATACACGTAAGCAGGTTATATATAAACTGTTTTATATAAAACACCTTCTATACCCCACACACTTTTTCAATGCTTCCTGGCAATAACAAATGGCATTTTGTTCTCTGGAAAATAACATAGCCTAAATCAATGACATGTTGAACTCTAATACAGGAATGCACTGAAAGTAACATACAGGTTTGGTTGAGGTCACAACAGCATTTTTGCTATACAAGCTAAAATACCATCTTTTACTGGAGTTCTGAGAGAATCTGGCAAAACTGGGGTAGAAGAGCATCTATTAGACATCAGGAACTGGTCAGAGTTCATGTCCCAAGTTCTGTTGTCCTTTGACTAAAAACACAGACAGACAAAAACAAAAAAGAAAAACACCACAGCCCATATTTATAGCTAATGAAAATTTGTTTTCTGGTAGAAAACAAACAAGAAAAAAAGATAACAAAGTTGATCTCTTACTTGAAAACACTTGGGCATCGTCTGGGCATTGTTTGACCAATGCTTGCCCATTCTGATCCAGTGGTCTGATATGAGCCAGCCTGTGCTCAAACAGGTGCAGCAGAACTATTGACAGAAAATATAATTTTGCATACCTTAACAAATTTCTAGATGCTAGCCAAAAACTCAGACCCAAATAGAATTCTGAAAATTATCCTCTGGAGCCTTGCAAAGCAAGGCAAATATCATTTGAGACAGGCCATAAAATTAAATAAAAAAAATAAAACTACTGTAGTTGTAAGTGCTTTGTTACTGGAGCTCAGCAGCAATGAGGAATTGATCAAGTTGGCTGTCACCAGTGGGAACCACTATAAAGGTTTTTGGCAGAGGGACTAGGATGGGATGATGAAGTATTTGGTTAACTAAGGAAAAGAAAAATAGTAGTGTTTAACAAAATATATATTAAAAGATCTTCACAAACTTGGTTCATGGCAACCCTATAAACTCGAGAATTTTCTGCCGTGACACAGGAGGACTGAAGGATCTGATGAAAGGTGGAAACAAAAAGTATTTTATTCTCATGCATGTATAATAAATAACACCCTTGGCTTTTGTAAGAAGCCAGTTAAAAGTTGTTTGGCTTCTCCCAAGATTCCTCCTCTTTGATCTCTCTGCCAACATGATCTATACTAAATGAAGAAGCAGGGCTATACTATGTATCTGTCAATAAGATTCAGGAGAGGCTTTGGGAGAGGCATCAGGAAGGCACATCATTACATTTGCACCGATGTCATTTTTGCAAATTAAGGTAGAGCTTGCTATACAAGGAAGAGGAGGACAAAAAGCCATCACCTCTGTGTGCAAGAGCTGTTAAGTAATGGAGGAATAATACAGAACAATATGATTAAACAAAATGCCATTGTTCACTTACATATGCGGAAGAAGGGAGTCTATAAACACATGAACACATTCACGCACCTGTCCTGGTCAAAAAGTAGAAGAAAAGGGTGCAAGTGCTCTGACTGCCAACATGAAAATCATCAACCCCAAACTGACAGTGTTCATATCAGATGTGATTCTTATAATCCCTCCATTAAAGACTGATAGTCTCAGCACAGCAGTCTCAGGAGAACAAGGAAACCAAGGAATGAAGAGTAAAAATGACCCTGTAACCAGGGAATGTAAACCAGACAGATGTGGACACACTGGCCCATTTATTCTCACTGGCAACTTCACAGCTGTACAGTGGCCAGGGATAGTTGGCACCTGCCACCACAAGGAAATGCAGAGAAACTTATTTAAGGAACAATAAAAATGAAGTTAAATAAATGATGGACAGACCTTAATTACTCTGCATACAGCCAAAGAAAATGTCTGGCCATCTAGCTGTTAAAAAAAAAAAAAAAAAAAGTGATGAACTAGCAAGATCTAAATGTTCATAAGAATTAGGAGAGGGAAGTGAAAAGCCGAATATATCCTATATCAGCATCAGCTTGAACAGTGTTAAAATTGTTGCGAGTGGATAGCTTTTGAACAGCCTGCATGAGATCTCACCTCTCTGTGCATTGTACAAGTGTCCACACTACAAAGCCATCAGCCCAGCTGGCACTCTGACTGTTACAGCAAAGAAGTCAATAGTTCTACCTGACCCGAGGACCAAAGACATAAGAGGTATTTGCTGCCGAGACGCTAATGCTGGGCAAGCTCACAGTAGCAGTGTCCATATGTTCTACCCATTGAAGTACTGCCAACAACAAATACTCAGGAATATGAGTCAGATGCCATAAAATTCCACATTTGGCATAAAACCAGACATTTCTTTTAACAAATAATGGACTCCAACACTTTATTTCCTTCTAATTTCTGAGCACTTACAGCTTCTAAGCATTTTTCAGGAATGTTAGGAATGCACTCTTCAAACACAAGAGCTGAAATCTTCCTGAAATCCCAAGATGCTAGCAGACAGGCTTTCCAATAGAAAAGAAACACATAACATGAGAAAAGATGAAAATCAGAAAGTTAGCAACACTTTTGCATAAATAACGTCAAGATCATCACCCATAGAAAGTCAAGAGGACAGGAGTGCATATCCTTCTTGCCTGAAGTCCAGAGTTCAGAACCAACAACCCATTTGAACTAAGGCTACTTCAGCCCTTGTACAATAAGTGATTTACCCACACTTCTTGAATAGTATGTGATTTTGACACTAAAATTTCACATTGCCATTGTAGGTTTAGAAGGAGGACTGCAGTTCTGCATGGAAGTACACAACTGAGTTGTTCTTACCTGCTCTCACTGGGGGAAAAGAAAAACAAACAAGTTTTTATTTTTAAGGGAACTGTAGTTCAAACAAACTTTTAAGTTTTGGAAACACATTTCTTATGAAAGCACTAAATGATCACGAAGCACCACACTACACCCAGGTGAGCATCATAGTTCTGGGGATCACCAGATCTCTCTCTGCCGGCCCCATTGCACAACCCCAGCATTCCGTCGTGGACCAAAAGCACTTCGTTCTTCACTCTCAACACTTCTTCAGTCTGACAAACTCAAAACCTGTAAAACTCAATTAAACATCCTGTTATTGAAGAGAGCTGATGTCTCTCCTGAAGATTTGCCACAACTTCTGTGACTCAGAGTTGGGAAATCTGCAGTTTCACAGGATAGTGTCCCTTTAAATAACTGTTTTTCTCGGTTTCATTAAGTTGTGTATTTACTTCAAGGAACACTTCTTCACTTCAGAGTCAACAGAGTACTGTGAATTATTCCTCAGTGATTTCTCATCATACAGCAGAAGTGCTTCCACAAAAAGGCAGTGGGTGGGCAGCAAGTCAGCTGATTATCACCCTCCCGTGGGAGCTGCTCTCCTGGAAGCTCCCCGCCCAGCAGAGCGGACACTGAGGACCTCCCAAGCAGTGACCCAGGGGCTCTCTGTTGCTCAACTGTTGATGCCACTGACTTAATTCACAAAGAGATTCACTGAGACAGAACAATTTGGTTCTCTTCATTCTTGTATGAGCAGTGTTACCACTGTGAACAAAAGCCAAACTATGATTATGTCTGATCAGTTATTAACAAGTCCACTTCTCCCCTCCTCTCCTCACCCAACAGAAGCTATTTCCTCTATTATTCCTTACCCTCATTCTCTGTGGTCAGGCCCAGGCATAAGAGGGACATAAGGAGAGAACAAACAAACTTGGAGAAAAGCAACGGTAAGAGTGGCCACTTGTGGACTACATAAAAGCCTGAGGGACTAGCAGGGTCCAGCTACGCTGTGCTTGCTGCCTCTTTCAGACCACCTTGAGGGCACTTCCCATTTGCCACCCTGAGGTTCCCCTCAAGTGCTGCCCACCTCAGCATCCACCAGCTGCAGGAGCACGGCCATCCCCAGGCTTCTCTGGTGGCCCGCTACCCCTGCAGCTCACGATCTGCAGGGATGGCTACGGGTGTGACCCTAGCACATTCCTGCAAGCCACAACCCCACAGATCTGAGCTTTAATGTGACTGCAGTCACAGAATCAGGTCTGTCTGAGCTGGATTCACATCTTCAAGCAGCTGGGCTGAAGCTCAGCTTCTCCAATCTCCTTCTAGAGCCTCAGCCCACGCAGGTATCTCTGCGCCCGTCGCAATTAGAGCTCCAAATTGCCAGGCAGGCATGGCAGTGACAGAGCTCTCTCCATGCCTTTACACTCCCCTCAGCCTTTGCCAGATCCAGCAGAGCCTGTGAGATGCAAATGCTTTCACACCTACGTGTTTTGTTTAATCAACCACAGATGCTCAGATTGATTGAGCAGTGATTTGCATAGATTAGCGTGATGTCAGTATTTATAATACAGCAGGAATATTATGCCAAAATCCACCCTGAGGAGGTATCTACTCACAAACTAAACTAATAATTGGATGGAGTTCATATCAGAAAAAAAAGACAAAAATTAATAACTGGAGATCTTCAAGTCAGATTGATCAGATTTCCTCAATCTTCTTCCCTCTTGTGGGTTTCTTTCATCTTATCTGTCTGGTGACATTGGAGATTTTCCTCCACACCTTCCCAAGAACAATTACAACAGATGTCAAGGCTGTCACCATGACCAGATCTACCTTAAGTAAAGAAGATATACAGTGCAAAGTGGGTGTTTCTACACATTGTTATTACCTTCCTTGGAGCTAGTTCTGGCTAAAGATCATAAACTTTCCTATTAAAATATTTATGTTTTAACAAGAGTGAAAAATAAAATGGAAGTTATTTCCAAATTCAGTTTAAAATCTGCAAGAGTTGGCTAAAATAGGTCTGAAATCTGTCAGAGTTTTTTGCAAATAAAAACTCAGTGTTTAAACAGGACTTAATTTCAGAAAAATAGCAATTGTTAACATTTCTAAGCAGCACTGATCATTTTTCTCCTGGCCTAAAATAGAGACAGCTACAAGATTCACTTTTATATTTCAGTAATTTGCATGGTGACTACCTTTATTAAAAAAAAATTAAAATACTCAGAATATATAACACAAGAAGATGAACAAGAGAATTAGATTAAGTGCTGCATGGATTTCAAGTTATTTTTTTGAAATATAGTGATAACAGTGCGTACAGATTACTCTAGACAGGCGATAATCCCCATTTTGTCATATAAGAAATTAATACCTATGTAATAGCCAGCCCTAGTAAACATCTATCAAAACAGCAGGGTAGAGAACTTCACTTGTAATGTGAAGCAGTTACCATAACCAAAGGAGGCAAGTATAGTCAGCTGTCAGGAGATGCAAGTCCTACAAAAAACAACACAAACCCCAGGTACTTCAAAGAATAAATCAGATGTCTTTTTGTAGATCTTCAGAGCAACTGGCAACATCACTACCACTGTATTGACACAGAAAACTACAGGGTTTTGTTCCCCCCAGAGTTTCAAAATAAGATTTGGCACTGACCTATCTATTTTACTGTGTGTTGCCAATGACCAATCTGGTTTTTTGTCCCTTCTTTTTTTCCCCTCCTTTTCAAAAGAACAGCCCAGGAGCACATTTCAAACATTATACCACCAGTAGGCAGCAAAATCCAGAACCACAAAATGTAGCTCAGGCATTACTGTCATGGCACATTACCTACAATTTCTTTTCTTTTTCTTTCCTTGGTTTACCTCCTCAGAGGATGACAAATGGTTTCCAGAACACTGGAAACTAGCTTGGGATTGAAAAAGCCATGTAACTTGTTTTGAAACCCAAATGTAACTTGTATTCTGGTAAGGCTGAATAGGACTCTCAGTTTTGCCTCTGAAGGGTCTTGTAGTATTAAGAGTAGGACAGAGACATTTTATTTTCTAAACTGTTCTTTCTTTTATGTATTTCATAGTAAATATAGTGAATCAACAGTTAATTCAGAGTGTATTTTATCTACGCCTATTTAGGTTTTACTGTAAGATGCTGCCCAGTTCAGTGCCCTAGCACTCACCTAACCAATCCTGGCAGTTAACAGTTAGTACTGACTGATTTTACTGTCCTCTTGCAAAGGCTTTGTACCAAGATGTTTGTTTTCCCCTTGCTTTTACATGGAAGTTGTAATATCTCTAAGAGTCACAAATTTTTAGATGGGATTTTAGCTGGCAGTTTAAATGTACCTTTTGCTCCCATTAATTTTCATTGAGCATCTGCATGCACTGATAAATCTCCCCATACTTCCACTAGAGAAAGCAAAGCTATTAATAAACCAAAAGTGAAGAATATATGAACAAAAAAATTAAATGGAGAAAAGATCCCCATCTACACAATCCTGTCCCCAAACATCAGGATAACATTTAGAAAGTGCACAAATTCTTGAGGAAAACAGGCAGGGTAGGAAAGGACTCTGGGTACAGTGATGCCAGCAGAAAAAGCCTGCATTCACTCACTGTTTCTGAAGTACATGAATATGCACTTTCCTCTCTATAAATTGACCAATTTACAATTTGGAAAAGGCAAAGTGATAATTAATGTACAAGGTTAAAGAGAAAGGAAAGAAAAACAAACTCTTTCAAGAATGCAGCAAGAGAATTTTCTGCCTGCGGCTACATTAGCCAAAATAAGAACGTCCACTGTACAAGATCTCATTTCATGCATGAATGCAGCTCTGGGTCACAGCTCTACGCTCTCTCCCTCTGAAGCTTCCCCATTCACGCCTCTACCCCAGCCTAAAATACTGCTATTTATAAATTGCTTGGAAAACTGGTATCCCATCAGCCCCACAGGTTTTATAAACAAATGTGTCTGTCTAATCTCATAGGGAATTTGTAACATTTTTCAACCAAGAGCAGTAAACAAGATGATGCAGAAGGCCATTACTTCCAGATTCAAGCAGAATGTTACTGACAGATGAAAAATTGCTCCTATTTTTGCCTGCAGAATTAAGAACTCTGCTGGAACAAAATGAAAACTCCTTCCAATTTCCATTAACAATTTTTTTTTCCTTTAATGACAGAACTCACTTCATTTTTGGGAAACCATCCTCCTCAAGGCCAATTAAGATATGGTTTATCAGGACAAACAGTGTTGTTTTTTCTATTTCAGTTTAGGAACGGCAAAATTGTTCAAATATGTCCTACATTACATCCTGGGGAGCTGAAGTCTGTTGAAATAAAATGAGGACAGATACCAGCCTCCAGAACAACAACTTCAGGGCTGACTTCCACAGGACAGCATGGTAAAATACATGAGCAATTAATTACGTTGGACTTTTTTATCCACATTAGCATGGCATTTTCCTAGACTAATGCAATTATGCTTCTGATACTTAACAAGCTTTGTGAGGTATCTCAGCAATCTTGACTGTGTCCACACGGACACATCTTCTGATGTTAGGTTGTATAAACACACTGATTCACAAGTTTCAGCCATCAGTGGACAGTCTGCCTATGCAAATCAGGCACAAGCCAAGAGGGAAGGCTAAATAAATCCAGTATGAACTTGCTCTGTGCACCTGTGGGATTGCTATGACTGCAAGTCAGATAAGCTGCAAATAACAGTTTTATCTGTCTAGACTAAAGGTTTAGATTGGCTTGCAATCAACTGCTTCAAATAAGGCAAATCTTTGGAAAAGAAGGATGAAAAAGAAGAGAGGCAAATTAGTATACAAAAACTCCTTTAAAAACATGGCATAGCTGCATGGAATCACAGAATGGCTGAGGTTGGAAGAGACCTCTGGAGGTCTTCTGGTCCAAACAACCCTGTTAAGCATGGCCACCCAGAGCTAGTGGCCTGGGCTGTGTCCAGGCAGCTTCTGAATAATCCTAAAGACAGAGACTCCCCAGCCTCCCTGGACAGCCTGCGCCAGTGCTCAGTCACAGTGAAAAAAAGCATTTTCTTATGTTCAGGGGAGACCTCCTTTGTTTCAGCTTGTGCCCACTGCTTCTGGTCCTGTGGCTGGGAAACACCTGGCTGCATCTCCTGTACACCCTTCCTTCAATACATTAATATACACTGATGACACCCCCCTAAGCCTTCTCCTCTCCAGGCTGAGCAGTCCCAGCTCTCTCAGCCTTTCCTCACAGCAGAGATGCTCATCATCATCTTCACAGTCCTTTGCTGGATTCTGCCTGGCAGCTCCAGATCTCTTTTCTACTGGGGATGGCTAAAAGACACTTTTCCCAAAAGAATCTTTTCTCAAAAGACATTGTTTCAGTCTGAAAGTAGTAGATTTTTCCAAATTCAAACCAGCAAAGAGTGAAGATTTACTTGGGATGGTTAATACAATTCAATTTCTCACCCAAAGATACTAAGCTTTTTTGTTTTAAGGGATCAGTATTACTATCAGACCTACAAAAACCCACGGAAGTCTCTAAACAAAACTGTTGATGCATATCATGAACATAATTTATACATATCTTTTTCACACAATTTATAGCTGTCTTCTAGAAAAGGCTTGAAAATGACTAAAAAGGAAAGTTTATTAAATTGTTTACTGTTCAAATACATTCTGAGGCAAAAATAAATGCCTTGCCAGCTGGTGTTCCTGTGCTCTGTGCAAAGAAGCAGTGTTCAACACTTATCTCATAGGACCCAAAATTCTTCTTTCTGACTTTTTTTCCCCCTAAACTATCAGTTGTTTTTTTCCTTACATTTCCTCTTTAAAAAAGCAAGATCAATAAATGAATTCTTGATGTAGCTGTTTACATAATGTCATCAACACCGTGGGACAGCACAAACTGATCCTTGAACTTATCCCTCACTGCCCAGGGCAGCTCGGGCTGGGAGCAGTGCCACAGGAGGGAGCAGACCCTGTGGTGTGCCAGACCTGAAGCCTTAGGTGCCCAAGCTCTTTAAAAGGGGAGCTTCCCTAACCCTTTAAAAGTCCTGGTTCCTGGAGCTTGAAAGAAGAAGAAGAGGGGAAATAGGAGGAAAAACACATATGCTTGAGTCGTCTATCTGAAAGGAAGTAAGCTGATAAAGGGTTGTTAAAAAACAGCATTTCAATGAAACCAAAGGCAGGATATCAACTTTTAAAGTACTCCTGTGCACAAATTTTTCCAGTCTATGTTGGAGAAAAGTAACAGCAAAATCATGCTAATCTTGTTCTGGCTTACTGGGAAGTTATTTATAACACAGGTCAAAATTTTGGAAGGTTATATTACGGAGGAGTTGTATTGTCTATTGTTTTACAAGCAGGTGCAGGAAACTCAAGCAGAGCCAACATGCTTACTAAAAAAAACTCAAAACAACCAAAAAACCAGAAACCTCTGGTCTGTTGAGCTTGCTTTTTGTACTTGCTCTCACATATTTAGCAAATGTAGATATGCCGTAAAATAATATTTACTAGGCAGAAATGGAGACACCATCCCATTGTCCTTATGTTTGTAGGGAAACTCCAAACTTACCTTAAAATTATTCTTTCATGTAATTTAAAGCAGCTTTGATGGGGAAAGGCAATTCTTTTTTGCAATAGTCTGTTCTCTGTACATCAAAGCAGAGACTAGAAGACTTCTTGATTTTCTGAATAGACAGGCAATAGAAAATTGTGGGCGTTCTTTCTTTCTTCCTCAGTTCTTGCTACCCAGAAACAGAAGTCACCTATTGAACACATCTCATCTCACTGGGGAGGGCATTCCCCAGGCCACATCTCATCTCACTGGGGAGGGCATTCCCCAGGCCCTATAAAGCAGAGAAATCAAATCACAAACAATCCAACAGTACAAACACTATGAACAAGAAAGGAGTCTGTATTTTAGTCTAGGTGAAAAAACACTGACTTCAAGAATCAGATGTTCAACAACCACAAAATAATTATCAGACAGCTGCCAATTCTGAATGGGATGCTTTTCTGATCTTGCACATTAGCAGCCAAAACTTTGCTTAATTTTAGCGTTAGGTCAGGTAGTCGAACACAAAGCCTGTCTGGGGAAGTTATATTTATGTACCACTTATCTGTTCTTCCCCTCAGAAAATTCATTACCCAGTCTTCCTTCCTGCTTAACCTTAACCTCAACTTCCAAAAAAGTACCAAATTCTGCTTACACAGTGCTCTTTATAATTAGACACAAATTGTTCAAGACATTCAATTGTAACGTTTTCTGCTCTAGCATCTAAAAATTCTGGATATTAATAAAAGCTTTAATCATCCTGAAAAAATACTATGCTATCACAATTCTATTCTGTGTTTTAAATTCCTCTGAGCAGACAGAAATATAAAGACCAATATATTAATTATTACTACTCACATAGACATCATTCTGTGAATTTTAGAAGCTGGATTACAACAGCGTTGCAGTGTTTAGAATACCTCTGTCAATTAAGTTTTCATCTATGGTGCTGGATACAGTAGAGGTTATTTTATACTATACTATATTTTTATTATTTTAGATATTATTGAAAATTGCTCTATACTACATTACATTATTTTATGTTGATACTACTTTTTGTACACATGTATTATAAAACACCATACAATAAATATATGCATATGTGAATGCACATCCATATATGCACATGAAACGGGCAAAAGAGGTGTTCCTATCCTTAGTAGCCTTTGATTGGTAATGTACACACCAGTCCAGTTAAATTCCGTAAACTATCCAGCCTAAGTGTTTAAGTACTAGTCAAACAGAAACATGTTGCAACACAAATATATAAATTACCACATAAGGCTAAAACAACCTACCAAACCACTGGCTGTGGCTAACAGAGATTGAAGACAGGCACAGCGTCCAAAAACTGTTCTTTAATTTCTGAAGATTTTTTCATATTAATATACGTTTTTAACCTGATACAGGCATTGAGGGAGTTTGTTGTCTTTATATTTTAAGTATACATTGCCTTGGTTTTTTCTCTCTTGTCTCAAACCTCTCTCCTTTAATTCTGCTGTCTGCTAGCTGGTCAGTCTCCCATTCTCATTTTCCACATTTTACTTCGTCGGTCGCTGGCACTGGTCAACAAAATTTATTTCACCAGCACTCGTCAACAAAATTCACCCACTAACCTGCTCGATGATGTTGACCTTTTCCAGGAATATGTGCGTCACTGTACAAGGAACTTAAATAAAATGGAAAAAAATGTAGATTTCCTGGAAGATGCTAAATTAGTTTGTCCCTTATGCAAAGTCCCTTCAGTTACAGATAGACTGGGCATCCAGTGTAAAGTCCTGTCAGATAAACTCAACCTCTGCCCTTTACTCTTTCACATCAAGCAGCTTTTTCCCTCACCAGCTTCTGCTTCCACAGGCCTGGGCTTGGGAGTTATCTGTGGTGCTGCTGGTATTCTGGAGGATGTTTTGGTTTGTGTCTTGGTGTAGGGTTAATTTTGGGAGGAAACTTTAGAAGGGGTTTGACAAGCAGTTATGAGGGGTAAATACACGAATGGATCACTGAATGCTGGAGAACCCTCTTGTTCCCTATTTAAGGAAAGCCTTGCTCCATGGTTTTTTACATTTACTTCAGGAGCTTCTGGGCTTTTTCCCCCTTTTATTTCTCTGCTGTACAGCTGGCTCTGATCATTAACAAGGGCAAACAGTAGCAGCTGTTCAAGGGACAGCTATGTTTTCTTGCTTTTCAACATACCTCTCTGTAGTTTTCCTCCTACTTACATGTTTTAGGTTGGAGAAAATGGTTTTCATGGTGGCTTCCCTAGGAGATGATTCCAAACCTAAACCAGAAGGTTTCTAATTTAACATATAGTCTTTGTTTCCTTTCCATGAAGGGGAAAAAAAAAAAAAAAAGGTGTTAGAACTGGACAGTCACTGGTGGATGAGGGGTAGGATAGCCACAGATCCAAAAGACTGAGTGCCCCTTTCCCAGGCACCAAGAACATCACATCCAATCTGAAGATACTCAGTGTTTCTGAAAATAGTTGGAACACATACATGACCCAATGAAAATGAGGAGTGCAGTGGCATCATGTGACTGGACACATTTCTATTTCCAGAAAAGAACTTTACATCCCAACTAGCACTGTTGCACTCACTCTATAGATCATAATCACACCTCCAACATGAAAACATTTTCACTGCTATGTGATGAACATATCACAATTTACCATTTTAGGTAATTTGGATATTTTTATGTCAATATAGGCTTCAAAATCCTAAACAAAAAGTTTTTAGTCTTCCTGTTTACCTCAGAATACATACAGACTTAAAAAACAACCTATTTTGCAAGTTCATATCATAGGTCACATTTTCTTTTTACAAATGTTTACCTGCTAGAATATCATTTTTTAAAAAACAATAGAGAATTAGAACAAAAAGTCTGAACCTGAGGATTCAACAAAGCAATAAAAAATGATAACCCAAGACAAGCCAGCAAGAATTTTAGGGCACTTAACATGGAGGGCTCTCTGGGAGAAGATGAGTTTCATTATAGTCATTCTTTGTTCCAAAAGCATTTTTTTTTTCCCTGTAAATACTGAAGTGCAGTTACACCAGCAAGAAGTGAAAGATTACACTTTTCTCAGGCAGCAGAACTAGTCTGTGCTAAGTCGACTTAGTAAAAAAATACCATGCCATATCTCCTTGTAATCAGCTGAAGGAGGCAGATCTAAAGAGATAAATGAAATCCAAACAACACAGATCCAATGGAGTTTTCCAAGAAGGTAAAAAAAAAAAGAAGAAGAAATTGGCTGTGTTTTATTGAAAAACATTAAGAAGTATCCAAATAAGCCAATTTCCAGGTTGTTTTTTTTCTGGACTCAATGACTAAAACTACCAAACAGGAACACTCTGATGGAGGCATGGTGTACAGAGCACAAACCCACGTCTTCATGAGCAATGAGGAGGACCTAAATCCAATCATACTTAATTTTAATTAAAATTAGTTTATTAGTTTGTTTATAGTATTATTGAGTTTGTCTTAAATGTGTTGTCCTTTTGTGTAAATGAACTTCATCTGATATGTTCTACATTTTTTTTAATAACTCTTTTCCTCTCATGCCCTTTTCAACTTAGCAGTTTAGTTAATATCTATTTCTAGGACTAAGTGCCATCTTTGAGAATTTAACCAAACACGTTGAATGAAGCCTGTTTCTGAGAAGACCTTTAACACAGCAAGCTTCAGTGGAGTTTCATTTCCCAGATTTGAAATATCTCCTTGAGTTTGCTGTAACATCTGACTTATCACTGGGAATGTACAAAGTTTACATTATGTTTTGTGGAAAAAAAATACAGAACTCAGCTCAAGTTAATACACACCCAAATGACCATCTCAAAGAAAATATTCTTAAGCTTCCAGAAAATAGCTCTTTGTGATGAACTGGGTACTTTTTCAACAGATTCTAGCTCTATAGAGCCTTCCAGTAAACACTGGACACTCTGCAGTCCCTTCCAGCACACTGTGGAGACTGCCTCTTACTAAGGAGATAATACAAATAAGTTTAAATAACATGAATATATTTATAAATAAGATATAAATCTTTTAAAGTTGGAACTGCTCATTACACAGTGGCAAATTCATGCAAAGCAACCCTGTGACCTGACATGTGTCTATGAAATCCAGACTTTGACCCTGAACTGGTTCCTGAAACCTCCTCCAACAGTGGTCATGTGGGGTAATTTTAAAGAACAGGAGAGTGGAAAGGGAAGAGAGAAAGGAGAATGGAGAAAGGGGCCAAACTTCAAGTTAATTTTTTTCATTGAAATTCACATGGTTCAAAAACCTGGTGTACAACGCAAAACAGGATTACAATTCAGCAGATACGGTATGAATACTTCCTTGTTCCCTTTATTCTTATATATTTTGCCCCAAAGAACAGAAGCAATACTGTTAGACTGGAATATGTCACCAAACTTGATTCTTTCATCTGAAACTGAAGTCTAAATGACTTCTTTTATCTTCCTTGCTGCCTCATTGTCCCTTTCCAAGTGCCTGAATGAAAGCCAGGAAGCTCAAAGCTGTCAGTGGACACTGTAACACCCACACTTTGACCAGAAGGAGTTGGATTGATTTGGCAAACAAGATTTTATGAGGCAAAACATCTAAGGATGGCAGGATGCAAGAAGAAGGAGAGGAGATCAGTGGCTAGTTCCATCCTTGGCATCAACTGAATCAAAGGAAGACGAAGCCATGTTTCATGAGCTCCTTTCACTTCTTTCCTCAGCAATGGGCAACTGAAAAAGTAGGTATGATTCAGTGAAAGGACGCATTTTACTTAAGTTTAGTACTTTTACCTACAAGCACGAATTCAGGTCCTCACAACCAGCATACTACATATCACCATCCATGTTTTCTACATGTTTGTTTTCAGCACCAGTTCGAGTTGGCAGTGTATCTGCTCACTAAGAGAATCACTGTCCTACAATCAGCAAGTCCTCACACCCTTTTCTCCCAACCCAGAATTTGTTGAAGCTTACCCAATATACAGATTTGCTGTGACGTGGATTAACAACACCAAGCAGTGCTTTAAAAGAGCCCCCTTTATGACACCAGGTCCCAATTTTGCTACTCTATATGTCCATATTAAAAAGGCCTCCCTGGATGTGTTCTATGTGTCTAGTTCTCAACTTCTTTTGAAATTAAAACGAAAAAGTAGTAAGCCCTTGCGGTATATTTGCTGAAGTAACTGTCATGAAGTAACATGAAGGAAGTTACACTACAAACACAAATGCTATCAAAACACAGCTTCCTCCGCATTCATGCTAATTAACCCCCTCACCACCAGTGGTGGCAATCTCTAACTTGTCTTTTTTCTAGTCCTTAGGCCCATCAGCTTGGTCAAAGGAGCTGCAGCTGAACCAGAGCCATGCACACACTGCCAGGTCCCTGGTATTTAATCTGCCAGTCATCCATAGGTCTGAAATATTTTCAACACTTGAAACATTTTATTCTTTTTCTTTTATATATATATATATTTAAGCATGGTTACTTCATTTAGTACTTATGAAATTCACAGACAGGATGAATCATTACATATCCAGGAGAGCTAAATCAACAAAGATTCTTTCAATGTGAGATTCTTCCCATCCAGTCCTATCAAAGGGCCCCAGACAACTTCAGTTATAGATCTTTTTAATCACTGCCTAATTTAGGAGTGAAAGGAATGATGCTGCATAAGAAAGAACACAGTCTATTTTCACCAACCTGAGCTGAGACACTGTATATGATCAATTAGGACCCTAATCCTGTAGCACTTAATTTCCCAAGTGCTTTTACAGGGTGTTTAAAATGATGGATTATTGCTTCCTGTTTTCTTCATGAACCACCGACAGTACAATCAGGTGTTCCGAATGCCCTGTATCTGAATAAACACGGATTTGCGGCGCTCCACCTGCAGCAGCATCCTCACCACCAAGATGCTCATGCAGAGTGGCTGACTGCAAACCCAGGAGTGTGAGCCCCAGAGCTGCCTGCCAGGGTTCCTGCAGAAACAGCAGCAAAAGCCCAGGGAGTTATAATAAACTGACTTCAGGATGAGCAGCAGGAAGGGCAGCCGGCACACCTGTCTGTCTAGCGAGTTTCGGATGGCAACAGCTACGCAAGGTAGGGCGATGTCTTTGGGAACTCCAGCAACTTCTTCTTCCCACAACCTGCCACACCTCCTGCTTTCTTTCCACCTACTGACTCGTCAGGCAGCCTCACTCTGCCTACCACAAGTTATCCATCTTCTAGTCTCTCTACCAAATCTCACCCAATCTGTTCCCTCTCAGGCTAGTACTGTCCCTGTTTCTCCACCCTTCATGGACACACCTAGAAAGCCCAGGTGTTTTTTCTGAGGATTGTCACTGTTTAAACAAATCAGTGTAGGATTTTGTAGAAGTCTCAACTCTTTTAAGGGACCTCCTCCAGGCAAAGTACACTATAGACATGTAATGAAACAAATTAAAAGCTCCATCAGAATGCAATTACTCCCATGAGCAGTGGAAATACTGTGCAAAACTGCAGTAAGGGCTTCATGTCCATGAAACATGTTTTATCCATGCCTAACTTTAACACACTGCCAAAGGCCAACAATTAACCTGTGAAGAAATCAAATGGTGGCTACAAAGTCAAGATGGGGCTTTACTTCCTGTTGAAAAAATAAAATATTGACAAGATTCAAAGGCCAGCAGTAGGATTTAGAGACCAGGGCTGATGCCTGCAGGGGAGCAAATGATTCAGTCACATAGAAAACAAACACCTCTGCAACTGAAAGGATTAGATGCTTGCTCTTTTTTGTATTCAAGAACCTTTAAAAGACCATCTTCTACCCCAGCCTCTACCAAAGATGTGAAAAAACCCCAAAACACTATTCTACTGTCTTCAAACACTTGTGTATTTGTAACTGTTTTCATTTCTATTTCCCAGTGTTCTTGGTCAACCAGCTCTCCTTCACCAACACTGTACTTCATCAGAGAACGAGGCACTGTTGGCAAGGAAATATTATGCCATGTGAAATAGAAGGGGTTTTATCAAAGATTAACAGTTTAGGAATGTAGGTGATGTGGTATCTATCATCACCTATGCCTGTTCATTTGGAGGTAGCACTTTAAACCCTGGTTTCCAACACACAATGCCCTGCCTTCACTGTGTTTCCCTCTGTGGATCATGGATAGATGCAGCTTCATGGACAAGATGAGGCAGGAAAACCCAAGTATTTTTCTGATATTTTCTTTTCGTTTTAACTGAGATAAGCAGATCACTAAGAAAGTCCCAATAACTGCATTTCTTTTGCAGATTCATGTGATGATCAAAGATTTTTAAACCTCAAAAACCTATTTCACATCTGCAGATTTCTAGCATTTGGGGCCGCAGACTGTAATCAGATTTTCTCTGGAAAATCACCTTTGGAGTTGTTTCTTTTTTCCTCCCCCACTGGTCGACAACTATAATTAATTAGAAGAGAGGTGTGTGTGTCTGTCTGTCTGTCTGAATAATGGAATGAGACACAGCTGGTAAAACTAGCAAAGCATAAATGTAATGTCTTGACCACTTGTTGCTATTACAAAATCCTATGGCATTTTTCCCTTGTGTGTTAGTCTTGCAATGGGGATAATTACATTCTGTCTGCTTAAATCCTCAGCTTAAATAGCTTCTATGGTCACATATAGAACACATTTGTGTGTCTAGCTCCTACTTAAATGACTTAACTGCCGTTGAAATCAGAGACAAATATACCTTTTGACTGTGGCTTATATATGACATAATTAAAGAAAACAATTTCTATAAAAAGTCTATGCAGTCTGTAGTTTACTAACGTAATTTTTCTATTTAGCTGAAAAAAAAAACCCAACACATTCGCTATAATAACCAGTTATCCACCTAGTTAAAAATACACTATAAAGCCTGTGATTGCTCTGTTTCAGAGACCACAGTGTAATGAAAACACACTCTGCAAGCAAGGTTTTTATATTGAAATAATACTTCACCTTTTTCACTAGAGAGGCCAAAAATTAGAAATATTTTAAAAAAACAAAACTAACTGATACGCTTCAAAGCACTAAGTTCAGTTAGCCCTGCAGAATGAAGAGAGAAATCCTATTTATTATTATTACTACTATCATTTAATCCAGCTCAGTATATTGAAAAGTACTGCAAAATTTTGTATCTGTGGGTGCAATTCAAAGGTATCTGAAATCCATTTTTATTGTGCATAAACACTTTTGTATGCAATTATTATCATGACAAATGATGTTTTCATAGAATCCATACTAGAAAGTGTGGCCAAGTATATGACTGAAGTGTTCCAGGCAATATGGAGAAACAGTTGTGCTCACATAGAAATTAGGCTCTCCAACAGAGATCTCTAAAGTCCCATTTGTACTTGAAAGACATGTCTCTTGTTTCACTTTATTCTTTGCTAGCCAACAGATATCTCATCTGTATTCTGCAAAAAATACATCTTTCAACTGTGGGAGGAAAAACAGTGTTTTAGCATGCTGTGGGGAGGGAAGATAAGCAGGGGGAGAAAGGGAGGGGGAAGAGGGATTATTTCCCCAGTTACCTGGAAGATTAGAAACACTCTTCTAATTCACGGGCTTTTTCATATGGATAAAGAAGGAAGTTGTTCCAGGAAAGCGTGAGAAACATTTTACAAATGCAGAAACTAGATCAGAGAAAAATCATCTCTGCATTTATGTTCTGGCATCACATTCAGAGTCGCTTTTTCTGATCTACAGATGTGCCTTTTACCTGGAATACAGCACAGCATAGAGTAGTAGATAATTTATAACCCCAGTGTGGCAACACTAATTGTGCTGTCTGCTACTGCCTGTTCCTATAATGATGTGCAGGACTGAAAGGTACCTCGGATCTGGACTTCACAAAAGAAAAAAGTCTGTTAAGAATATATGCTCATTTGTGTGAATGCATGCATGGGTTTTTTAGGATATGTAGCAACTGGAAATACTAATACGTTGCATGAAAATTCTTAGAGATAATACAGCAAAACACAAACTTAAGATAAATTACAATAGTTTTCCTAAGGAGCCACTTGTCACACAGGTAATATTATCACATAACTCCCCCAGCTATGGCAGCTCAGAAATTGGCTTCTCTTTGCTGACTCATCACTGAAAGGGGTGCAGTAAGAATCACCAAGGGGGTGTTTTAAAGTTGAGATGGCACAAACTGGGTTCATTAGCATGACAGGAAGTAAAATGGATGAGTCAGATTTCCTCTCCAGTGCTAACCCAAATGCTGGCCCTTCAAGGGTACAGAAAGCTGATGGCCCTATACTTACAGCAATCTACGCCAAGAAATTAATCTGTTGTAACAAGGAAATTCTAGATACATCACTTTCAAAACAATTTTAATTGAAGGATGTTACTTATGGTACTGTATAGAGATTGAGACAAGTGTGAAAACCAGATGCAGGACTGCACTCAAGCAATCTCACAAACACCAACATTATTCAACATTGCAGGCACTAATTAGCAGGCGGATGGTATCTGAGTAATAGCTGGCTGGTGCATATATGACCACACATCTGTTTCCCACCTCTCTGCATCACTCTGCATGTTCACAGCCTACACACATTTCTCTCTGAAAGTCCTAATTAATGGAGAGCTCGTGTTGCAATAGGCAAAGAAACTGTTATCACCTCCCACAAGAAAAGAAGACCTGCAAGTGCTGTCCACTAATGTTGGGCATTTACATATGGAGTTCAGTACATCATGTTTAAGGAGCAGACATTTCTGAGGGTCTGGTTTATTAACTGCATGAGCTGAATGGACAGAAGGGCTGTAGGAAACGTCAAAGAATCAAATACCAATCCATATTGCAACACATTTAATTCTAATCTTTGCTTGCTTAAACCGGCTTCCTTTGCAATTCCTAGTAAACTCTTCCCGTCAGCGTGCTCTCCTGTGCTGGAGATGTGTTCAACACCCCTCCCAGGGCTACAGCATAGTGTGCAACAGGGAATCCAGCACAGGCTGGCAGAGGTACCACAGTTTTCACTTGTTGAGCAACTCAGTGTGCCTGCCAGCCTCACTAGATAACCACCTTCTATGAAAGACAGATACACAAGACAGTCGAGATTTCTGCATTATAAGATATGGCAGAGGGTTGTTACATGCAATATCAGTAATTACTTAAGTCAGGGAAACTGCACACAAGGATTTTGATCATAGCTGCCATGAGGAGTATTATAAGCCACTTCCTAAGGACTTCAGTTTCATACCACACTTAGGAACCCACACACAGCCTTCCTGGATAAGGATGTTCAGTTCTCCAAAAAACTGAGAAAATGTCCTCTCAAGCTCTCAACATGATCTTACAGCTGGAAATTAACTGAGTGCCTGAAACTTCAGCCTTATACAATTCCTAACGACAACCCTCTGGATAGATTACACACAAGTGGACTCAGTGTTGAGAGGCTTCCTTTATTTTAAGTATTGCTAAATCCTGGCCTCAAAAGCATTGCATGGTAATGAGGTGTACAGCCTAAAGACAGAAAGGATGAAAAAATTTCTTTTGTATCAGCTTTGAATTGTACTGAAGGATCTTCTGATCTTACCATACACACCAAGTGCCTGAGTCACCTCTGTTTCACACACATAGGTCTGTGTACCTCGTTATTTCCCCACCCTTTACCTATACTCAAAAGCAAATGATTCCAAAATGTTTGGGCTCTATGCATATCCAGGTCTGTTCACAGCTTCTTTCTGTTTTTTTTTCCTATGTTTTCCTACATCCACAGTATGTTTCTCTGCTGCAGCAACACAGCATTCTAAATAAAGCTTAAATGTTGATTTACATAGCAGCATCATAACATTTCACATCCTATTTTTATTGACTCAAAATACTTTATCTGACCGCAACTATGTTCTCTAAAGAGGTCTTCATTCAGCCTTTCATAGTGATGCTTTCTAGTGGTCCTTTTCCTTAAATTACACAATTAATTAGGACCTAATAAAATGTATTAAAACTTCGCCCTCTAGTATGAATCACTTGCATTAATCAAGATTGAATTTCATCCATCATTCTGTTGACTGCTGACCTCATTTGATTAAATCCTTCCAAAGTTCTTTTTCGAACTTCACTAACACACCACCAAACATCATTATAATGCATTACATTCACCACATTTTAGGATATTCTGCTTCAATTGTGGAATTACAGTTGACTCATTAAACTCTCTCCTTTTCTTTCCTCTTCTCCTCTACTCACATTTCAATGCAAATTATGTACCCACTTTTTATTTAACTACTTAGAAACTATCTAGCATATCCATTTCCTTGTTGCTATACAAGTGAAAAATTAAATATACATGTATTAAGAATGGACAGTACATGTCAATGTTAATGTACAACACAAAGCACATACTGGTTTTTTAAATTCTCTTTGTCAGCTTATAATTACACTTTTTTCCAGTACATAATACCTATTTTCTGAGACTATTACAGCTTAACATCCCTTTTCATGTTTTTCAACCACATAAAAATTTCATCTTCTTTTATTACTTCTGCAAAGTAGATGAACATCATTATCTCCATTTTTAAAATAAGGAAATTCAGAAAGAAAACAAAGAATTATTTCATGAGAATTGCACAGGAAGTTGGTGGCAGAGATGTCAAGCAAATTTGGAACTGGTGGCAAGACCTATTCACTAATTGACAGGTCTTCCATTCCTCTTATAATTTCAGTCCTTCCTTTAGTTTTCTAACATCAGTGAAATTTATTTTCCTTGCACATTATCTAAGATGCTTGTCAAAAGGAGACATGGTTTGAAACCTCTGTTCTATACTGCAACAACTTTATTTGCTGGAGGAGCACCACCAGCCCTGAATACTCAGGGCCAGTTGACTAATCACCTACATTGTAATAGCCTATCAAAAGTGACAGGTATTCACAGCGAGAGATGCATCTTATTACAAACAAAAGCCACGTGCACCTTTCCTGCTGGTAATTAAACAAGCCAGTACCTTTGTTAGGAGAGGGGGGGAAAAAAAAAAAAGCAGAGGTTTGCAACATAATGATCCCCATCAATGTCTAGCAAATCTTTGACTGGTACAAAAGGTAATTTCTTCAGGAATATCCGAATCTGCTGGAAGTAAGTCAAGATCATTTCCTATTGACAGAGCTGAAAGGTTCCACAAGATAGCAGTATCATTCTCATTAGCTGCAAAGCACTGAACACAAAGGAAGAGCATGACCATTTGAAATGCCATGAGGTGGGCAGTGAGGCTGAGGCACTGGAGTGTGGAATACAGGCCACTGTGACCGTTCTCCATGAGACTGTTGACTCTTCTCTGGGAAAGACTGAGAGTTGAGCTTTGTATCAGACCGTGGCTCTCCAGTTTCTCAAAGCAAATAGCTTATTCTGGCCAGATGAGCTCGGTTTTGAAATCAACAACTATAAACTATCTGAAATTCAGTAGGAGATATGGAGCATGAACTATCCATGAACTGGAACACCAATCCCCATCACCAAACACAGGGGTACACCAATTCTTACAGAACCCCCTATTTGAATAAAGATGGCCCTAGCCCAACCACCCTTGGTCATGCCAATTTGTTGATACATTTGTTATCTTAGATCACAGAAAAGAACACTCTAACTCTTAGTAAAATACCAAAGAAAGGAAAATTGTTTTGGAGGACTGTGCTGCCAAGAACACAATAACATCACCATCAGCCCCCACATATTTGTTATTGCATTCAGCACCAGTGCTGGAAGAACATCTGCACTGTAAAAAATTAAGCCCATTAGCTCCTTCAGCTTGTTAGCATATTTTAATACTGTGATCACAGCTTTCTATTTCTATCAAGGTGCTACTAGGTGTCAGACTCAGTATTCACATAGTGCGTCACTATTATCTCTGCACCCCCCAGATCCCTCACGTGTCTTGCTTTCATGAAACTATCACACAGTGATACTGAACAGAAGGAAAGAAGAAGGAGAAAACTGAGAAGGAAGGAAGGAACTATCAGTGTAGCTGAAAATACTGCTGGAAAGATAAGTAGACTGTGATCTTATCAGATATGGTTGGACAATGCTGAGTTCAATACATCTCTACACCTTAGACTGCATTGTTAAGTTAGAAAAGTCATCTAACACACACAGAACACAATTGATTAACAACTCACTGTTCTGATCTGTTTTCTGTTAGCTCCTACCAGTAACTCAGTATAAAGAACTGGTTCCTCTGTCTCATTTATGGTCTAAATAGAATGTGAAATTCTCTTTTTAGTTTTGATTTTAAGCCTTAACCTGTAATTAAAAGAACAGTTGTTTTTAAACAAAGATAGAAATACCAATTTGTGTTTTTGTAGAAGCTGTGTATAGATATTTATATGTTGCTGGTATTTTTCTTAACTCTAACCAGTCTGTATTCACTCCTTAGGTTTGCATACAACATGCATGTATATAAAACAAAAATAAGCACAAGTCTGCTCTAAGATAACACGTGTACTCCCACAGTATCTGATGCCTATGTGCTACACAGTAACAGGTGACAACTGTGTTTTCTATGTGCAGTAGGCTTTGTGAGTGCATTTGTTTTCCTGAACAGCCAAGACAAATTTAAGCCTGCAAGATGAACTTGGTTCACCATTAAATATAAAGCTGTCACACAGTCCACAAATCCTGACTAAAAAACCCACAACATCACTCAGAAAAAACGAGTAAACTTCGAGAAGTTGAAAGTCCCTGTTCTTCACAAAGTAAGTGAAAAGACCCAGGCAAATAGTCTTTCCAGCTGACATGAAATCAGCACCTTCTAGCTCGTGTCCTACATTCAGAATGCCTTAACATGAAAAGTATGTGCTGCATATAGAAGAAGCCAACCATGCCCACACATCTACTGGTTAGTGAAGGGTTGGTGGATCTTCACTTATTCTCACACCTCAGAAATGAGGTGTTTTCTCTTTACCCCAATTCCTGCCCTCTCTAAATGCTAAATTCTCTCCAGAGGACATAAAATCCATGCTCTTCATGCAAAGCAGTGCAGGTTTCCTCCAAGGAATCAGGTTTACTGGGAAAAGCAGAACTGTTTGTCTAATTTGCTTTTACTCTTTCACTTAGCATCTGCAACTGGCTAGTGCTAGAATTTGATGGTGAGCTAGCTGGGCCTTGGATCTGACCCAGGAGAGCTGTTCCTATGTAGTAATGTAACTAGTTAACATTATTCCAATAAAACCCCATGATTTAAGCCAAGCTGGACTTGGTTATCAAAATGGTATATTACATTGTGCTAGCCTTGATTCAGTCCAAAATTGGGAGCCCAAGCCCATGGATCAGCCAAAGAGACCCATTCTGATGCTTCACTCTTCTGTTTCATTTTTCTATTACAAAAAGTGACAAATAATGAGATTTTCAGAATTACGGAAAAGGGGAAAGGAACTGTTAGTTCTTAATTCCCAAACTCTTTTGTATTCAGTGAAAAGTCTATTAGCATACACTTCAGAGGGGCAGGGACTAAGGCACAGAAACCTTAAACTAGTCAAGGATAAGCTACCACTGAACAGAGCCACTTGTACATCTCTCTGCTTTTGTGCAGGCACAAGAGTTTGTGCAGTTGAATCTGAGGACAGAATCAAGGACATGGCACTGGCCCAAACTAAGTGGAAGTTTCTCAGACTTCAACAGAACCAGAGCAGTCTCCAACCCAACTCCTGTGTGCCTGCACAAACTCTTGCACAGGAACAAGTGAGGGTGCAACCACAAGAGGCAACAGTGGCTTGTGCCACTTTCAAGCACTTGCAAAACTGTGGAGAGCATAAGGGTTTCTCAGGCTTTCCAGTCTAAAAAAAATAGCTACACACTAATGACCAAAGCAACATGCTTTGGTTAAACACTACATGATATGGAAAAACATAATTTCACTCACAATACAGGCCACTGTAGAGATCACTGAAAAGCATGGATTTCCTTGAGCATGAGCAGGATGCTACATAGAAACTTCAGACATATTTCAGAAATATTTCAGTGTGCATGTATTCACACCAAAACTTACAAGCAAACTCCCAATTCCCCTTGATCTCAGTTGTTACTTTATAGCAGAAGTAAAAGATGAGCCCACTTAAGAAAAATTAAGGTGGTTCATTTTATCAGGGAGATGAAGAGTTTCTGGAGATAAATGGTCAGATATACATCTGCAGAATGAAAAGCAATCAAACATCACAGTCTGCAACATTCTCAGAGAAGGAAGGTGATCTAGTCTGACTTTATGTCCCTTTCTTCTGAGGATTTTTTTTTAACATCATTTTTATTAAACCTTCACAAAGCACTTTAAACTAAAAGAATATATAAGTTATCTTCATACTGCCTAAGCACCTGAACAGCTTCCAATGCTGTATAGAAGAAATAGTTCCCAATGGCTCCTTCAGGCTTGTAGTAGCCAAGTGCAAACAATACAAATGCAGTGCTCCTCCTAATGAGTATTTACTAGCAATAACCAATGTGAGGTGAGTTAATGATGGGGGAAGCTGTGGCTGTAAAATTCAGACAGCAAGATTTCAGAACTGCATCTAAAACTTACAGAGGTCTATCTAGGCAGTGTCCAGTCCACAGAACAGTGTGACCCCTGCAAATGAAAATGTAGCAAGGAAGGGCAGCAATGGACAATACTTACTAATGTGGACTGAAAATAAAAGTAACAAAAATTGTTCAGTTACATCCTATATGATTTCTGATGTCGTGTTCAAGCACCTACTAGGTGTAGATGAAATAATGTCTGAAAATAATTGTCTCCAGTTTATTCTCTTTCCAGGGGGAGGATCTTGCCTGTGGTAAGAGACTGCATTGTAGTTTTCATACTCGAGTTTTATGCCCACATTGATGAAATGTTTATGCTACCATGCACTTCTGTTGGAGAATCACTGTGTAAAAAGGGTGCCCTCAGAGTGCGTGGGAGGTCATTTCCCAGCCTCACACATGTCCAGAGGAGCCCTGGTGTCTTGAAGAGCCAAGTGTATCCGTAAGATAGAAAGTCCCATCATGCCTGGCAGTACTGCTATGAGATTTCCAACCTGAAGCTTAATCACTTTCTAAGAAACATAAAAATCAGTCTTTGAACAAAGATTTTACTACATAGTACACTTTGAGTGCTTATAATTCCCTTTTGCACCTGTAAGAAATCAGTAGCCAAAAAAGGACAGGAGAAATCACAAGGATTACCCAACGTGATCGTAGTGAGCAGTAACGTTTAGTATTGGATGAAGTTTCCTAAAAGTTAACAGGAATTGAAGGAAGAGTGAATCAAATCTGTATGAAGAGCGAACACAAACAATTTTGAAGAACATTTTTTCTATATCTTGATTAAATGTCATATAAATGACTGACTTACTTTGAGAAGTTCATTACTTTGAGAATGAACAAAAGAGCATTTCAGAGTTACTGAGATTCCCACATTTTCATCTCGCACAGTATTTTGAGGTTTTCTTTCTCTCAACCGTAAATATATGATTAATGTTTGGCTGGAAACTTTGTGAAATGGAAAATTCCTTACCAGGAGCAGAGTTCAGCCCTGTCCATAAAGCAGATGCAAATACCTAATTTTGAACCAGCACATTTCATAGTTGTTATTGGCCACATACGTGTGTTTGTCTGGCTTGTCCAAGTCACTCACTCTGTAAGGCCTTAGAGGAAGAATAGGTAAACTCTAGCATTACTGAATTCCACTGCAGTTTTGTTACAGCATTCATGGGACCAGGACTCTATTTCATTTATTAAAAGCCAGAGAATACAGTATTTTTTAAAACACATAAAAAATTTTAAGAAAAGAACATACAAAAGTCACTTTAGGGTTTTGCTCTTTTTCAAAATTTTAAGATCATATTAATTGCTAACATTCCATAATGTGCTTTAAAAATATGCAAGGATGAGATTATTTCAAAACAAAGCACAAAACCTGATTATATCACTTCAAGAAACAAGACTGCACTTAGGCTGAAAACCAATTGGATTTTCTAAATAAAAATATCTATCTAGTCTTTAGTGACATATACACAGAGCTAAAATCCAGAGTGCTATGATTTATTCTGTAATCTGAACCCCACACAACCTCCTGAAAAATAAACTTATTTTTAAATAAGTTAGCATATGTATCAAATTGAGGTTTTTGTTAAAACTCTGCTGGTCAAAAAATATTTATCAGTCCATCTACATTAGATATTTCCTTATCATTAATTGTGCTTGGTGGCAGAGAAGGGACAAGTAACAGCATGAGACATCACTAAATAGCACAAGATGTGCCCTAGGCTGTGGGTCTCACCTGGTGACCACAGCTTCTCCTTTCCAAAGGCAGCCTCATGAAACCTCATCTGAACAGCCAGGGACACAGTGAGCCCGGCTAGGGAAACAGATGAATCCTGCTGAACAAGTGGCCAGATAAAGAAAACATAAGCAAGTAAGTAAGCATTTTCCAGGGTATACTGTGACTAAAGCAATTGATAAATACAGGTGACCGCGTAGGTTTTTAAAGCCTGTGCTTTATGGCCAGATGATGACTCTCCCAATCCACCCCCTCCCGAGATCTATACTCCCAGCTAAATCACCCCGCAGTCCCTGGGCAGATGCAGCTGAAATCAATACTGTCGTAACATCCCTCTCCTTTTCCCCCCAAAGCCCCATAATAGCCAAGTTTGGGCTGAGCTCGGTATTGAGCGGCTGGCAGCACCGGCGGGCAGGATCAGCCCGGATCGCTATCTGCTGAGAGGGGAGCACGTCCTGACTTTCCCCAGTCACTTAAGCCGGCGTCTCACTGCTTGTCCTTAGAGACCACAGCTCCACTCAGGCAGAGAGCGTCTAGACAGTATTCATGATCCATCTGTCTGGCACAGCCAGGCTGATGACAAACTCTATTAGAGCCGAAACAATTTTTTTTTTCTCTCTGCTCTTCCCTCCTCCCATCTCCCTTTTCCTCCGAGAAGCAGTAATCTGACACTGAAAATTACTATCATTGTTGCAATGCTCAAAATAGCAGTGCCAGACTTTCATTAACATCAATGCTAGACTGCTAAATATTTAAAGAAATGGATAAATTTCACCTGAAGTGGGACAGCCCGGCACACATGAAAGCAGAAGCACAATCAAAATGTAAATCTAAGCAGTTGTTTTTATCTGCACAAATTCGGTGTCACAGTCAGAGCGGGATGCCAAAGGTCTCTTTAAACAAAATATTTTCCTTTGATTGAGCTTTTTGTTTTTAAAACAGAATCATTCTCCAACCCCCTGCAGATCCCTACAAAGCTCAGAGCTGACAGCAGTAGGTGGGGGTGGTGAAAGGGAGAGCTAGCTATATATTTGATTTGTTTGGGTTTTTGCACCTTGCAGAGGAAAATGAACTCCTACAGCAAACTGCTCTATGCCAAAACAGCCATGACACATCACCTCCATCAATGCTGACAACTTGAAATTTGATGTAGACATAATTTGCACATGACAAGAAGAATTTGTTCTCACTTATTTTATTCTTCTGTAAATTCTCAAGCATGTCAATATTTGTGTTTGATATGCTGACAAACGCATACAGATCACAGCAAAGACAACTACCTGTGCTGTTTTCCACCAAACAATTAAAAACCCTAAAATCACCACCACCACAACCCTTCTCAATAAGACATGACCTGGACACTGCAGTCTGCAGACAACAGACTATACTTCCTATTTCAAAATCTAATTTACTTTTAGCAGGACAAGGCAGGCTGATCATTTGCTGTGAAACAAAGGGAAATGCTCAAATGAACTGTGTCCTTCTAGAGGCAGGCACATTGTTTCAGTTCTTTGGAGTCCAAATTCTCCAGGTTACATGGAGTGGCAAGCTGCTGCCAAGGCCAAGTCTGCAATGTTTAAAACCCTACTCTTTGCCTCATTTTTCCTATCATGGCTTTGTGCTGTAAAATACACCCTTGACCTCCAAGTAGTCTTAAAAGAACAGTCATCTCCATTATCTCAATCAATAAGCCTTTACAGTTGATGAAAACAAAATCAAGTAGCCCTACTGAAAGCTGACATGGGCTATGCACATGGCGACCTGCAGAGAGAGATGCAGCAGCACTGGGTGTCCTCACCAGGGCAGGTGTGCTTCAACATGCATCACCCAACCTGCATCCCAGAGTAAACTAAGCAAGGTGTTACCTTAACATGTTCAGCTTAAATGCCTTAGCATGTATTTTGATCAACTTGCTGGACAGCAGCTTGTGTCATCTAAAACCAGACTCCAACACACCTTGGATTTTCCCAGCTGTCTTCCAATTTCTCTCTGCTACATAGAGTGAATCACCTACACATCAGCATAAGGCAGCCCTACCTCTAAGTCAGCAAAGGAAAATTAACACAACCAAAGGGCTTCAGAGATACACATTTTGATTTCCTTTGCATACATGAGACACTGAGTCCAGTAGCAACATTTTTACAAGGGCATGTAGTGATAGGACAAGGGGGAATGGCCTGAACGAGAACAGGTTTTAGATTAGGTAGCAGGAAGAAATCCTTTACTGTGAGAGTGGTAAGACACTGGAAAAGGTTGTCCAGAGAAACTGTGGGTGCTCCATCCTTAGGAGTGTTCAAGGCCAGGTTGGATGGGGCTTTAAAGCAACCTGTTTCAGTAGAAGGTGTCCTTGCCCATGGCAGGAGGTTTGGAACTAGATGATCTTTAGGGTCCCTTCCAACCCCAACCATTCTATGATTTAAAAGACGGAATTAACAGTGAGCACACTGGAGCCATATAAGAATGGCTAGGAGAGAGGAACACCAGATCTGGGAGATGTGAACTCCTCTAACACAGTAAGATAGCATCTCCTACAAACACTAGATCCAGGGAGCAGATCATCCACAAAAAAAAAAAAAAAAAAATCTTTCTATGCCATTCCCCGTGCAACTTAACTAAACTGAATAAGAAGCTCCAGCAAGACATTCTGGATTTGGCTGCTGGCAAGAACACAAATGAGAACTGCTTCAGCAGCTGGGAAATATGGGGTACCAC
Organism: Illadopsis cleaveri; assembly: GCA_013399915.1. NCBI lineage: Eukaryota > Metazoa > Chordata > Aves > Passeriformes > Timaliidae > Illadopsis > Illadopsis cleaveri. The sequence goes on from VXBB01003820.1 coordinate 401,733, forward strand.
TAACATGGCACATACTGCTTAAACAAACTAAAGCAGAACTTTCATATGAAAATTTATTTATTTATTTATTTAGACATTGTTTGGAGGCAGTCTAACTCTGAAATGAGATGAGTATTTTTTCCATCACAGAAGAATAGAAGGTTTGAATACAGCATGACAAAGGGATTCTTTGAACAAATAGCAGATGGGAAGACATACTGCTTGTAGTGACGATGTGCTGTAGGTAAAGACAAGAGCAGTCCTGGGAAGAAATAGGATACCATGCTTGGCTGTTAACCAGCACAAACAGATAAGTGGCTCCTTTCAACAGTTTCTTTCCCATTCAGGAACTGCACACAAGCAAGAAGATGCAAGAACAGAGCTTATATTTAACACTGACCAGAAAGAAATACCTGGTTTAACATTCCTCAAGTGATTCTTTTTTTAAATATAAATTTTCTTCTTACTGAGCTGTATTACTGTCTTGTTACTAATTAGAGAGCAATGAATGTATGTACTTCTGTGTAGAAAGGCAGCCTGCTCAGCTGGGACATTTCAAGAGCATACACACTCGTGTACTCTGGTAGGGATCCCCATTAAAATCATTGCACAAAAGCATATACACATTTCTTAATTCAACATGTCATCCCTCTAAGGCCTGGGGACCTCACTTCAGCAAGTATTCTAAAAACATTTTTATAAAGCTGGAATAAGCCAACACAACTGACGTGTCCATAATAACGTTGTTTCCTATTACCAACTGGCACTGATTTCTACCACGTAGCAGTCTGTTTAATAGCCAGAACATGGTAAATATAATTTAAATAAAATTTATGGTTGTATTATTTTTCTGTCTAGCTTTGATCTTCTTTTTCTCTTTGTTTCGCCATTAGGATCCTGTTTCACTGGGATTTGTCGTTTTTTTTTTTTACTTAACACCAAAGTCCCTTTGCTTAACAGCATTTGTCACACAGTCCCTATTGCAATGAAAAAGTCACTGTCAATTTCCCCAAATGCAACAAATAATGAACTGCTCTATCTGCCACAAGGTGAGCAAAAAGTTAAACATTTCCAAATGCCCCTAGCAATGCATCCAGTATTTCCTCTACAAACTCCTCATTTCCAATACTGTTGCAAAACCAGCAAATACTGTTCTTGAAAGACTTAATAAGACTGTTTATGTAATTACCCCTCTTCCCTCGGCACCTGGGAGATCTCAAGTAGCACACCTATTGGACATCATATTTTAGAAGCAGTCAGAGAAAATGAACAACTCTTAACAGATTTAAGGAAACATAATTTGTATGATCGAACTTGGGAGGGTTTGTTTTCTTTGTTGAGGGGTTTTTAATACCCATAGATGCATGGTAACAGCGCTCACAGCTGTAAAAGGCTGATTGGAGGAGGAAGCTGAGTTTTGGACAATCAGTTGTGCTAGCTTGGTTTAAGAG
>VXBB01003820.1:403379-524566 GCA_013399915.1 Illadopsis cleaveri
TCCTGTCTCATCTTTCCCAACATATCCCAGTCAAAAAAATTCCTCTAATTGAACTTTACAGATATGCTTACAAGTTTTGCATGAATAAATAATAAAATGTAACTTTTTTACAACTCAAAAGCCAAGGTTGTGGACAAACGTGACATTTTGATTTGGACCCGTCACCAAAGCCTATGTCTTGTCCTGGGACTTGGGAGAGAGTTCCATTCAAAACAAAACAAAAATAAAATCAAATAGCCTAGAAGAATACATAGGTCATTATTATTTCAAAGCCACTGAAATCACTGCAGAGGTCCCAAAGTAACACGAAGTACAAGATTTAAACAATTTGGCGTATAGCATTTAGGAACACGTTCACTTGGAGGTTAGAGCGTACAGGAGGACAGGTGTGTATCCAACACCTGACTTCATCTTCTGTCCTGCTTATAGCCCCATGCATCAATTACAAAAATTACGGACATATGCTGCTCATAATTGCTATTACTAACAACAACATAACAAAACAGACATTCCTAAGACATAGTCACAACCAGAAGTGAAATATAATACTGAGGGATGTCAGTATGGGCAGAACAAAACCATATGGAAAGCAGAAGTAACATAACACACTTGTATTGTATTTGTGTATAAGAAACCTTACTGGAAAATTTATCACCCCTCTAGAAAGCTGAATTTTGGGTTAAAAATAAATTATTGCATAAGAAACAAAAGCAAAAACGAAGTTTGATTTCAGTGTACAAGGCTGAGAACAAAGCACTAAGAAAGCAATTCTAGTGATAAACTCTGGCACTGTGTGTGCAATATTTATGCACTGAAGAATAGCAACTAAAGCTATTTTAAATATATACCTACAAAGGTCAGTAACCTACCAAATGATGCTGATCTCAGCACCAATAAAGCTAATAGGAGTGATGAACAGAAAAATTATCATTTCCTTGATAGTCTTAATAGCATATAAAGACTCTTACACAGATAGAGCATAGAATATTTTGTAGAATCTTGGAAAACAAATATTTAATTACGCTTTCTCAGAGGGCACATATGATCAATATGATTATAACTGCAATGTCCATAGCACAAACTTCCTTGGAATAACTACAGATTTCCATGTTTAAAATCCCGGGGAAAGGGTGTCACAAATCCTTGCTAGTTCAGAGAAAAATAGCATTTACTTTCTCTGTCTCATACTCCCTGGATATCATACTGCAAATCAAGCTTCCAAAAGGACTGATTTCTGAGGTAAACAGACATATTTGACATGCATACATACATGGATGCACACAAGGAACCAATACTCACAGCTAAAGATGCCTGGAGGTGGATGCTCTGTTACAAGCAGGCAGTTCTCTTCATCGCTGTTATCCCCACAGTCATTCTGTTGGTTACAAATCAGTGAACCAAGATACAAGCATTTACCACTGGCGCAGGTGAATTTGCACTCTGAAAGGCAAAAAAGAAACCAAAACAAAAATTTGTGAGAAAATTAATGCCTACCCTTCTTCAGTGCTAAAATGACAATATTTTTCAAGTAGATGCTGTAATGGTGGATGGGTCTTTGGCATTTCAACACCAAAACAAACTTTTTTCCTTACAGCATTGCATGCACAAATATATACGTGACACATTCATGATCACCAGAATCAAACCACTAGTAAACCAGACTTGCCACTTGGGAAAATTCACCTTTTTAAATAATAAGCAGTATTTTTTGCAGTTCATGTTGATTATAGTTCACTTTGGACAAAGACTGTGTTCTCATATATGTTTTTGTGGCACCTTGCATATTTGGGGCAAGGCAGCACTATTAATAAAAATAATAATTGTCCCACATTAAAAAAAATCTTGTAAGGCAACAGTATAGTTTGTAACCAGGAACAATCCTGTCCAGACACAGACAATTATCCCTTAACTACCTTCCCAAAGCCAATTTGCCAGTCTCCCACCTAATTACAATCAAGCACTTGGTGTCTGCACATTGAAATCCCACATGCTAGTGTTCTTTAAAAGTTAGTAAACTTCTAAAATGCCTATAAGGTGTCTGAATGCTAAATGCAGGCATGCTGTGGCTTTTACACTTTCTTTTAACAAAAAAAAGAACAGTTCCCCCTAAGTATGATTCTGTCATGCTAACAATTCCTATCAAACCAAGTATATTTTATAGCAAGTATTGGAGATGTAATTTGAAAATGTTCACAAAAATATGCACACCATTATGAAAAGCTTTCTCACTAGGCTTGTTCCAAAGTAAAATACACATATAGAACAGAGAACACATTCTATCTAGACAAATTAAAATTTAATGATTACACTACTAGTATGTTGACAAATTGTGATGATTGTCATTCACAAGCACAGGCAAAGCAGACAGAATTAGAAACTCTCACAAGCAGTTTATTAAAGGAGTGCCATTCCCTGAACCCTGGGCTTCCCTAAGACTGCAGTATGGGTTGGCTGATTCTGCTTCAGAGAGATGATTTCTGGTCCTTCTCAGCAAAGAGACAGAATTTGTTCATGTTCAACAGTTATCAGCAAGATTTTGCTTTAATCTTAACTTAGTCTGAACTGAGACAACAGGACCTCCAATTCTAAAAAGTCCCTAAATCAGTCATCGAGGTGTGACATTTACTCACGTGTCTGTTGTGTAATGCAAGCATAGTAATGGCAAAGAAGAGGAAAAAGAAATTGAGAAAGGGAGCAAATTCATTTTCATTTTTCATTTGCTTTATAGATAAAAGCAATTCGCAGACTCCACTCTGAACATTTTTCAAGAGTATTAATGATATTTTGGTACATGTACCAGCAAGAACCTGCTGCAATAAAAATTTGTATGCATAAATATGTGTAACATATAAAATGTTACTTAGGAATATAAATAGAAGGTATGAAAAGCAATGAAAACAAGCATTTCCTGTCGGGAAAAAAACTGATCTATTTCACTTGGTGAAAGCGTACTTATAAAATAAGTATTTGCCTAAATGAGGTCCTCAAATTTAAGCTTTTTCAGTCCAACCCTGCATGCAGTCCCTGACCTATTAAAATTGTAGAATAAAATACTGTACAAATAAATTATTTTCTTCTGTTTGTTACTCTGTTCTCTGCTACAACAAAGAACTGAAGAGGCATTGAAGGGCTGATTCCTTTTGAGTATAGACTATAAAAAGAATCATAACCAAATGAAGTAAGCCTTTGAAACCCATGGAACTGAAAAGGTCATTAACAATTACTTTAGGAAAGAAGACTTAAAAGACCAGGCTTAATATTAGCAATCTGATAATTACAATGCTTTAGGACTCATTTCTGTAATTTCATGAAATGAACAAGAAATGAACATGGAATGAACAAAGCTGTCTTGGAAGGTTAGAAAAGTCGCCTTGAAAGGATTCAAACTTTCCAGGTATCTCAAATGAAGAATATAACACTGGATTAAGTTAGAGTGGTAAAGACCATAATGCTTCTATTAGAAAGAATCAATCACCATATTGCAGTTAGAAAATGTAGCATGCTACTTTGGCTAACTTTTACTGCTTTCCTGTGCCTTTGTGTTGAGTCCTAATGTAATGCTTTCCATGCTTCCCCCATGGCTGATATAAAATGCTCAAGCAAGATGTCAAGTCAAAAGCAGTTAAAGCTAAGAACTCAAGGTGTCTGTTTGCCACCAGATTATACAGTTTTCACACAAAAGACTAAATGAAGCATTAAATTTTTCATAGCTATATTGAAGTCTTAAAGTTCTGGGGTTTAACTAACATTATCATAAGAGGACTCACCAGAAGAAAGGATTTGTGATTTAAGGTGGGGCAGGGGGGCTTGTCATAGATAAAAGACCACACTGAAATTTGGGAATCAAAAAGCAGACTCAATCAACTTTTCTTGTAAAATATTAAGGCTACTTCCTCATTCCCTCACACATATGAAAATAGCCATTGTGAAGGTGCATTAAAAAAAAAAATACTCATGAGGGCTCTTGTCCCCTTTTTGATGTGCCCACATTGACTGGAAGATTGCTCACAATACCATGGGAATTCTGTGTTGATTTGAAAATGGGGCATTTTGTCAAAAATCTTGCCTTCTGATCTCCCACTAAATCTATTTGCCAAGGAAGCAGCCATCCTCTACTGGTGCAGACTGGGATGGAGTTAACTTTCTTCACAAATAGCCTACGGCGGCTATTTGGATTTGTGATCCAAACAGTCAGAGTTGGACAGTGTTGATGTCACAACGTTTTGGTTTGTGCCTGCATATCAGTGAGGCTTCCTCTTTTTCTCACTCACACATATGCAAAAGTAACATCTAAATCTAACAAAATGTAATATCCAATGGAGGACACAAAATTGCAAAACTTAGTCTGCATAATCACATTATGTTGAAGTCTGAAAGAAATATTCAAAGAAAAAATGTGTTGCAGGAATAGGATAAATTAATTAAACAGATTATTCAGTGAAAATACAGATGCTTCTGACCATAGAATATACTTAGGTTCTGGTATTTGCAGCTTGTGAACAAAAATTCAGTACCTTAAATTAGTTTGCTTAGTGAATGCATTTAAACAGTGTGTGCTTTTACTAAAACCAGAGAAGAACCCTTCCTTGTAAAGCAAGAAGGATCAAAGTTAGGTTGAGGGTGGTAGTAGAAAGCAAATATTAGAGTATTGTCAAACTGAAATAAACCTGCAGAGGTCTGTACCAAAATACAAGGAGTGACCTCAAAACGTTCAGACCAGGGAATCCAGACCAGTCCAGACTAAACCAATGTGCCTAATGATACACCAGAGAGCCCTTTTCAGTACAAAGTCTTGTACTTGGCCTGTCTAGACAAGACAGGGGGTAAAGATCCTGTTCTGAAAACAAGTCAGCATGATCCTTCTTTCATGAATAATGTCTCAAAGCTAGACAGTTCCCCTTTTCATTCTCAAGAGGCAATTAGTGAAACATCAGTCAGTTGGTCAGCAAGGCTGTGACTAGAGTTAAACCTGAAGTAAGATGACAGCTACTGGGGGTTGAAAAATATCAACCCTTCTTATAATTTTGTCTTACTATGTTCATAATTATGTCTGGAGCATCCTTAAAAAATCCTATCTTTATGATACAGTGATTCTGCAACATAAAATTTAAAACAACATACTTCCAGGTAGCACTTGACTATCTTGGAAAAAAAGGAATACTAAGAATACTATTATGAACATTTCCTATTTTTAGAAACTGAATGCAAGTAGTATAAATAAGTATATTGCACACATGTTCAAGGTAGATGTTTGCAGGCGTAAAACTCTACAATTACCAATTAATATACGACTGTATTTCAAATAGTTTCAAATAATTAATTCAAGGTTATGTTTCTGTTGCTACAGCAAAAGATGGATTTGCCTCATGATACAAAAAACCCACCCTGATCAGATTTTTTACTGTGAAATGCAATATCTGATGTATTGGGTAGGCTTATTTTATACTTTCTGTGCCTAGTCAACAAGATAATTTTATCCTTGCATTCAACCTAATACTTTTAGACTTCATTTACACTTGACTTCATCCATATGAACAGCATTCCCATTGTTTTGTCATCCCACTTACCATAGGGCATTTTTAATTATAGCTAAGTGCTGTTTGTTTTTCTAATGTAAGCCCAACCACGGGCCAAGGAAAAAAAGCAACAAAGTGTCATATTGAAAAAATATGGTGGTTTAGGCCACTGTTATGATGCATGTCACAGCTGCTTATTTAACGGGTCTGAGATGATTATCTGACCCAGGGGCAGAATTCTCTTCCATCCATTCGAATAAAAAATAAAAAACTATACACGCAGCCAGTGATTTCAAACTGCTGTGACTGAACTGTAGTAACGCGGTTCAAATGCACAAAATGAAATCCTGAGTGATGCCTGGGACATTGCCAGAGCGGAAAGGCGCTCTCCCAAAATCCAGCAGACTGGCAGCTGCCCGGGCAGCTCAGCCAGCAGAGGGTGACCAAATACCCTACTGAAGCCATGTAAATGGAAGGTAAGGATCTCTTTGCCTCCAGGTGGGTGGACCTAGATCTCCAGAATAAAGGCCTAGTTTCTAATTTCTTACGTAAAGATGCCATTTTAAGTACGTCATCATACTTCTTCATACTCCTGCTCATACTGCAGCACGTAAGAGCCTGAAAGAAAATGTCTTTAAAGGGCACCATCACCTGTTATAAGGATAATAAGAGGCAGAAGCAGTAAATTGGGGAGGGCGGGAGGAACCACACTTCACTAGAGATTAAAGAAATATAAACCACAAATACCAGAGTCAGTACAATAAAACCCTGTTCAGCCTCTCATAAACATCTGTCTGTGTATTATTTTTAATATTGTAGATTGTAGCTTTATAATGGGAAGTAAATCATAAATAGGAAACATGCACACAAGGAGCATGTTTATTTGGGAAAAAGCTTGGTTAATAAGGAAGATGGCAGGCTGCCATGCGATCTAATAAACCTTCACTGGTGCAGGGAAGGGAGGGATAAATAGGTCTCTACAAAACAAAAAAGCACTTCACAAAAAGAATGCCAAGCAGAACACCAACAAAAATGAAAGTGGATCAGCTTATGCAGGGTAAGAAGCAGAGCTGTAAGCCACAGTCAGAGGCCTGTCCTCAGTGCCCACAGCCTCACGCAGGAGCAAGAAGACAGGCTGCTCTCAGAACCACGCAACGTGGAGACAGAGACCTTCTCTGCCCAGGGGAGATTACAGCCTTAAAACCAGGCTGATTGAAAGAAGATTGGTACTGGTTCACAACCAGTCTCATTTGCTCTTACAGTCCCCCATGCTCACTTGCTTATCCAGCAATTATCTTTTCATCTACTTCTTAAGGCAAAGCCTGGAGCTATGCCCTTTAAGGAGTTACTATTTATGTCTAGTAGCTAAAGGAAGCAAACATGATATTCTTGCACACAGGTAGTGAAATCCGCTGCTCAGTTCACCAGTTCAGGGCATTAGGACATTTCACAAAGCTTACCTTAATTAATAGCCTGAATGAAATTACCCCAGACATCATGGGGGTAACCAAAAGAGCTCCTTTGAGATTGGTCTGTGAGGTTAGTTTTTGCCTGTTATCTTTCTTCACCGTATATACCTGTCTCTGGTGTGAAAATAAAGAGAAAAATCTCATCCTGAGGGCCATTGGGACATTAAGAAAACAGTTTTTATCAACACTGGAAACTAAATTCAGGAGACTGGCTGCCTTTGAGCCACCATCCTGCCCACGCAGCGAGTCTCCACAGCTTCGCACTGGGGACCAGCAGCAACCCTGAGCATGTCCCCTCAGGAACGTGAGAACGGTTCCCATCACAGCACTCATCACTAATGGACAAAGCCCCTCCAAGGTGATCAAAAAGACTGTCAGGCCCACACAAATTGCCAGTTCTGCCAGCATGGAGAAAAGCCAATAAAGGAAAGCCTCTTCTATTGCCACGTTCATAAATTATTTGTTCTATTTATCACTTACCTTCCGCTAAAATAGCAAGGCAGTATAAATACGGGGTTCCATTTTCTGCCCTTCTACCCACTTGCTTTTTCCGAACTGGCATGTTCTGCCTGCTTATGCCCACAGAGAACTGAAATGCCAGGACTTCTCAACAAAAGCCTAGAACTGTGTCTCCTTCTCCTCATTCCTGTGAAGATCCTTTACACCCCCACTAAAGCCCCCCTGACCCCCTCTCTGGCCACAAAGCTTCTACAGAAACATCCTCCAGCTGCACGTGTCTGGCACTCCCCAGCACAGGGACTTGTGCCAGTGCCAACAACGCAACCGAGTCACAGTCCTGACACTGACCGCAGGATCCACTGGGGTCGGAGCCCACAGAGAGAAGGACACAGCACCATGGCAGACACTCACTGCACCTCATGGGAAGAAATGACCTGTGAGGAGGAATGGGTTTCCAGGAGCCATGGGAAGGCCTCGTGTCTGCCCTGACAGGCCCCACAGGAGCCTCTGCTGGCTGTACATTTCTATATGCACTAGCAAAGTTTTCCAAGTCAAGTATGGGGAAAGGGGGAAGGAGCATTGGTGACTCAACTAATGACACTCTCATTTGCAGTTGAGAAATTACATGAGGAGTCGATTGAAGATACATTAAGCATGTACCTTATAATTTTTGTCAAGCAAAATGTCATTATCATGGGCAAGTGCAGGTAAGAAGGGTATGTGCAAATGAGATTATATTAACATCTCATTCTCCTTAATCATAATTCAAAGAATTCTTGAATTATGGTAAATATTTTAAAATTATCTTAGTTGGTGTTCATCTTAAAAAATCTTTAATAATCACAAGCAGTGCCACTTACCAGGTTTGTAGAGTACTGCATATGTAGAGGAATATAAAATAAAAAATCACATTACTGTGGCAGCTTCTCGTTTTTCTTTGAAATATTGTTTGCTTAACACACAGCTCAAGACAAGACCATTTGATCAGGCAACTTCATAAACTTTGAATCCACAGAAATGCAGAATAAACCATGTCCCTTCACAGCTGCCTTGTGAAGTTTTGACTGTAGTCCTAAAATCAGACCCAGATGAAGACACACAACAGTTACTGCAACACCCAAGGCTTATCTGGGGTTGGGGATATGGTTTGATTGGTGGGAAGAAGTGTTGTCTTTATGCTTTTTGTTGTTAAATTAGGTCACATTAACACTGTGACCCCTGTAGGGCAGGTACTGTTTCAAGTTAGCTCTCCTAGGAGGTACTGAAGTACAGAACAAATACCATTCTCGTCTGAAATGGTGTAATGGTACTGAGTCAAGGAAGAGAATAGACCACAGAACTGGACTTTTCATAAAAGCAATGCATAATGCAGGCAAGAGTATACTGTGTTTCAGGTGGCTGTTCAGATGTCAACCTAATACTGATGACAGTACTTTTTGTTCATATGTCTTCCTGAGTACAATGTGCAGAAAATACAAGAGAAGTTAATGTATTTACTGTGTGTCAAGATGCAGGACAGTTATGGTGTTTCCATTGTATCAGGAGTTCCAGATTTCAATGGACAACAACATTCTTCTTACATTTCTCAGTGGCATTTGAATTGTGCAATGCACACTAATGTGAGTAATGGAAAGTCTGTTCTCATTTAGATCATGTTCTCTGATCCACACCTGCAAAGATTTGCGTGTTCCTACAGTAAATACCTTGTCACTGTTACATTTTGTACTTTAAAAGCAATTTTAACTAAAGTCCAATTATCTAGGAAGTGCCTAACTCAGTTCACTGTGCCTCAGCATTCACATAACAAAAAATTAATAAAATAATACCTAGATTACAGGGAAACAGACTGCTGTGGTTTGCAATCTCAGTGGTTTACACCCTACAGCATAGACAAGGTTTTTTACCAAAAAAAGTACTCTCTTGTACTAATTGTTACTAAACTCTTCCCTCCTTACTCATCTCTATCTAAAAAATTAGTCACACATCCTATTCACCTTAGTGTTTTTCCCAGAAGCCTGGGGATTTTTGGCTAAGCCTTTTAAACAAAATAAAAAATATAATTCCTTTCTACCATAATCTTTAAGTCTTCCTTTTCACCAATTGTCACAAAGACTTCCTCTCAGGTATGTATTGCACTGCAAATGTATACAGACTCCCACGTATATGCATTTCCATATAGTGGAGCTGGTAGTCATTTGGTATGCCTAATATTTTCCACTATAAATACCTTGGAGAATCCCTCCCATGTTCACTGCATGCAGCAGGTCTGTGATGCTGGGCTGGAGGAACACCCCTAGCCTACAGAAGTGCCTCTTCTATGCTCGAAGAAATTCTCTTCTGCTTTTATGGAAATAAAAACTGTTAAAAAAACAAAAAAAAGAGGCAGGAGTTATCTTCCCATTGTCTGCATCAGGGGAGTCTCTGGCAGCATTCCCAAATAACTAAAAGGCACAGATACTGTGAGGCTCCAGCAGTACCACTGGCAGAGCAGCAGCCCAAGGCATACTGGGACAGCAGGGGAAGAGGCAGATTAACTGCAGTGGGAAAGGGAGGTGAGCTCTGCTCCCCCTCACTTTCACACAAGATTTCCACTTCACTTCCAGGTACAGCCAAGTTCAGCTATTACCACAACCACCAGGTGCTCCTCTTCCATCCACAAGTGCTCCCAACATGAAGTGCTTGAGACAGACAGACACAAAGAAGAAATGTGAACACAGAGCCAGTATTTTATGCTTTGAGAATGCCTAATTAAGCAACCTGTGCAGCATAGTTTCAATAAAGATTATTTCAAACTACAATTACCAGATTTTGTTTAAGCATCAGCAACCTATTTGACCACACAGCAGGTATTTAACTAAGATTATTTAACTATTTCCATGGCCAAAGTGCTTACAAAGCAGACTGTGCAGAAAACACCTATACAGGCATCCCAAAGAAATCTCTACCACTTAGATCTTTCTGTTGTTGCAACAGTATCATTTAAAAATGGATAGTGTGTTTAGGACAGTGCACTTCAGGCTGTGAACATGAACATACTATTAACATGATGCTGGACGGTGCTGAGTCTATCCTTGCACCGTGCATTATCTTGAGTAACTTTATAGTAGAGAAAACCAAAGCAAATCACTTCCCTTCCCCAATCAGCACTCAACTGTGCAGATACACTGAGTGTTTAAGTGAAAAAGTACCTAATAATTAGGCACAAGCCTAACACAATGCAAAATCTGAATATAAACAGAGGCTCTAGTTCACAAGCTCAGGCCATGACTGCATTGCATGTGACATCAAACCAAAGCAAAAACAAGCTGGAGCACCGTGTCCCCATAAGCAAGTGCCTTTGGCTGGCACTGCTGCCCAGTGACAGCTGGGTGGGCATGGCACAGCCTTCCCCTGACATCAGCTGCATCCTCTGGAAAGAGACAGAGAAACCGAGGAGGTTTCTGACAGGTCTGCTTGGATCAGGGTACCACCTGACCCAAGCTAAGTGTTAGGTCAGGGGAGGAGAAAAAGACTAGAGTGGGGCACCTAGGGAGGATTGATGGTGGCTGGGTGTCCAGGTGTGACAGTAAGGGTTTGCCTTCACATCTACACATCTGGCTTGGGTGAAGGCACACAGCCTGGCACACTCTTGACAGAGCTGGCTTTGAGAAGTTAACCATGCTTGCCCCTTCCTAAACACAGCTTTGCAAAAGGAGATCAGTCTAGTGGCCACCTGGTGTGCACTGTACCACTACACCTGAGCAGTCTCCACCTGCCAGGCACAGATCTAGCTGTGACCTGTGCTTGGGGTGCCACTGATAGCTGAAGCTGTCTTTTCTGACAGAATGTGCTTTGCATTGGAGATCCAAGAAGCACTTGATCTACAAACCACACTCCAAAACCCTGACACATTACCTCACACCTACGGCTGTTCTGGACATGATTTCTGTCTGTGGATTATCTTAACAGGCTGGACTGGAAACTACTGTGGATGATATGCAGATCAGTCATGCCAGCCTTGAGACAGCAACATCTATCAGAGAGGCAGTGTAGGCAGCCAACAGCAATAACCATTTCAGACATTTAATTTAAACCTGCCACTGTATATCTGTCAGAAGCCCCACAGAATGTTTTGGGTGGGGACAAGAAAAGGGCCTAGGACTTATCTCCGGTTACAACGCAAGCTTTCAGTGTATCGATGACAAGTTAAACCATGTTAAAAATTGTACAAATGATGTGCTCAACACAGAGAACCTCCCAAGATCCTACCAGCCACGAAAGAGAATAAACAGCCAGGATACTGGAATTCTAACACAACTAATTGTGTTTTAACTGTAGGCAAGGTAGTTTGTAACATTGTATCAGCTCATTATTAATAATCTGTTAAAAGATGGCGATAATTTTCTGTGGTTTTATAAGTCAAGATAATTGAACTGAGGTCAGTTGCATAGCACTGTTTCCTCTTCAGAACACTTCAAATAAGCTCATAGTAAAGCAAAAATCCAGTTAATACCACACTGCTCATTTTCAAGCAACAACAAAGGAACAAAGTATTTGTTAGAGCTTCCTAATAACCCTCTAATTTAGGGTCCTTATGCTTAAAAATTATTGAGACACTAAGAAACACCATCAAAATGGATTCATTTTCCTTGTCCCCAGGAGGTATTTCTTTAAATCATAACATGTCTTACTGTTGAATGTTACACTAACATACAAAAAATGCTTTTCCAAAGAGGAGACGAGTCTAAAATCCAGGATGTAGACTAAGAATATTTTATATTGTGCAGGCACTGCATTCAGATAGATGAATATAAAAAGAATGATCCTCAAGAAAGAAAAAAGAAGTCCCACAGATACCAGTACTAGGTAAAGAACAATCTAGCACACAAATCTTTGGAAATCAAATTCAAAGGTGAGTGAAATCCTACAGCAGTGTAATATAGGACTCTGATTTTTCCCAGTCCAGTTCTCAGATACTTACTGAGACATAACAAAGGCTACAATTAAATGAGCACTGTGAACATTGTGAATTAGAATTAGTACATTCTAATGTTTGTGCATCTAATCTGTTGTTTTTAAGGTCTGAGCTGAGATGTGGCTTCCAGCATGCAAACATCATCTGTTCTACGCAATATTAAACAAAAAACATTCACCTAAAGTACTTCAGCAAAAGCTTAAACAAATCCTTTGTATTTTGTGTTACAGTGGACTAGGAAAAGTTGTAATTAGCAACAGTGGGGAATAATAACTGAAATATGTCTTTTTATACTTCATGCAGTATCTGTCTTTCAGTTGAAAGTAAATTATTTAACTGTGGTCTACCACATAAGAGACAGAAACAGTGATGACAGGACAACACACCCTGATTAAAGGTCATTTAAAAGAGTAGGAAGTCCCCTTCATGATGGATCAGGGTTATAAAAAACATAAGAAAATTTTCCTTAAATGACCTATGCATAAGGGGATTTTGTGAAGTTCACCTACTTTAAATAGCAAACAAACACTTTAATACTTATTGGTATATGCCAGTCATCAAAGCCTTCAAAATGGGAGATTAACCATTTAAAAAAGATGAGCATGTTTGTAACAGATATGCACATATAACAGTAATAACTTACAGTCTTCAGAACATATTGCTGTTGTTACACTCATAGCTGAGATGGTAGCACATTTGAGAGAAGAATACGGTTTGGGTTTAAACATGCTTTCTAGAGTTCCAAATATGACCTCACACACTCAGTTTTATTTTTGTCAAAGCTTAAAATATGGAATGAAAAAATCTTATTCTGCAAGCACATACTAAGGAGACCATTAATAAAAGAAAAATTACATTCTCTTGTGAGGAAAAAAAAACAACATTCACATGATGTGACACAGCAGACTATCTGATTATGCTTCTTGAAAGACAAAATTTTGGCAGAGCTGTTGTTATCTGAGATGGATGCAGTTTGCTTTGAGGAACACTGTTCCTCAATGTTATTCCTCAGGATGCTATCTTTGATTTCCATGGCAATTTCTTGGGAATACAGCTGTAGGGTGCTGTTCTTTGAAAACCTTAAATAACTAAGTTAGGGCAAACATCCTAAATGCCAGGTATTTGAGAGACACTCACAAAGGAATAGCTGAAGAAAAGAATTCACTCCATTTCAGATTCCCAAATAGAACACTAGGGTCTTTCAGAAAATCACCAGACTACAACTTTTTAGAAGTATAATTCCATCAGACAAAAATGGGGTAAAAATGAGTTCTATTTGATAACATCAATGATGGGAGGAATTCACATATTTAGACTGTCTACAATGCTAGCATTAAAATTGTAAACATCAAAGAAATGGGCAGTGGATATGGAAGGCTAGGCATCTTTCTAATAATATGCTGATGTTTGGTAGGTCTGTCTCATTTTGACGTTTTGGGGGCTAATCACATGTATTTTAATGATAACTCCCTTCACTGAATTCAACCCCTAAACATGTATTTTAAATAACTCGTTCCCTATTTTCTTTGACACTAAAGGTGACCTATATATGTTAAGACTGTGGAAAGATACTGTGAATATATGTAGAGAGATACAGGAACATGGAAAAGAAAGACTAAAAAAAAGAGAGAGGAATGTTTTGCCCCTTCTTATTTTTTTAGAACATTAAGTATTTCATTCTCTCATATTATAAGTACCTAGAGATGAGAGAGGACTACTCCTTAAATCACTTTAAAACTCTCTAGATAATATCTTCAACTTTAATGGGGCTTCACATATTTATTTCACTTAAAGCTTATTTATATCACATGCCTAGCAATCAGCAGCCTACATCTTGTCTTTTGCATAAAGATTCCTCCAAGTATCTTCTAAACATTTTTTCTCTCTCAAGCCACATATCAACAGCAAAACAAGGAAAGAATAACCTGATTTTAAAAATAATCTTACCAATGCTCGTTTCTTATAAAATAATTTCCTTTTTTACAACATATAGGCAAGTCCCTTGCAAAGAAATAAAATCAAACAACAAAAAAATCCAATCTTTCTATATTCTTTCCTTACAAAATTCACCTTTGATTCACACAGCATTACATAAAGAGATGCACTTTCACCTGAATATATCTAACAGCAAACACAAAGCAGAGGCATTGCAGGCCAAGGTTTGAAGCAAAATTTGACCTAAGATGTATTGACCTGGGGATTCCTTCGCAAAGTACTCAGCCTGTGAATTATTTCATACTTCTTGAACACAAGGACAACTTGGAGTTCTCAATCTCAATGCAGAACCATCATAAAAAAGCACTGGCTTGCTTTATAATGAAATTTCCACGAGTCAACAGGAAACGCATTTTTTATTTTAAACACAGTATCATCTGATTTTGAATCCATGTATCAACAATATATTATATAACATTTTATGTGATTAGGCAATGCAGGTTGCAAAAGCACATTCCAAAAACACATGGAACTGTCCAGCCAGACTGTACTACAATTTCCCAGCTTCCGTTTTAATACTTGATGTCTGCATACAAAACCAGCAGGCCAAACAAGAAGACTGGCCTGAATTATTTTCATATAATATTCAGGAGAAAAGAGATTTGCTGGCTGCTGTACAAGGGAGCTGCCTGCAGTACTGCCCTATTACATTTGCAAAGTATGCAAGACTCAAGTCCTGTAAAGAACATGGAGCAGCAGGAAAGGAATGCATAACACTATGTACCAAAAGATCCAGGGGGAAAACTATTATGTTGTCTTAAAGTCATAGTTCTAGAAATTTTTCTTTCAGTAAAGTCACAGAAGGTTTTGTAAGATCTTGAAACAAGAACGTTACAATTCTTTTCTCAGTTGCAGTCTTCCCACAGTCTATATGACACTGAGCAAGCTACCTGGATCTTCCCAGCATACCTAGAGCTGTAATAATAGTAATAACAACAATAATAATAATGATGATGATGATACCAGTACTGCTGCTGTGAAATTATGTAGACAGGTAAAGCTCATGATGACTGTAAGAAGGAAGGTATTGAGGCAAACTGAGCAACATTACTATGTGTCTCAGTGTAAAGAAGAATCTCTACTGATTAATAATTTTAATAATTTTCTAGTTCCATTAGTTTTTTAGATCTCATCAACTATTAATGCATGTCTATTATCTGCACAGATTTTCTCAATGGAAACTGTTTCAGGTGGGCCACCCAGATAGCTGTAAGATGAGAGATAATGCTCTTGGTCACTTCCATTTAATCCAAACATTTATCTCTAAAGACAAACCCAAAAAAAAACCAGTTTTATGTCCCATCTTGCATGACAAGCCACTTTTTTTTTTTTTTTTTTTTCCAGACATGGTTTCAAGTATCTCTTTTCAGCCAGCTACAGAGAACAATTAAATCAGTACATAACTAGCACTGCTGCAGTGGTCAGTGGAGCTTTATTTTGTTTATCTTTCATTTCCTGAGGCAGATACAACACCTGAAGAAGAAACCCTGAGCAATATTATCTTGGAAGACTAATCCGTATTCTTGCCTCCCAGGATCTAATCTCTGTTTTCACTAAAGGCAATAATAAAGCAGAACTTCACTACAAGACTACAAAGATGAGGATTTCAATGAGGAAGAATGATTGTAAGTTTCTTGCACCAATATACAATGATGTCTTTGTCTCCAGTGACATCTCTCCTAAATATTTCAGGTGGAAGTAGTCAGAAATATGAAAATACTTTATCTCTGCATGAAGGACATGAATACAAGCAGGGTACATGAGGCATCCTAAGCATGGAAAGCTGCCATAAGCTCTGTCTAAAATACTGTGCGTCACAGTCTGTGTCAATTGTCCATGACCCTGTCACCTCTCCACCCTGGAGGCCATGAAATTGGGCCCGTCTGAAATAGTCACCATTTTGTGATAGATCTGGGACAGCTCAGAACATAAAATATTATTGCAATGCTAAATTACTAATTTATGAGAAAGGTGTGAAGGTTTGAAAGAACCGCTCAGAGATTTCTGCTGAACCTGAGAAAGATTTTGAAGAGGAATAAAAATAAAAGCACAATTAGTGGACAACTGAATCTAGCTACAGATTGCCTTTGGTTTATTATTCCACTCCCCAGTATCTTAGGGAAGGATAATTTTAAGAAGAACTACACATGAACAGGGACCAGCAACTCTTAACTGCTACTAAAACCTGAAGAGCCATTTAATTTTATTGCCAGTTCAACCACTAGTACGAATGGGTCAAGGGCTCAAGTTCACTTCGCTTTGTCACTGTGTCTTCAGTCACAAACTCAATCATGATAACACTCCTCTCAAGAGCCCAATTTCAACCGGACAGCAGCAGGATCTTAAAAGGAATTTCAACAGGATATAGGACTGCACCTCAAAACAGGGACCATGCTTTTCTGTGACTGCATGCAGCCCTAAACCCTACAGATACCCCAACTCCTGTGAAGAAGCAGTGCCCAATGCTGATGGAAAGGAGTCTCCTCTGCAGCAGCAGTTGCAATTGTGCAGATGTACTAGCAGCACATGACAGATCCAGGTGCTTCTTCCAGTTCTCCTATTCCAGAAAAATGAACAGGATAATTAGGCATGTTTGGATTTACTGAGCTGGCAGGTTTAGTACTGAAGGAGAACACCTTGTGCAGTAAGCAAAGTCCTGATGCATGCTACATTACCTGCAGGGCAAAAGGAGACAGCCTTATTTGCATGTCAGCTTCCCCTCCATCTTGCATCCAGTGATTTTCCTACTTTGTCCTGCCATGCAGAAAACACCCTTATAATACATAAGTTTTCAGTCTAATCTAATACTGATAAGATCACAGTTTTGCTGGCAATGCCAGTTAGCTTCTGAAAGTGAGCTTCATGCATGTGTTTTTCCTTCCTTCTTATCACAAACAGCCAATAGACACTGGTGCTCCAGAATTAAAATTAATTCAATCTTTAAAATATTCATAATTTAATAACTGGTTTTTTAAGGAATCACATGCACACACAAATCAGTGGTAAACATAATGAAAATGTGAAAGTCAGAAGATTTTGTGAGCTGTGGAATTGATATGGCTGTTTTTTGCCATAATAATGCATATCATATACAAATGTCATAGAGAAACTGCCTCTGCTGCACTCAGTGTGAAAAGCAAACCTTTTAAAAATTGATGAAAAACCTATCATTGATATTAGCATATTATTTGACGATGTCATAAATTATTAGATATAAAATTACACACAAAGCTAAATTTTAAGTTTCTTAGAAGTCCTCAGTCTACCTGCACTTAGCACCTTAGATGTATCTTTCTTATAACTGATATGTCTAGATTTTTTCTGAGGTATCTCCTTCCTTCCTCATGAAATGTAAAATCTACCATATGCTCACTGTAAAACTCTAGTTTCAGAAAATTTTCCAAGGTTTCAGGCTACTGCTTCAATAATAAAAGTAAAAAGTTACTACAGAAACAAAAAAAAGCTATTTTAGTATTAAAATTTCTTTTTTTAGAAAAATTTACAGTTTTACGGGGCAGTAGTGAGAAAATTTTAAATGCCGCATGTGCTTAAGTAGTTGCAAAAAGCCACCACCAACAAAACCTTCTTACATGATGGCTCATGCAAGGTCTCCATGTAGTCTTTATATATTAAAAAAAAAAAAATAAGTTAAGGAGTAACACATGATGTCAAAGCCCAGAATCTAGGATTTCAAGAACCACAACCCATTTCTGCTCCTACTGCTGCTAAGTTTTCATCACTTTACACACATTTGAATCACAAATACTTGCACACCTTGCTGCTGCAAAAGGGAAAGTGTTAGATGGCATAAACAGAGCCCCTTTAGACAGTCTGATGGCAGAAAGTTTCTAACTAAAGCTTACAAATTCCAATTTTGTAAGAAGGCTCCTTACACATGATCATCTCTCCTAGAGGATGAGAAACAGTAGTCTTAAAAAAAGATAAAAATTTTGCTCCTCTTCAAAATGTGTTGTAACTCAACATACACACACACCAGTCCAGGCACTGCTAGAAGGGATCTGTCAATCACTTACTCCTTAGCATAGCTCATCCACAGAAACCCCTACAGATGGCTTGGTCAGGTCTTGGCAAGACCACCGAAGCCAGCAGAAGCCAATCTCTGGAACAAGAGGGTTGTGGTGGCTTCCAGTAGAGCCTCCTGTTTGACCGCTGTTCCCTCTCCATGGGGAAAAGGGAAAAACACACACAGTCAGGCTCCCAAGCCACCAGCTGGACTACAACCCCTGGTTGGGGAGAGGAGATAGTGAGTCTTATCCAAAGGCTCTTTTCTTTTGGAACAATCACCAGCAAGACGGGAGGAATGAGGCACAAGCACAAAGCAGCTGCCAGGTAACTTCTGGTCTATGCACTGAATCCCTTGTGTGCCCTTCCATTGGTCCCAACAAAAGCTTCCTGTGGCAAAGTTAGAACTGGAATCTAGGCAGAGCTCTGAGAGGAGCCAGGGTTCAGAAAGCAGGAGGAACATTCAAACTGACAGAAAACTGCAAATGCTACAAAGAAGAAAGTGACTAACCTGCTCCAGGAAAATTCCCCTCGTAAGGATGCAAAGCTGTATGGTGTGTCCCTGAAGCCAAGGTGATTTGACTGAGGAGCATGAAACCAAGCTTTAAATAGATTCCTTGCATCACATATGACAGGCCACAAAATAAATACTTTGGCTACCAATAAGGTCTGTAGTGAAGTCTGAGAGATGAGAACAACACAAAAAACTGAAAAGCAAAATCACAGGCTCAACTGCTTCATCGGGTTTTTAGCACAACTTGATTTGAGCTTAGGTAAAAGAGTCAGCCCTTCTGGCTATACCCAGAGTGAGAAAATGTGAAAGGAGAACAAAGTGAAATGGCTGAAAGTAACTTAAATTCAGGCACTTCAAAGAAAATAAGGATGTGTCCTGAATGGCAAAGGCTGAAATAACTAGACTGTGGTTTATTGTAGACATGGCAGTTTAATCAAGGTAACCTTTATAAAGAGACAGGTTATCTTTTAATTGATCAACAGATACAAGTGGAAAAAAATGAGCCATGTTTGGAGCTTGCAGACCTGTCATTCAGGATCCTTCTCAAAGACCTGAAGAAGGAGTTGCAATGCACTCAGATTGTCTATTTTCTCCAACTAAATCAGATGGTCTAATAAAAGAAACTACCACCTCCTATAATTTATGCCTTGTAGAAAGTACGGATACAGGGATGTATAGCTCCACATGATATATTTCACAGCAAATGGAACAGCTCTTCTCAGTAACAAGAATACCAATGAGATCATCAGACTTCCAATGTGTTCCAAAGTCAGCCTAAGTCATTATGGGGAAACTGAATCTCCAGATATCTAACAACAAAGTCCAGCAGAATAAATCTAAGGATGGACATTTCATTTGACACATTGTGTAGCCACACATGTGCTAATATCAATATCTAAACTCTAAATCATATGCAATTTACTCTTCATGACACCTACAACAGTAGGTCGGGAGAAGACACAGGGCTATTAAGAAGGTAACCATTGCAAATTTCAATTACACTATCACAGAAAATAAAAAAACAGAGTCACCTTTTTTCCCCCAGAGAAATCACACTGAAGCAAAGCAACTGTTATTACTACTGAGAACCAGAAACCAAAGTTATGTCCTATCTCCAGCATGACAATTGTCATAGGTTTTCCAATCACCTTTATTTTAGTCTTTGTTCCTTCAATTTTTATTCTTTTAATTTCTTGTTTTAATATAAAACTATTTGCTATTTGAAGATGAAGTTTGAATTCTCTGTAATTCTTTCTAATATACAAACTAAGACGGCTAAACTTAACTGATTATTATTTGTTCAAAATACAGAAATCTATTAAAGAGATGTTATAACAAATAATGTCTTGCGGAGTCTGCTTCTGTTGTAAAACTTGACAGAAAAAAGACAAAACCCTAACAGTATTACTTTCAACCAAGCTGCAGAACAAACAGAAAATAAGGAGGGAAGGGTTATTGTCTCACTTCACACTAAACTATTTAGTCATCCTTAACCAACAATGAGATCAGTAGCAGGTAAGAATATTCCCACTATGTTAGAACATCTGCACAGTGGTGAGAGAATACATTTCCACTGTGGACCAGAGCAGTAATGTATCTTCCCCTATACAGCTGAATCTTTATGACACTATGAAATGTGAAATACTCTTTTCTAAATGGACATATTATACAATTTTGTCTTTTCTGGTAGATGCATTTAGCAAAACTAGGTGCTCTTAACAACTGTTCAAGTTTTATTAAAATGGGCTCTCTTGTACCGTTTACACAAAGACCACACTGTTCTTTATTTCATTTCTAGTTTCTGAAGAACAGTCTTGAAAGATTCAAGCACAGTAAAAGCATGACGGTCCACAGATAATCTACACATCACCCTCACAGTTTGAGTTGCACTTCTGAAACCTCGTAACAGTTATAAGACATTGACGATATTACATAATATTAATCAATAAAAGAATTCACTTTGGAATGCCTTTGTAAAATTACTTCTATTTTTATATCTCAAGGATTACTGCTGCACTCAATTTAACGATTCACTACTATCACAAACGTAAAATGAACATGTGAGGTTAACAGCTATAGCTATTAGCTGTAGCCTAACCAGCGTTATACTGCATAATTGATCTACTTTCTTCAAGAAGAATGTTCAGGAAAAGGGAATTACTACTACCATCTCTATAAATAGTACAGAAAGCCTGGGGTAAGTGTGTGGGATAATAGCAAAGACGAGAGAAAGGAAAATGGGAGCGCACCAAGCGTTTATTTATAAATATCTGGGAACTCATCGCTTGCCATCATGTAATGTCTACACAGTCTCACATCGATCTAACTTTTAGACTGTGGCTCTATATTTAAGAACATAAAAACTAAGAATGAGCACACTAGACTTCTGACACTCTTCCCAAAAATGAATGTAGCTCTTTCCCAGTTGAAACTGTTTCAAGACTGTCACTACAGGAATAAGATTCCCAGAGTTTGTTCGCTGTACAAGTATTTAAGTATTTCAGTTTGTTCCCTGTACAAGTATTTTTCTAATCCAGTGTTGGCAGAACTTCAGTGTGGTTGAAGTGACAGCAATCACTGTTAAAGGAATCATCTTAACCACTGTATGCACATCTAATTTTATCTTCAGCTTTACCTTCTGCAACCATCACAAGTCAGGCTTTGATGTTCTTCTGTCTCTCCAAGAACGTTCTATCCACGTGGCAGGCTCAAGCACATGTTCCTCTCAGGACAGAATTCCACAAGTCCAGTTCAGTTTTAGATATTGTCCCTAGGTCTCACCTCTCTTTCCTTCTGTCTCGCATTAACATATCCAGCATCCCATTGCCTCTTCAGAAGGTCATAGGTACTGAACAGCTGGAAAAAAATCAAATTCACTGTCTCTAACCTCCTGTTAGCAAGAGGCTACCACCTACTCAGGTAACAACAAAACTGTCTTGTGAGCTGAACCACGGTGCCATGAATGGGGACAACTGAGGGATTTTGTTCACAATCACAATACTAATTGAAAGCAAAATGCTAATATGGCAACAGCCATTTTTACTTGCATGAGAATTTTCTCTTGTTGGTTGCCCATTTCTGGTTTTAATGCTGTTTTGTTTATGTAGCAAATGTCCCTTAGCATACTGAAGAATCTTGAATGCTTATTCAGAGATTTCCTGGAGGTGAAGAGCTCATATGCCTGAATACTTGTGGGGTTTGGCATCTTGTTTGCTTGCCTTCAGAACCAACCACTAGTTGTAGTATGAAACAGAATCTTTCCACAAAAAACTTGTTCTTTTTTCCTTCAGATGAAGCAAGTCACATAAAACCCAGGACTTTCTGAGGCTCTTCAAATTATGCCTTAAGATATCACACCAAGTCTGATGCATAAGTGTATAAAGCAACAAACCAATAAGCCTGCCTGTGCTACATTAATGAAATTATATTTTGCATTTAAAGACCTTTGAAAAAGAAGTAACACTAATATGAACAGCTTTATTTGTATTCATCTCACTGAAATTTTGTTCTCATAAATTTCAATAATCCTACTCTGTAGTTGGCAATTCAGTGACAGATTTTTTTTTTTAAGCCTTTAAGTAATACCCCATATACTTTGAGCAGTCTGGTATCCCTGCATCCCTTTCTTCCCAATGCACAATTAATACTTGCAGATGAGAAGGGTTGTTTGTGTCACATATTTTATGGGCAGCTGTAATTCTTCTTCAGAGAAATTCTTTCCAGCACTGCTGGCATAAAGCAAGCCTGCAGCTTCCACAAGAAATCTTACCAGCTTACATTCTTCTCCTCATGGCAGCAGGTAAAAAGTACAAAGACACAACAGAGAAAATATGAGAATACAGTGCACTAGTACTTTTGGTTATAAGCTCACCCTTCACACTGGGTTTTAATTCAGAGGCTGTAGCTTTAGTCCTCAGGTCTGCCGAGCTCCTGACTCACTTCACATCAATAATGCATCTGTGTCTCAGTTGCCTATCTGTAACCACTGGACAGCAATACTTTTTCTTTCTGCTTCTCTCTTGTCTTTTTTAGATGCTGATGTTTTAAAAGGAGCTGTCCTTCACTGTTTTGGCACAGCAGGGTCCTCATCTCAGGTGAAGGTTCTTTGGTGCAACACTGATCACTACAAGCAGGAGTCATGCCTGAGAGAACATTATCTCAAAAAGTAGAATAATACGGTTTTAAAGAGTGACATACTTGCAAGATTGTACAAAAGCCACTAAGTCAATGCTATGGCACTTTCTCCATGCGTACACTAGAGAAGCCACTGAATAAAAACATCTTCACGAACCATACTTGTTGCCTTTATTGTTTGAGCTTATCCCTATTTATTTTATTATGCAGAAACTGTCCAACTATTTATATAAACAGCAGTGGTTTGGGCACAAAGGTTGTGATTGCTACAGGAAAAAAAATAAGTATCTTCAGTTTACAGATATCACCTACTTCCAGAGTTAAGAAGAGTGAGGCTTTTCTGAACTTACTCTTGCATTGTTGTGGCAGGTCGTGTGTCTCTTCAAATTCTCGCTCTGAGCAACTGGGAACAGATATTATCCTGAAAGTATTTCTTTTGAGATAAACAAATCAAGAATAATAAAGATCACAAAGAGGAAAAATGGAGACTCATGCCCAAATTCCAATTTTTTCATTTAAATCAAGGACTGACTGAGTGCACAGCCAGGCTGTGCATCCATCTTCAGCCAGTATAAATTACTGGTTTGTATAGTCTGAGCCTCCAGGATAAACAGACAATTCTTAAACAATTCATAAGCAAGCCAGTCTTCCAGACTTTGCTAAAGCCATTACTTTGTCCTGAGTCTACCTACCACCAACCTCAGCATACGTACACCTACAACACAGGTATCCAGCACTGTCAGCCATCAAATGGCATTGAACAAAGTTATTTTACCCACTAACAACAGAGACAAATTTATCCACAGAGGCATGGATTGAAGGTGATGCTTAGATGCTGGCTACAGAGTAGGATTCTTCTTGGGCGTTTTCATCATGAAAACTCTTAACCATTAGCCCCTCACAACTCAAACAAAGCACCCTCTACTCTTGCCCTTAAATCAGAAGCAAGTGACTTTCTTGTGAAGAAAGTGAGAAAGCTAAGAACACGACAGGATGGAAATTTTTAAGGGAAAAAATCAAACCCCACAATACATGAAAGACATACTGCTCAGTCTGTTCTCCACTGCTAACAGATTGCTAATCCTGGCATGAGAGAGCATGGAGACAGACCCGTGGCTGTGAAGAACAGGGAGAGTGTCCCAACTTGTCATCCATGTACTGATACATCTGCTTAAACCCCTGGGACACTCATCTTCACGGCTATCAAAGAAAGTTTAAGGATTCAGCAGGCCAAACTACTATGTAAGTTTCACAGGCAAATGATGGTGGGGTGATCATAATAAATTATAGTGGAAGGGATTCAACTATGATACAGAGGAATTTTGTTTTGCTATCAAACTCCAAGTCCCTGGGCTCCAGATACGGTCAAAGCCCTCCTGCTTGAAGTCCCCTCGGCTGAGAAATCAGCACAAGCACAGCCTTGGAAAAGATGGGTCTCAGAAAGCAGCAGTGTTATTACAGCTATATCATAGTGTTGTGACATATTCTCACAGGGAAAAGAGTGTCTTTGGGTGTTTGTAAGAGGCTGGAAGGGCTTGAAGGCTACACCATATTAGCCAGTAATGATCTTACTAGAAACTGAACATTTTGGTTATTCACTGTTGCCGAGGGCTGAGTAGAAATTAAAAAGGGTGTGAGTATCCCTCTGGAAAGGTTTTGGAGCAGAGGTTGGGCAGCCTGCAGGGAGAAAACCTGGGAGAGGCCCAGCGTGGGGTGCACGCCTGGGTGGATCCGTGTTGCTCCCTAATGAGGTGCTTGTGTTAAGAAAGCCAAGCCCCAGGATGAGAGATGCAGCCGATACAGGCACCAGAACACCAGCGTTCATGGAAAGGCTCAGAGGAAGGACTGTGCCCACTCATAAAACCAAAGCCAAACAGCAACAAAAAAAGGCCTAGCAAGCTCATACCCATGCCTCCTGGCCTCTTCTGCTATAAAGCAAAAGGTTGTAAATATCAGAGAAGTGAATGTAGCATTTAATCTGTATACAGGGTATTACCTTCTCTTCAGTAACTTTTAGGCTTTTCCACCACATTTATTCTGTAATGTCAAATACTTTCACTTCTCTGTTTATCCAGACTGCAGTCTCTGATTTGTAAAGGCATTACTACAGCATAGAGCAAAGAAATATAACACTAATCCACACTATTTATTTTATGGTAAAAGAAAACTGAGAGAATATCAAGTCAAATGGGCCTGCTTGACGTAACAGAAAAACTCAACAGCAAAACATTAGACCAGAACTTCATCTCACCTCAAGATAAGTGCATGGGAATATCCCGCATAATTTTTATATGAATAAAATTAGGTTTTTTCTAACAACATTTATGTTTCCAATTAGCCACTGTATTTTTTCAGCTTCCAACAGGGCACAGTCAAGTGCTTCAGTAGCTTTGCACTGATTTGGGGTTTAGGCTTCCTCTTTTAGCACTTTTAAGTCTGTAACAAAATGCATTTTTAGGCTGCCTCACACTGGTGCTCCCAGACAAGGAGGCAGCCCCACTCCCACTGCTGGAGACCACCAGCAGCAAAAGGTAAAAGGCCTTTTCAACAGTAAAAATACACTCAGCCAGCTATGGGCACAGCCAGACTGACTCTTTTCTCCCAAAAAAACCCCCAAACAAACAAGCAAACAAAACAAAACCACCTAATTAGACGGAATTAACAGAAAGCACACACTGCAAATTTAACAATCGATTTTCATCACTTTTAATTTTCTGAGTTTTACTTGAGGGATGATGCATGCATTTTGTCCTTTCAAAAAGTCTGCCTTTTTATTATGATTAAACACTGAAACATACCATATTTACAGCTCAATTTATTGTCACATTCAGTCTGAAACTGGCCATTTGGCTGACTAAGTTGTACCACATGAAGGCACCATGACATGTACTATTAAGAAATGAGAAATGGCAGATGGGCATTTCCAAAGAACCATCAGCTTTGCAAATGGCAATGCTACAGCTGAATATCATCTGCTAAAAATGCTTACCAAAGGTGAGGATCCAGGCTTAACATCCTCCCTGAACATGCTGGAGCATTTCCTCACACTTTGGGAAGAAGTTTGCCATTTCCAGCAATAGACTGCTTCATAAAATAATTTTAATAATAGCATTGGCCAAGATATTTCTCTCAATTTGAATCTTCTTTTGTCCTGGTGCCCAAACCACTGCTTTTCATTTGGCTCTGGATTGTCAGAACAAGCGGCCCACACACATGTACCCAAAACACATCTAGACTGAAAATTAAAGGATGTCTAAATGGAATTTAAATTTAATCAAATATGAATGAAAATTTAATTTAAAATAATTTTTAATAGTCCCACATCACAGTAGATGTAGTTTGATATGAATGGTGTTATATGATGTAATAGTCTGCGATTCCAGGTCTGTGGAGAATTCTTTTCCAAGTCCAGTGACCCTCAGGTTGCTTCACAGGGCACCATACCACTGCACTTCCTCTGGAGTCTCACTGGCTTCTTTTGTGCCTTTTTTTGACTGCCATTCATTGAGCCCAAGGTGGCTTCACATGGCAATGCCACCTGGCAGTGACTGCCACCCAAATTGTCCCCTTTAGCAAGTGGAAAAGGATGTAGTACTTCACCGAAACAAACAAACAGGGAAGGAGGTCTTGTACCCCAGTTAAATATAAATTTGAAAGCAGAAGCATTTAAAATGTGGAATCCTTGGTCTGTGTGACATGCCCCTCTGCTTCCATAAGGACTGCCACGGTTCAAGAAGCAAAAGCAGCACCTGGCCAGTTGGAGATTAAACAGTTCTCCAACAAGACACTTGGAGGAGAACTACCCATTTTCTTGAGGTGAAAGGAAATGAAGAAAACACAGTATTTCACCTACATAAAATCTGGGATCAAAACTTAAAAGCCAGCCTTCTAGGCTTGAAGAAAAACCTAATGAAAAAAGCATTCTTGTTCTAATCACTGATCATGATGATAAGGAAGAACTAGGTTGCGACCAAAAGCTATCACTCTGAGGTGGCAACAGTGCTCTCAAATTCATTTTCACAGTTTAACACTCTTCTGTAATTCTATTAAAGGTTTTAACCCTGAAGAGGAGACTTCCAAACAATCCAATACTATATTTAAAACAGTACTGCTGAATGCTACTGAATGTCACATATTTAGATGGCAAACTCTTAGAGACTATAGTTGTATCTTCTTTCATGTACTTTTGCTGAGAATACTATCTGTACTCCGAAAATTACTTACCCTAAATAAAACATCTAAGGAATACAATGGAATGTGATCTGTTACTATCTGTGTGCTGAGTAAGGGGCATTGCAAAAAAGCAATCTGTTTCTCCCAAGAACTTAGACACAGTCAGAGTTGTCTTTGAGTGACACAGTAACCTTGAAAATTCATAAAATAAGAATGCAATTGTTAAGAAAATTGCAGACATTTTATTAAGGCCAAGACCAGTTTCACAAAGCAGAGGAAAACAAAACTGGAACAGAGGGGGGTGAGAATTCTCTGCTACATATTCAAGCTGAATTTTTAAATGAAATGTTTATCTGTACTTGAAAATCATGCAAATAATGCCAGCAGCAATGTGGGAGATCTGTATTAATGTATAAATGAATTTTCAACTGTTTTCAATATTAATTACATTATATAATTAATAGAAGACATTTCAAACCTGTTTTTCTATTTTACATTGAGCCTCAATTATAATTCTGAGGAAGACGGCTACCTTCAGCAGCAGATATACCAGTTACATATCAGTTTTGCTCAAAATAAAGAAAACAACCTCACTGGATTGTTGATTTGGCTTTGCCCTATTTCTGGTTATTCTTTAAAATTACCTTTTAAATATGCTTACTATCTTAGAGTGGCAAAAGTGTTTCTTAAAATACTTGCATACTGTGAAATGGAAGAATGGATGCAGCATTTCTGTAACATTAAAATATTTCTATACAAGTTGCACAGACACAGAAACATGTCACACCCCCAAAAATAAGATGTCTAAACAAGGCCAAGCTATAAGGAAAGCAATGGAGTAATACTCCAGCAAAAGGAGAGTTAATACTTGAAACACCCACGACTCCTAATCTATTTTTTATCAATTATTCCAAGAGCTCAACAGAATCTACTTAAACACTCAGATGACAGAGTAGTACAGGTGGGTTACTAACTTTAAAAATGTACATTTATTATCCAGGGAACCTGCAATAAGAGCATCATTTTTACAGAAAAGTAAGGCTGGAAGTGCTCTCATGAAGTCCATTCCCCTGCCCCAGGGCAAAATCAACTGTACATAAACCATTCCTGACAGATATTTGTCTAACTTGTTCTTAAAAACCTTCAGTGACAGAGACTTTGCAACCTCCCTAGGCAATCGGCTGCAGTCCTTAACTATCCTTACCATTAGAAAGATTTTCCTAATGTCTAACCTCAATCTCTCCACTACAGTAATCTTGACTGTTACTTTGTGCTCTATCCCCAGCAGAACTGGAAAACAGTTTCTATTACTTTACTCTTTACATGAAATTTCCATATATTTTTAAATGGTTACCACATCTTCCCTCACTCTCCCATTCCCTAAATGCATAATGGCCAACTAGGTCATATGCAACCTGCTGGAGCAATTTATCTGGTCTCCCATGCTCCCCCTCAAGGAGCCTCCCTATTCTGGCACTGCCACCCCTGTACCAGAGACATCTCCACCCAAAACGCAGGCAGTAAAGCAAAACAAGGTGCAGGGAGAGAAGCCAAACTGGATGGCAGCCTCTCAGATTGCCTTCCTGCAAAGAAAGGCCCCACACAAACCAGCAGAAGCCACTGTGGAAGAGATGTGAAGTAGGGAAAGGTACTTACCCCAGAGAAGGGCAGATGAAGAGAGGAAGGGTTGAGTCTAGAGAAGAGGGAGAGAGGCTCTTACACAACCTGGAATTAGGTTGCAGTTAGTTGGCTGGAAGTGGGAAAGGTCTGGAAACAAAGGTGAAGGAAAGCAGTGAAAAGCAGGAAGATTACCAGCAGGGTAGGGAATTCAGAAGGGAAGTGAAACCAAATGTACAAATGGGGAGGGATGAAGGAGCCTCAATACAGAGAGAGTGGATGTGGGCACTGATGGGAGAAGAGGCACGGAGAGCTTGGGACAGCATGAAACACAGGACGAGAAGTGCAACAGAAGTCCTGAATGCCGGGAAATACAGCACAGAGGTGGGGACACTGGAGAAACTCCACCAAGTTGTGTTTCTGTGAGCATGAGGATCTTTTGACAGATGAATCCTGTTTCTCTGCTGAAACAGGATCTGTGGGAGTACCAGCCAAGCTGAAAAGTTGCTCCTTGGGAGTAACCTGGTGTCTCTGGATATGGCCCAAGGTCAAGCTTCCATGAAAGTGACTTTCAGACATAAGGCTGTGAGGGATTATGGAAAGATTTGAGGGTGCCATCACTTCCACAAGGAAAGGTGTGAGGGAGAAGATATGCAGCTATGACAGAATGGGATCAGGAGATGACAGGAAAAGTCAGTGCTAGACTGAAGGGCAGGGGCCCACTGCACAAAGCAATCTCTTACTATTTATTCTGGTTTCCATAGTGCCAGAACTAATAATCCCTCCAGCAGTGCTGAGGGTCACAGGGCAGGAACGAATCTGAGTCAGCCCAGGTCTGACAGAGCTTGTGCTGAGATGGAGTTAATAAAATCCTGATGAACCTAAGCTGGCCTTGCAAGGTCAGGAGGCTTCATACACTGATTCCTAATCCATCCCACAGTGTTCCCATTATCCTTTGATCATCCTGGATGTCCCTGTGCCGCCCACTCCCCAGAGATGGAGAGCAGACTTCAGAATCACACTGCTCTCCTAAACAAGCACTCAAAACACATACTAGTGAAGAAAGTGGCTGATTTTAAAAACAGACCTTGGCTGTTCAGAATCCCCACCACTGTCTTCCCAGCACTGGCATGCCACTGAGAACGGCCAATGCAGAAGGCGCAGAACTTTGTGTGCAAGTGAGAAGGTCCCTCTGACCATCACACCAACGCACTGCTGTGTCACAGACACATCTTGTCATGCAGCTCAGTGCATCAGACATGCCCTGACATAAATCTGCACTGCTTCTGGGAACCTAGGAAAAAAATATTCAGAAAGTTTGAGAGTTACTGCTCTAGTCTGAAAAAAAGTCCTTTTTTTCAGTTCCCAAGGGTCATGTTGTCTAGACCTCTGGCCATCCATTCTGCTCTTCTCTGGATGCTTCCCACAGGCTTACAGAGCGCTGCTCAGGGCAAAAATAGTACACCAGCTACACAAATGCCAAGCAGACTGGAAAAATTATTTTCCAGGCAGGCTCCTGTCCATATATTCTAGCATAATATATATGGCATAGTATTGTTGATTCATAGCCATTTTCTGAACTCTTGCAACTGCCCATCTGTTTTCTGCAGACCTGGTGTCTCACCAGTCATTCTTCGTTTTGATTTGCACAGCTGATTATTCCTGTCGAACCACAATTTAGAACTTGTCCTTGATGAACTGCATCATATTTATTTCAGATCAGTTCTCCAATATATCACATTACTTTTGAATTCTAATCCTGTGCTCAGAGGGTTTACATCCTCCCCCTGGTTGGTGTCATCTGGAAATTTTGCATGCAGATTCTATCATCTAAATCATTAATTAAAATATTGAATATTTTCTGGCAATCCAGGGCAGAATCCCACTTGACAGATCCTTCTGGTTTGACTGCGGATCACTACTAATTATTCTGAGAAGAGATTTTCAGCCAACTGTGTACCTACCTTGTAGTCCATTGTGCCAGCTTGTTAATGAGAAGCTGAAAAGTCTTCCAAAAATCAAAATATATTATTTCTCTACTTACAGGAAAATTAGGCTCCACTGACAAGGTACTTTCTGGGGAAAAAAAAAAATCCATGCAAATTCATTTATCATATTATTATCTACAGGCTAATTATTAAAAAATTCAGTTGACTGTTCGATTCAAACTTTTCTCCCCAAGAATATAAGGTAAGCTAGCTACTCCAAAGGGAACAGGGAAGGACCCAGAAGAGTTTATATGTAAGTGCAGTGTTTGTTCTTTCACAGATTTTGTGAACTTAAACTGTCCTCCAATTGTTCTTCAGTGTAGTCACTAATTGTTCAGAGATTGCTTCAGCTATTTCACCCTATGTAGAAGAGATGATTTAATAAACTCCATCTTGTTCTAAAACACCCATTATCCTATCTCATTAGTTTATAATCTGTTCTTTTCCTTCTCTAGTTGGAATTCTTACCTTTCTCAAGGTCACCGATCTTTTCCTGCCACTTGATTACAGATCACCCTTTTAGGTAGAGAATGATACAAAAAATTACATGAACTACTCAATCCTCTCTGCACCATCAGATCAGGAGTTTTTTAACTGACATTTTGTAATTCCCTGTCAACTAGTAGCCCAGAAACTTGGTCTTCCTCTTATTACTACAGAGAATGTGGTATGTTTCACTGTTACCATGCCCTTTATTACTTGTGCCTTGTCCTGTGAACTGGCCTACCTGGTTTGACCCTCGCATTTTTCTCATCTTCTTTTACACTCATCTCCAGTAACGTACCAAGTTTCCACCTTCTCTATGAGCCCTCAATTATCAGATCATACAATTTTGCCTCTTCTTACCCTTTTTTACTGGAATGCCTTTCATCTGGGCTTTTTATACTCTTTATTATGACTGGGAAAGAAAATGTTATTTCCTTTAAAAATTGCCAGAATTTCTCAGGTTTGTATTCCAAGAAGCCTTACCTATCAGTTCTGTGGCAATTTACTTTCCTGCATACTGTTCCTTTTATTCTCAAATTCTCTCTTCTCACCTTCTGAAGAATGACAGGCTCACTCTTTCCTGATTGCTACCCCTCAAATTGCATTTTACCATCCATCTCTTTCCTAATCAAGCCTAGGAGCACTTCCCTTCCACTGCTCTGTCTACATTCTGTAATCTTGAACCTATTATAATCACATGATCTACTGAATTTAGTATTTAGTCTGTAAAGTGAAAATATTCTAAACATTCGCTATTGTTTGGTAATACATGATAAAATGACTGGGTGAGCCCATCTCTTGGGACAAGAGCCATCTGCAAAAAAGGGAATCTTTGGCATCAGTGCCAGTAAAATGAGCAGACAGACAGGATCAAAATATCTCCTAGCCATAACTGTAAACCTTTCCAGGTCACAGCAATTAGCAAAGTGGAAAGGAAGTTCAGGAAATACTCTGACCGTGGCTACACAGGGGCACTGTCCTCCCAGGCTTCTTTTGCCAGCACTCTGCTCAGCTGTAAATTGAAATGATTGCTCTGGTTGTTGCAATAGCTGCAATCACTTAGCATGTCTAGATTCAGTGTTGACACAACACAGGCTTCAGATATCAAAGCTTTTTTGTACAAATTAACTCCCTTCTCATGTGGCCATGTCCCCTCTGCTGCTAGCAGATATTGTTCTCTCCTACAGCTAAACTGGCAATCCAACAAAACAAAAGGAGCACTACAGCAAGGATCTGAGGAGTGACCATATGCACCTGCCATTACATTTTTATTGCAGCTCTTAAATTAGCATAACATAGTCAAATGGATTCCTCTGAAAAATACATACCTACCCACTGTTTATTATTGCTGAGTACATCATATAAATCTAACAAGGAACAAGGAAGATCTCCAAAAAGCAAATATAGATATCAAATTGATACAAGTTGGAAGTTTTCTCCTCATACAAAGAAAATATAATTCCACCTGTTTCTTTAACAAGTCTCCTGAACGTATGGTGCACCTTTTAATGTTTAGTAATTCTTTAATACAGCTGACAAGATTTGAATATGTTTATTAACATCTTTACTTAAGGGCAATTCCAAAGGAATATAAGAATTTCTTACAGGAGACCAAGCAACTCCATGCCATTAAGTCTCCAGAATAGGTCTGAATCTACTGGGTTGCCACCACAGTCTGACAGATGTCCTGGGCTTCCAGGGACCTCTGTTTCATCTCTCTGAATCTTATCCAGCTCTGCTGGCCAGAGCTTTTCCATCCAGCAGCAGTCATGAGATTACCAGCTTTCCAAAACACCCCTGCCCAAGCACCCTGGTAACAGTGCCAACTTCTGGGAGCTAAGGGATAGCAGACACAGCGGCAGAAGAGTGTAAAACTGGACAGAAAACAATACAGTAATGCAAAGGTGTCAGAAGTAATGGGGTTTCCAGCAAAGGAGAGAACTAGGTTAAGGAAGAGGGCAGATAGTATCACAGTTGGGAATTTTGGTGGAAAGCAAAAGAGTGACAAAAACTCCTAGGAAAGAGCTGAGGACTGGCAGAGAGCAGCAAGGACAAAGAGGACAAAAACAGCAGTGGGGACCTTTAGGAGTGTGCTGCTGGCTAGACAGAGGAAGGAGAGCCCCGGTTGCCCCAGACTTCACATCTCCCATCAGCACTGGAGCACATGTGGAGGAGAGCTTCCTGTTTTCTCTCCTTCAGGACACATCTCGCTGACACGCACAGAAACCAGGCTGTAAATCAAAGCAAGGCACCAGAGACAGTTCAGAGCTGCACCACTACTCCAAACAGCTGTGCTGGTGCAGCTGGACACAAAATCACATCCCACTGCAGCCAAAACTCCTTCTAAAGGCAAATATTTTATATTAGAAAAATAAATGTCTTGCACATCACTAGTTTACACTGTGGTACTAATTCTTACTAATTCTTTATCTAGACTTACTAAAACAAGAGCAATATCCAGTTGATTTTCTACGCATTTTTGTCTGTATCTTATCTGGCTGGCAGACATGGAAACAAAGCAGCAGGATCTGCTCATTCTCTTTTCCTCCTCCTGTCTCGTTAAAACGGAAGCCATCCCACACAGGGAAAGCACTATATGAACTCCAGCAGACTTTACACTAGAGGGAGCTTTCCTCAGTTAGTCACACCTAACGTGGCATCCTCTTTCTCACGCCATTATTTTCAGTCCATCTACAGAGAAATACACCAGACTGAGGTGAAACAGTCAGCATTTAAACCTTCCAGTTCAGCCAGTTCAAGCATTGCAGCAGGTCAGTGGTGCAGAGGGGGAGTTCAAAGAGAGGGCATCTGGCAAGTTCTGCCCAGAGATGTGCTCCAGCAGACAAGGTAAGGCTCAACACTGACATGTTGCTGAGAAGCCTCCTGACATGAACCACGTCCATCCTGCAGCCCCACCAAACTCTGGTGTTGAGCACAAGAGCAACTTTACAGACTACATTTTATACTGACCCAAGAGACCACTCTCTTGGGTGTTAACATGGTTAAGTTGTTAATGAGTACTTTAATGAGAAAAGCTGAGATAAATCTTCCCCAAGGCTCGTGGCCATCCATCCCTGAAGGCTGAAACATGGATAACTGTGTTCCTCACTACTAATACAAGTGTTGAACAGGTCTTCAAGTGAATTGTTTTAAAATACTATTTAAATTGAAAGTACTACAAGATGCTAATGACAGTCAGGACCTATTAATTTTCTAAACTGCAGTAAATTGTCCCAAGAATATGAGGGGAACTAGAACAGAAATCCTTACCTGTGAAAGCATTTGTGGCCTGAAAACCAGCTTCCTGCATACTGCTCTTCCAGAGAAGCTTGAGATTCCCGTCTCAACCTGTCCTTACTGGAGACAATTGCTGAGCTTGTTGCTGTCAAGTCACTTCCATCTTAGCTTGTCAGAGTCCATTTCTCTTTCCATTCCTGTATTTGGCACCATCCAGTTCCCACCTGTTCCCAGGTCTTTCAATGTGTACGTGGAAGGGATCTGCACTGAACCTAAGCAGAAGTGATGCACTGTCCCATCAACCAGCCAGCCAGAGGATTTGTGCCATGATGAATGTGAATATGAAGCAAATCGCCTGTCAAGACTTCCCTTCCCTTTTACAATTAAGTTCTAATCCTGTGTTCATCCAGCATCATTTTTTCAGGTCTTGGCCAATGGTGATGTTCAATTGTCTCTCCTCTCTTGTGTTCCGCTCCCCTCAGGCACGCTCACTGAGAAATCAAAAAAGAAAAGATTATGTTTCCTGATGACCTGTAGCAATACTAAAATTAACAGACTCCAGGGAACAAAAATCCAAAATACATTATCAGGGATTGATTGTACACATTAAAAGAGATCTTCAGAAGGCAAATCTTGCGATTTTGCTGAGATGCAAAGTGTGACCACACAGCTCTTTGAAGTGCAAAGAGGAACAGTGCTGAGGGTGTCATATGCATCTCTGAGAACATGATATGATTTACATTTCAAAAGCCATATTTAGCAGAGATGGGGGAAGCAATACAATAACAAAATTGCAGTTAAAAGAGAAAAGGAAAAATACTCAAGGCTCTCAAGTCTAGTCTATTCAAAACCATAGTGAAATTATTAGCATTT
Organism: Illadopsis cleaveri; assembly: GCA_013399915.1. NCBI lineage: Eukaryota > Metazoa > Chordata > Aves > Passeriformes > Timaliidae > Illadopsis > Illadopsis cleaveri. The sequence continues at coordinate 438,818 of VXBB01003820.1, forward strand.
CATATAGTTGCTTCCCTCCTTTTCTGGAGCAGGAAAAGAAAGAGCTGTGTGCCAGCACTATAGATGTGATTCTTACAGTCTTCTGCAGTTAAAAACCTGCGCATTTCTTCCTGTCGATTACCAAACTTTGTATGTCTTGCTGTCAATTATCTTTTAAAAATCTCAATTGTAACACAGATGACACAATTCAGATGCCTTCAGACATTCACTGAGCTTAAAAACACCCAGAGGCTACACAGCAGAAAGGTGGTTACATTTTTCTTGATAGTGATACTTCTATATAGCATGGATACTTGCAGCTCACTGAAAGCTAGAGTTTGTTCCACTTCCAGCTTTTAAAAACCAGGATAAAATTACTTTAATGGAGTGAAGGCAAACAGCAGACAGGCATTTGTTTACAGAGAAGATTATTTTAGAAAACAAGGAAGAAAGAAAAGCGGACTTGGAGGAGAACCCAGTCACTCCCCAGCCATCCTGTTCCTCATGTAATGATGCTTGTCTCACCATCTCCCAGCTCAGTGGCAAAGACAGGTTGAAAATATATTTGTGATGATCTTATGGCATGCTAATGGATTTTAAGTAATGAGTCTAGCCAGGGCTTGCAGTACTGGGTGGGACCCAAGGTCCAGCTGCTTGAGCAGCCCATGTCAGAGCATGGCAGTCCCAGCAGAACAGTGCAAGACCCAGTTCAGGGAGCAGGTGGGAATAACTGCTGGCTCCTCAGCCCCACTTCACCCATCACCCTGACCTGCAAGATCTAGAGATGAACTTATATCTGAAGCACAAGCCTGGATATTCCAGAGAGTCCAAAACCACAGAGAAGATTCTCATGCTCCCTGGGGTACAGGAGGGCTTCATCAGGGACCCACCTTGGGTGAGGGACAAAAAGGATCTCCCCTCAAGTGTGCCACTGAAACCAAGTGAGCCTGACACCTGATGAATGTCATTTTCCTTGCAACACAGTGAATGAAAGCTAGCTGCTAGAAAGATGAATCTTAATGGTATTGGTTTTTTTCCCTGATTTCATTATGCCACTATTACTGAAGAACACATGTTTTTGTCTCAACACACAGCACAGGAATGACTGATTAGTTACTTGTATTCAAATCTAGTCATTTGCATTCAGATCAAATAAGGTTACAGAACAGATATAAAATGTTTTCTCCATTTCTTATCCAAATATCCCAACCTAATAAAAAAGAAAGTGGAAACTAAAAGGGAGAAAGAGAAAAAAATTATGTGTAGTATCTTTTATGAGAAAACACAGCATAAAAAATTTTAGAATAGTGTTTAAAAAGCCATTACTCCTGAATATTATATAGGTCCTTGAGATACTTTTTCAACCCTTTGAAGTGCTCTATGCAACTAATAACAATTTCATATGAGGCTATTTTATTCTAAAATATATACAACAGAGCAAGTATAATATACATACACAGCAGCATATAGTTCTTTTGGGTCTTAGCATTGTGCTAATTATTCTATAATGACTATAGGTGGATGCTGCACTCATTTCCCAAGCTTTTTTCTCTAGAGGCCTGAGTTTCCTCTATATTTATAAGAGGAGGCCTATATTTGCATTTACATTTTCAGTCTTATAACTTTCAATGCTTCTATTTTCAACATTTTCATTTCACATCTTTGAGATGCTCAAGAGATGTGCAGTAATACATTAGCATCCAATAAATAAAATAAAAATATTTTTATTTCCATATATTAGGTATAATAAATTTCTACTTCTTAAAAGAATGAAGTATTTTCACTTTACTGAAAATTAATATTTTATAAAAACAATAATTATTCTCCACGTCTTCAACAGTTCTGCTGAACTTATTAAGAACCCAGTAGTGCTGAAGACGTGCTACAACATAGGCACTTTCAGTAACCACTGCTTCTTCAGATAGATGTAATTTTAACAACATTACAAAAATGTTAATGTTTAACAACATTACTGAAACATTTAGAGAATTCATCCAGACTTTAATATTTAAAGGATAGTGCACTGCATCAGGTTTAAGTCCTTCTTTAAGGACTTATGCAAAAGTAGATGTTGTATCTCTTGATTGCCCTAAATGAGAGTTTCCTATCACTGCGGAAGTGCTTTTCTGTGCCAGATAACAAACTCAGAGGTGGCTAGCAGGATGGAAAGAACTGAAGCAGGCTGCTGGGCAAGCCTGAGCAGTGCTCAGCACTTGCTGGGCCTTGTCACAATTCAAAACCAAGTTCAGTACTTATAAAACACTTCTCCCTTACAGCTACGTGGGCTATTTGATGATCCTTTTCATCAGGCAGGCTTTAATCAGTCATATTTGCACGATTTCAGGTTTCTCAGATTACAAATGCATCCAGGTGAAGATGACCTAGCAGCCCAAATTATACCATATCAAATAACGAAAACTGAAAATTCCACTTAAAAGAGCATGTAGAGCTACAACCTTTCTATTGTACTTCACATTATCCAGAAACTTTCCACTAAAGCTGAGTTCATGTTTAATGGGAGGAGGTTTGTGTTTGTTTCCCAACACACGAGCATGTGTGCATGCATGGAAAGGGTCAGGACCTCTGCTGACACATTTCAGTATGGCTCAGCCAACTCCAGTGAAGCCATGTGTTTATCCTCTTGTACCAGTGTGGTGCAGAAATGCTGAACCAACCTGCTTAAGGGCCCAATAAGTGAAAAAATACATATCTAAAGAGAGAATAAACAATACTGATAGAACTATAATAAGATGTCATCTTTGATGCAGTATTTTCACAACCTGCAGAGATGCCAGTGGGAACTGATTAGATAGCAAGAGAAAATGTGGACTAGAAAGACAAGAGATTTTCTCTTTGCTCCATCTGTTGCCTCCTTTCCAACAGCAACACAAACTCTGCTTCCACTTCTGCTTTCATTCATCCACTGCAATGTTATATGAGTCTCAGACGCAAACCAGAGCAAACCAGAGCATGGCATGTGGCTGTGCTATAAGGATTTTTTGCTACTATGCACTTACACAATGGAATATCTAGAAGAAAAATCAAATCCATTTGTTCTCATCCTCTCAACTTTTCTCTGATTTGGTCTTGAGAAAGACACCACTACCTGAACCTTACATGAATTGTGAACAGAAAGTATTTTGGCTATTTAACACCCTGTGACTTACACAGTATATGTAGCTAGTAAACCTGTTATTTCCCTTTTCTAAACATTCAAAGACACAAAAGGGTCATGGTAAAAAAGAATCTGAGGGAGAAAAGTAAGCAAAGAATATAATTAAACTCTGCATTAACATCTACATTTTGTGAAGTATTATGAAACCATCAGCCAGGACAAGACTGGAGGAACTTGTTCTGAAAGAAGAAGTGAAATACTGCTTTTTCCAAGAGTGATATTTCTGTAACATCTTGAAAAACTCAAAAGCACTGGCTGACATGTAAATGCTGCAAAATGTTTTTTTTTTGTTTGGAGAGGGGATTTTTCCATTTCCTTTCACTAAATAAAGTCTGCTTCTCTGGCCCATGCTTTGGTTCCCACACAGGCTTGAAGAACTCACTCAATGTGTTGCCAGAAGAGGTAAGGCCATGGAAAGCACTTCTGTGATAGCCCTTGGCATCCTTTGGGATGCCAAAGGACAGCACTTCACTAAGGTGTATAACACATTTCCTAACAGGAGTATCTGTACAGGAAGCCCACGTATTCACATTTTTAAGAAAGTTACTGAACAGTTTGTAAGCTGTGGTTTATATTAAATAATCAAGGGAGGACTCATGCTCGGATTTCTTGCTTTCAGGTGAAAGAATGTAAAAGGGGAGAGAGCAGGAGCTGCCCTGCCCTGCTGTCACTGTGGTCCCTGCAGAAGTTGGGCGCTGGCAGGGGCAGACCCCAGCAGGAGCTCGGATGCTGCTGGCACCGACGTGCTCCGTGGATGAAAGGAGGACAGAAGCACGGCGGGCTGAGCTGGCAGCATCCCTCCAGTCCACGGGAGATTTGAGCACATCTCCAAGGAATAAAGCATTCTGACTGAAATCCACACAAGTACTGAACTATCCACAGGCTTAAACACTCTGCTGAAGTAAGGCCTATACCTCCCATAGGTTAAGGCAGCATAGCCTTGGATATTTCTCTAAGAAGTTTCTGGTGAGAAAAAAACTTCCAACATTTTGTTTTTATTGAACTGGGTTTTTCAAAATATCTTTTAAAGTTTGCTAAAGCCATTTAAAATGAAGCTCTTGTGCACACATATCACTCACCTCCCCAGATAAATCCTTTTTGATTTACCAAGTTTTCCAGGCTTTGGTTTTGCTTCTTATAGAGATTCTAAACCAGATAAATTAATATTGACCAATTATACCTAATAATTTTCAGTGGTAAGGCCTGCATTTTACTGTGTGATCCTCATTTATTTTTATTTTATTTACTTCTATCTATAATTTGTGTTCCTTCCAAGATAGCACTGCACCAGTGCTAAGTAAATCCTGTTTCTTGGGAAATACTGTGGTCCATAACTCAGAGACCACTTAAAAAACTCAAGGCAACTTTCACAGGAGACTATACACAAATCAAGCAGAAAACCAGATGTTTGAAATATGTTTAACCAAGCACATCTTTCTCTCACATGCATACACACATATTATTCATTTTTACTTTCAATCTTCAATATTTGCATAGGTCAGTTGTGACTTTTCAAACAGCTGCTGTATTTTACTTTTTCAGTGCATTTCAGCGACATACAAAATGAATTTCTATGTTAAGTTATGTTATACACATTTATATTCCTACAGATATTACCAGATACTCTTAAGCTTGTCAGAGAATTGTGTCCAAGCTTCTTCTTACTTTGTTTTTGTTACAGCACTCCCTAAATTGGGGCAAATGGAGGACAAGCAAAGCAAGGTGGTCTTTCTTCATCAGCTGAAGCAGAAAACAGGTCTTGAGAAGAGGATGTGTGACGAAACCCCAGCAGTGTTTTTTCTAGCCTGTTAAGAAAACATTCTAGAAAGCAAAATATATACCAAACACCAGCACACATTGCAAAAAACATCGTAGACGAGATCCAGTTAAAAAGGAAAAGGATGACTGTTTCAGTACAGACACTTCTCCTCCTCTTCCTCCTCCTGTTTATTTCTTTCTGGAGTGAAGTAACAAACTGAAGCAATGGTAAAAAACTGGTCTGTCTGGTAGCTTCATGCTGAAGTATAGCCTCTGGTAACCATATAGAAAGCAGTATTTCCCAGAATCACAGAATATGCTGAGTTGGAAGAATTATCGAGTCCAACTCCAGGCCCTGCACAACGCCATCCCCAAAAGTCACACCATGTGTCTGAGAGCACTGTCCAAACAGTTCTTGAACTCAGGCAGCCTTGGTGCTGTGACCACCTCCTTGGGAAGCACTTTCACAAAGGAAGAAATCTTATAAATAACTGGTAATGCAAATGAACATGCCACATTCCCTTCCATTCATCTTGTTGAAATAATTGAATCCTCTGTTTTCTATTTCCCTGTAAACAAACTAAGGAGCCATATATTTTACACGTTTTACCACAGCTATGCTGATAGAAAGCAGCCAGTGGAAAACTTTACTGAGATCGCCATGGCAAGCTACTGGATTTGGATGAGATAATTATTGGGAGAAATTGTACAAGCTGTGTTATGCAGTGCAAGTAAGAAACTTGCATTGTTTATTTTTGGAACTTAATAAAACCATAATTACCAGAATCTGTCATGAGAAATCATTAATCGGAGATTCATGCTGCTCTATGAACCTGACCAGTCAAAGAAAAACCTGACCTCTGAATTTTATTTGCCAAAATAAAAAAAGGTAGTAAGAGCAAAATCCAATATTTTGGATTCTCAAAAAATTCAATATTTTTCCAGGGGAACAAAGGGTCACTATTTGAATTTGCAGAAGGCTGGTAAAAGTAAAAATTACACTGGGCAGAATGAGAAAAAAAATGACAAATTTTTGAGTTGTGATTCTGTGACTTGTTTGAGAAATGAGCAGTAGACAGAAACCACAGGAATTCTGCATATCTCAAGACTTTGAGTATCCAACATCCAGCTACAATCCAAAGGGCATTTAGCAACCCTGCACACCACTGGAAAAACGGTGGTTGTTAACCACAGCTGCAGAACCTGACCACCTTGACAAGCAGCAGGACAGGGAAATTACTCATTTAACCCTGGCATGCCACAATGGATGTGTGAGCAAGGAGGGGACACCTTAGGAGAACACAACATAGCCACTGCTGATCTGCTGTCAGACCATCATCAGTGTGGAGCTGAGCGTAAGATGAGACACATTTCTCTCCTTCTCCACTCCCACAGAAACTCATTGCTGCTTCAACAAAATCTTTCTTCTGGCTCCCTTTCACCTCATCCTGAGAACCCACCACGCAGACACACTCACTGTATGTTGTTTACAAGCTCCCCATTTGCCTAGTTCCTGGTTTTTTATCAGCCAACACAAGCTCCCCAAGCTCTTTATGTAGGTGTTTCGGTGTAACAGGAGCACGTGGTTATTTGCCATCTCTGTGCATTTCTGTTGCATAATAAAAGCAAATGGGCAGTGCTTCGTTTCTGGAACAAATTACAATCATGTCATACATGCCCATCATCCCCAGAAGATCCAATGTCAGGCTTCCCCTCTCCACTGACAGCATTTTCTGGGCAAGGGCATCACATCCACCAAAAAAAAGGTGCACAGATGATAGCAGCTTCTCCCACTGCATTGATTAGAGCAGCCAAAACTCCTATTACACACAGTGAAGATACAGACACATATACCTGCTTGGCTCAAAAAAGTCAGACTTGTGTTGATCTAGCCAAGCTGCACTTTGTTTCTGAAGGCAGAAATATCTGCACATTGTTCTGGAAAGAAAATGTAGAAGAGAGTATCTCTCATGTGAAAATCTCAAGCATCTTATGGACACGGAATGGCAGAGTCCTCCCACAGTACAGGGGACCATGGAAGTAAAAAATACGAGAATCTAAAAATTCAGAGGTTAATAAGAGTTACCCAGAATTATTCCAATTTCTGTCAAAACACAGGGTACAACTGAAAAAGCACAACACTATGGCCATTTTGACAAATGCAAAATGCATAAGACAAGAGTAACTGTAATGAAAAAAGAACTGATGCTGAAGAGACACTCAGGGTGAGGAAGCTGGTGGAGAATGAAACTACTGTCTTGGAGTATAAAACTACTACCTGCACAGCACCAGGGTTTGCTATGCACAACTCTGGGAATTGACTGTGCTCAGCCAGTCTCAAGAAGGACTTAGCATCCTGTGCAGCTGGGCCAAGACCAAAGAAAATCCTCTTCTGCTAAGGAGTCAAACATGACTTATACAATTGAATTAGCATAAACTGACACCATATTATTTGAAGAAACACTGATAAGAATGTCCTAACTTTCTGGAACGCTGTATCAGTCAGTGCAATTAATGTCCGTCTGCGGTGAGGAGCATCTGTTCCGGAGGGCAAGGAGAGTAAGAGGAAAGTCCACTAGTATTTTATGCACATTACTACACAGAGCTAGTTCTAGCTTCCTGTGATTCAAGCCACGCCACAAAACTTCATTTGGTTTATTGACAGTGTCTCAGCAGCCAACATCATCTGCATGCTGCTTGAAGAAATGCAAATGGAACATCAACCAGACAAGAAAAACCCAATTTGAAGAAAATGTTGACAGCCCTGAGCACATCAGCTACAGGGTGTTCCCAGCACTACTTGGAGCAGCACAGGAGACAGAGGCCTTCTGCAATGTAACTGCAGTCTGTGCAGTGCAATCTCATGTGTATGCCTCTCCCAGCCTAAAGAAGGCGTGCAACTATTTCTGACTGCAAAGATCCACTTTACTTCCAGTACCATAGAAAACTTAAAAAGATGTATGACTCTGTCCAGAAGGGACCCCTGTTATAACAGATACCTAAAACTTCTCCTACAGAATGGCACCAGATTTTAGATGACTGAAAAACCCTGAGGTTTGCTGATGCATACTCTACCAGTTTTTTCATACTAAACTACAACCATCTATATGAAGTAGTAAGTTTTAAATTCCTGTCTGCCTCCATTAAGACCAAGTCTCCATTTTGACCAGTATCTAGCAAAACTGGTATGTTTAAATTACATCTCCATCATTTCATTATGGCTGAGCTCTGAACTTAATGGAACAATCCAGAGATTCAAGCCATTGCTTCATCATGGTCTCCCACTGCTCTGCTTTCCAAAGCATCCACTTGAATGTTATCCTCTGAATGACACTAAATAACGAGATTCATATGTATCAGAAGCCATATCCAAGTAGAACTTTCTCCTGCATCCACAGTGGTTTTGCCCATGCCAGACTAAGAAAATGAACTCTGCCTTATTACTCAGTAATCCAGATAACACTGAAGAAAGTGTTCTTTCAGCATTTTAAAGGTATGTATTTTTGAGCCCCACAGTCAATGGGGCATAAGTTATTGCCTCAGCAAGTCTTAGCTACAACTAACAACACAATTTTACTCCAACTTTTCAACACATAAATGAGAAAAGGAACAAAAAAATGGGTTAGCATTTCTTGTATTTTTCTTGGACTTGGTACATTGGACTTCATATTTCTGGGTATGTTATCTGATGTCTCTGGGCTTCAGATTCAGTCACTAAAGTACATATAACTTCTACCTGTGGATTAAGGAGCTATAAAAAGCTTAGGAAACATAAGTGTTACTGGTAAAACAGACAGAAAATGCTAAAGCAGAGCTTTGATTAATTTGATTTTGTTCTCAAGAGAGTATATCATTCTGCCAAAATCCAAACCAACTCTATTAGCACTGTAAAATCATGCCAAAGACACACTTTTAACGAAGGTAGAGTCAATGATTCTTTATTTCCAGGTAATACCAACCATACATACTCTGCTTTAATCTGGCCTTCTTCAAAAAAATCTCTTGAAAAACTACTCACGAAACTCACAAAAACTCACATGAAAAGCACATCCAAGAAGCAGTATCCTGAGGTGATCAGCTAAATCTCATGTCCCAGAAAACCACACAGTTCTTCTCTCCAATTCCCCATTACTCAACATACAAAAAGCAAAGAGGTTATTTTTTTTTCCTGTGCTTGAAGGACAGCTTTTTACATAAACATACTGCATAAAGGCATGGGAAGCAATGCTGTTACCAGTTAAATCTGTGAAATTCCCAAGAAGTTCTTGCTTAGCACAAATATAAGAGAATCCCAACTCACTCACTTCAGCTTTAATTCATGAAGCATTCCTAACCCTAACTGGCAAAACCAAACAACTCATTAAGAACACTATGCTTGTGTTTGTGTAATCTGGTGCCCTATCTATTTTCTACCAATGTTTTCTAATAATAGATATATTTTAACATGCCCTTGTTGTATTTTAAAATCATTCTTGCTATGCTCACATACAGTGTCTGGATGCAACTGAGGCCTATAACTGCATGGAACTGAAGAAGTGTGGTACTAACACAACACTGACAGCACCTTCCCTAGTAACAGGGAGGGGAGGTTGACCAAACAACTCAAAAATTGGTATTCTTATGAAGGAAAATTGGGTGAGTTTGTTTTTCTCAAGCAAACATCCCATTCAACTACTCTCCTCATACTATCCCTGCATACCATACCTTAGCTTTGTTTTGTGTTTTGCAATAACCTTTAAAGTACAACCCCAAAACTTTTACTTTCAAATGTCCAGGAGATTACATGTGTAGCATTTCAAACCTACCTGCCAGACCTCTCCCCCACCACCACAATCCTCTGCAATAAAGGCAGATTCCTATAGGAAGAGCCTGCACAGTCGTAATTTATAAATAATTACGAACTGTAATTAAAGCTTCACAACCACAAACAGAAACACTGCAATCTCATATTAGAAGAAAATAATCATCTCTGCAGATGAACAATCATTATCTTCCTTGTTCAGTCATGGAGCTGCAGCTTTGTACTCCCCAGCTGTTAACTTATCATCAGTTTTACCATAAAAACAAAGAATACTTTTTGCCTTTCCACGCTCCCCCCCCACCCTCCGCCTTTAAAACAAGTGGAAAATGTAATGAGAGTCTGACTTTGTGCCTTTGATCATTAAGCTTCCAATATCATCAAATTTGTTCTAACAGGAGCATCTGCTTGCTGCATTGCAGCCCTACAGCTAAGAAACCATTGGACTTATTAATAAAATACAATAAAGAACTGAACATCTGGGTGGGAAAGATTCACAGAAAAGGAAAAGCTTGTTTTCCTCTCAAAATATTCAGGAGACAGCGAAGCTCATCCAAATAATATGTAGGTTTTTTCTGTTGAGGAAGCAGCTGGAATCAATGATGCTGATTATTCTTATTGCATTATATCCTGCTGTAAGAAACAAACTTATTTAGAGGAAACAGAGGGGAAAGCAGGAAAATCCCTCCTGTAATAATCTACCACAGAGTTAAAAGCTCCTGATAGTGCATCCCATTCCCATGCCCAAGGAACAGGCAGATGGGTATACATAAGTTCTTTCTGCTAACAGCGCTGGCAGAAAAGGGCTTCATATCAACACTTCAAATACTGAAAAGAGAAAACAGGACAAAAATAAAACAAGAAACACTAAGATCCCAGAAGAGTTAAATAGCTAGAATTCTGGATCAACAATTTGAGCATCTTATATAACACAGTTCATCATATGGTACCCAGTCACTCATGCATCAAGAGCAGAAACTGGGTTAACTACAAAATTTCTCAGAAACAAATTGAAACCTTGATTTTAAAACACTTCTAAATGTGCCAGATACTTCAGTACACTGTTCAAAGTTAATTACCATCAAACTAAATATCTGTGCCTCGCATTCTTTTTAAATGCAAAATCCGTGGGGCTGTATGCAGATCCTGCAAACGGCACTCTCGCTTTCTGTAAGGCTATGCAGCATTTCTTCACACCCCTGAGCTAAGGGAACATGAAGGTGTCAAAGAACCTTTCTGAAGGAGGATGGACATCCCAGAACCCACAGGTAAACTGGAATCTTCTGTTCAGCAATGATGCACTTGACTGCATCGCCCCACCTCTGGCTGAAAGGGATCCACCCCATGCCGTGGGGACCACTGCCTGCCCTCTTGTCTTCTGGGACAGCAGAAAAACATTAAGGGCTGTTGTCACGGAGGGGACAACCCCAGAGGAACTGCATCAGGTCTGTCTTCCTATGGCAAGTGGAAGAATTACTTTTCTGAGTCCCATTTTTTGGAAGGAGTAGGCTGCTACCCGGTACACGCATAAGCTAGCAAGACTGATCCCGATTTATCTAGACATTTTTCTGCCTCTTCTTATCTCTTCTAGCTTAAAACTCCTTGTCTTGTGTTTGTTGGTGTTCTTTGTTCAAGATGCAAGAAAAAGCAACCGAAAGGATATGTAATATCTGTTCCCAACCATGATGACAGAACTAAAACCAAACCAACCAACCCCAGTATGTTAATTCAGTACATTATGGATTGGTAATAGGCCATTTTTAGTCACATATATCTTCATAATTTTAAAAGTCAAAGGTTTCGCTACTGTTTGCAACATGTTATACATCAAAATATGTTGATGTAAACCCTGTTTTCTATCTGTTGAGACTTCATGACATGACTGAATCTCCACATTTATTTTAGAGTTCAGAAAAGGCTCTGGGCTTTTTTATGAAAATCATACAGCACTCACAAGGAAAAAAAAAATCAAATATGCATTTGCAGAGTGAGCTATGTGGATTTTTAAAAAATAACCAAACCAAATTTACATTGTAGCCAGAAGCAAACATCAAAAACTGCAGTTCAGAGGGGTAGTTTTTAGTAACACAATCACTTCAGGAAACTATTAAAATAGCACAAACTTAAAAGCAGCATTGGCAAAAACTGAATGTAGTTCAATTCCAGTTTCCAGTTCTATACCTTTTTGCACACATACGCTTTGCCTTTCATACTCAGCTGCATAATATAAACCATCAAACTGCACTTATAACAAGTCTGAACTGACAATGCCAAATTTTAATTGAAACAAATGAGAGAAGTAGGGCAACATATGAGCATTTTATAGGGAAGTTAGCAGCAGTCACAGCTGGGATAAACCTCCACCCCTGCAAGTGAGAAAGGGATCTAGATTTCTCCTTTTATTTTAATCCTTCCTTCAAAAAACCAGACAAATCTGCTAAATTAAAAAAACAAAAAACACTGCAAATGAACAGTCTGACAAGTGGTGAATTCAGGAAAAAAAGTTATCTTCCCCCTCTTAATGAATGAAAATACATTCCTGCTCCCAATTCAAAAGAGCTTTCTTGCAGCCTTTTTATATGTCAGCAACTTGCAACAACCTCTTGTCACTGTAAGTGCTACGCAAAATGTCTCTGGGACTTGTTGGTGTATTTGTGTACACACTTGTGTGTAAATGTTTTTGTACAAAGCTCTGGATGCAAACCATGCCTGCACTAAATGCCCTTTTAGAGCACGTCATGGCATCACTGCAGACATTCTTCTGCTTAAAGAGAAGACTAATTTACACTGAAAGAAAAAATCACCACACAAGAATAAGAGCCAGTCCTCCTCCAGGTGGTTTTGCCGCAGTTAGTAAAGCAATTTTGTCATGCAAGTGAATGGAACAGAGGTAAAGGAGACCTACAAAAACCTTTTGAATTAAACACACAGCATTCAAATTGAAACCTATTAGCAATACCTCAAATCTAACTTACAAAATCCAGACTTTTCTCTGTTATTCCAGTTAGGTGAATAAAAAATTCCCTCACACCTGCTCCTTAGGAAAGCATGCCCATGGATGTTAAGGCTGGGCGGGGACAGCACAAGGTGGCTGTCAGCCATACCACTGTCAAAAACCATTTGCTTATACTTGATTTTGGGAAATCCTCCCTGAGATGGAGGAGGGTAAATCTGTCTCTATTTCCAGCTGGTTCTTGACTCCTTGGATGAGCTCATCAGTAAAACATCACTGCTCATAACAGCCATACAGTGCACAGAGAACTACATTACGATTATGGATGGCACTAAAAAGTCACAGCCCTAAATTTTTTTTTCAAATGTATTATGCAAATGTAAGTAAATGTATTTATTTCTGCAACCAGCTGAATCACAACAGAAATAAACTTCCAGTTTTGTTTCCTTTCCGAATTTTTTAACTTCAAATCTCACATACAATCTATGCAGTACATTATAATACAGCTGCACAGAAAAGCACCTCTAAAATGACAGTGAAACCATAAAATGTAACTGCTGCACCTATTGCCCTTGGGAATGCTGAAGATGCTGGGCAAATGCCCTCTGCTCACATCATTAAAACAAACAAAGCCATTGTCATGAAATCATTCACTGTGCAGAAACTTTATAAGTTCTTCTATTATCTTTTATAGCTTAATTTGAGCACTGGGAATCTCTAGAGTGCTTTGCAGCACATTAATAAGAGACACTTGCTTTATAAAGTTTATCACTATTACTGTACTGCCTACGTCAGCTCATTACACTCAAAGTTGGGGGTTTTATTTTAAAAAAAATTCCTCAGCCCAAGACTTGACTTTTTCAGTGAATGATAAAGGCAGTGGTGGTTCCTGAGGTCTCTTTCACAGAACTGCTGCTAGTTCATTTTCCATAGTGCTTTAAGAGCTCATTATTAATAAAACTGCTGAAAGAATCTTCTCTGAAGTCATGAGGCACCAGACCTTGACCGCACTGCTATTTCCCTCACTAAAATCAGGGGCTACTAAAAGTGGTACTAGAAATTAAGAAAACAATACTGGAAGTTGCAGCTGGCAAACAAGGGAATGTTTCAGTTTTTAAACAAACTCCGGTATTTCATACAGTACTCTGGCTATTTAAATACTTTAGCACTTACATCAGTCTTTATCCCATAAGTAAAGCTGAACCTGATCTGGATTCAGTCATTTGAGGGGTTTGAAGATAGACGTAGAGGAACACACAGGCAGCAGAGGCCAGACAGACACCAGCAGCTTTCACCAGCACCACAACAATCCCCGAGGTCCTTTCCTGCTTCTCTGACAAAATCTCTGTGCAGGTGGATGCCCTAACACAGCAGTGACAGTATAAAGGTCCACAACTGGGAATGGCTTGGTTTAGCCCCTGCGGGCTAAACAACTACTTTTCCTGGAGTCAATTCCATGTCAGCTTTCCCAAGGCTGGCGCAGCCTCAGTGCCCAGGTGGGAAACACAGGGGAGACCCAGTGCTGGGTCACCCAACTCCACCCAGCTCCCACCAGGAAGGATCCATGGGGGTGACATCAGTGGAGACCTGATGTTTCTGGAGCCCTCCCCAAAGATGCCCACCTAGATGTGGAGCACAACCTGTAACACAGCACAAGACACTTAGTCAAGCCCTCACGTGATGACTACAGCATGTCAGAAGCACGACTGCAATGCTTTTTGCAGAACTTTCCTAATGTCTGATGCTGTGCATGGCTGGTGTATTCCTGAAGGATGCCCAACAGCCAGAGACTGGCCTAAATCTGCAAACTATTTCAAGCAAATCAACCACATAAAGTGATTTTCAAATCATGCTTCACTTTGTTAACAAATACTGGCTGTCAACACTCTTCCATGGTTTTTTTTTTCCTTTTATGTTGCATCCCAACACATTAACCACGTCGGATTTCTCCTAAAAGGAGTACAAGAAGGGACAGAAAGCACATACAGTTTTGTTGGACCATCAAAGGCATACAACATTTTCCATTTTCTTAGACTGTAAAAAGCATTATTTAAACTTCAATTTCTTCATAGAACTTCTTTGAACAGAATTTATTTACTGAATTAATTCTAAAACTCAACTCCCTAAGCAAATAAATGATTGCTTAAGTATGATGATGTGAAATTAATATTCTCCATTTAGTTGCCAGAATATTAACTCATTTTTAACTATGAAATCTCACTAAATCATCTTAGAGATGGGTAAATGCAAAGAAATTTTTCTTCTATTTCTACCCAGATCCTTGTATACCCAAGAGAGTGCAGTTAATTGATTAAAAAAAATTAAGAAATTTTAATCTCTTTACGATCAAGAAATATAAACAAAAACTAAAAAGGTGGCCTTTTTCTAGCTTTAATTTGATAAGGCTTGCAAAATTTCTCCATGGGCTCTGATACTCTCAAACAGTAGAGTAACATCAGTCTCATGTTGATGAAAGCATCATGAAACATTTCTCTTTCTGATCAAACCCTTGAAGACCCAGTACAGAGAACATTATTAAGATGTTCAAATCATGTTCCTAAAAATGATCATGTCGTCCCCAGTCTATTTGGGAATATGCACTAAGCTAATCAAACTGACAGGTGTTGCAGCAGAATTCAAGACAACCTAAGTCCTGCTCTTCCTGGAGCCCAGCAGGCCAGAAGCTCAGACCTTTTCGTATTGACTATGTCTTCCCAGTACTCCCCAGCACAGCATTCATTTTACACAATTTGTGCTTTTCTCAGAGTCCAGGATAAAAATGCTTTCAGAAATTAAATACGAATGTCTGATACTGCTTTTTTAAATGTCCTCAGAATACTGCCTCAATCTTAGTTAACAACTCTGTTCAAACCCTGCTTTGACAGGAGAACCACGTACCCTCTTAGGGGTTTTTAACAGTTCTTTATTGCATCAGTTAGATGTGGGTACACTTAGGTGAGACAAGGAATGCTTTACTAGTATTTATTGGAAGCACTGGAAAGTTATGAAGCAAAAACCAAATTCCTGCCCAAATTCTAAATAAGCAAGGACCATAAGCTTCTCAAAAAACGTTTGCCACAGTATTTCCTTTTCACAAATGCAAAACATGCTTTATATTAATCCCATTATTGTAAACCGTGGAGCCATTCTGACTAAAATAAAACACACCGGAATGCAGGCAGCCAGCATGGAAAACTTCAGTCCAAAAGTTAAAGGCATGTGAAATAATATGCAGCTGAAAACAATCATACAATAGCAAATATTTAATAAAGAGCAGTAGTTCGTTACACACAGTTGTTTTACAGTGCGTGCATGTGTATAGCTCACACACATTCCCTTCTCACTTTGGAAGCCTAAAGATTAGCAAAGTTTCCCTGGAAAACTTCTAGAAGAATCATTTCCCCTAATAGCAAAAACTTTCATTAATAATACAGAAAAAGAAATGCCAAGAATGTGAGTGTAAATCCTTAGGCAGTAAGCAAGGTAGTTACCAAGCCATTATTCTTATATGAACACACACAACCCCTTCAAACACGCACCAAGAGTCCATGATCTGTTTACAATTAAATCTGATACATTTCCTTGTATGTGTAAAATATGCATGTGAAAGATTTGAAATCTCTGGGTTTAAAAGCCTGTTCCTGTCTAGTTGGGACATTCAAGGAGATCTTCAAATCCCAGAGGAGGAGACTTCCCCAAAGATGTTTCCCAGAAGAAAAAAACATACAAGGAACAACACTAACGTATTGTAACACTAATGTAACCTATTACATGGCTATGCAAAAGAATTTTAAAAACTAACTTGATGTGATATGAGGGTAGTTCTTTGCTCCCAATGGATGTGGATGGAAAACAATCTCCAGAGTACTGTCAGAGCACTTTCAGGAGCTATCACCAAGACCACCATGGTTACCAACCACCTTGTAGGCACTGTATCTTCCAGTCTCCCAGAACAGGAGTAGGAGATAATGCAGGCTTGACAGCTTCTGCCTGCTTGTAGGGTGAAGGCAGACACAGATGCTGTCAGGATTCCGTGGTGTCGGCATGACAACAAAATTAATGCAGAGTCCACTAACCAAAGACAACAAATTTTAAATTTTCAACATGTGAATTTGTTCTACTCAGAAAAAGTGGGGGAAACAGGATCCTCCACAGCTTGTCAAAAGAAAGGGCAAATACTTTTCTGTCTCCTCAAGCTGTCTTCTCACGAGGTTAGTCATAAGAGAGCTCTGCTATAGCAGACAGAGTCTCACCTAAAACAGGTGGAAAACCAACCAAAGCCAGTCGCCACAGGGACTCTGCCTCGTACTGTCCACTCCAGTCAGACCAGGAGAAAAGAGTGTGGAGAAGACATAGGCTGAAGCAAAAGTATTTCTTAAACCTCCTATAGTCTGCCAGAAACAGAAAATAGGAGGACACTAAAATGCAGAAGTTGCCTTGCTAGGCCTCTTTAAAGCCAAAAATAAACCTCAGCACACAGGAAAAGAAAAAAACACTACTTTATTAGACATATTTTTAATAAACTGATTGATCAGGCTTTTAGCATTCATAGCCAAGCAATTCTTGGCAAATGTGAGAGATGAAAACTAAGGAATCTCAAATAAATCAATTTATCAACCAGGAAAGTCATAACCAAAAATTCAGTAGCAGACTCTACTAAACTCAGTTGCTAACAACTTAATGCTACCACCTAAATTTGACTTGTTAATCATGCCCTTGTTGTTTTAAACCAGTGGTCTGATTAACAGCTTTTAGGTTAGTGTTTAAGCTCACAATATGAAGTCAAATGCAGTTAACAGAGCAAGTTTCCTCATGTTAAGGAGGATGAAAATATTT
Organism: Illadopsis cleaveri; assembly: GCA_013399915.1. Classification (NCBI taxonomy): domain Eukaryota; kingdom Metazoa; phylum Chordata; class Aves; order Passeriformes; family Timaliidae; genus Illadopsis; species Illadopsis cleaveri. The sequence continues at coordinate 456,317 of VXBB01003820.1, forward strand.
TTCTTATAGAAGATACAGCCTCTGGCTATCTCCACATTATAGAAAAACTACAAATAACAAAATAAAACATACTAGTGAGTGTGTTACTAAAGATCCAGTAGAGACCATCTGAAATTGCCTGGAGGAAAAATGCTTAACTAAAAATACTTGCTGAGGTGAAACAAGCCATCTTTGCTCAAATGTAAAACCACCTCCTGACAGCTCTCCAGGCAGAGTAGGAGAGTTAAGAAATACAATTCAGCTTTGAAGGGTATGATCTCTCAGGGTTTGTGGAAAGCTGTTTTAGATAAATTATGAAAGAAATGAGTAGCAGAGATGAAGGTAAGGCAAGAACAGAGAGAAAGAACCAAGCCAAAACGGTTTGTAACAGTCAAGGAAAATGCCTTTTATCAAAAACTACAGGACAATCCTCAGTAAGAGCTATTTCCCTAAACAGCAATGAACAGCAGAAATTATCATAATGAGCATTGCTTTCTAACCTTGTTAGCTGATCAAGATGCTGCATTTTCCTCAGAAAACTTCAGCCTCTCTAGTTTCTCCTTATAGGATGAGAAATGCTTTAAACCCTTTCATTAAGAAAACAGAGGGAGAATCCGTGAGGACTTTCTCGCCCTGCCCTCACAGCAGCTGTGCATTCAGCAGAGGGGACAGGAAGCCCCCTCAGGGCCTCCTGCCACCCCCACCAACCACAGAGTGGGATTGTGCCCTTCACTCCTCTTCATGGACTCATATAGATCTCTCTGCAGATTTGGTCCAGATACCACTGGGACCACTTTGGGGACAGCTGCTTCTTGCCCCTTTCCCCAGCATTTGTCCCAGCTGCACTGGTAACTCAGTCCCAGCTGGACACAGCACTCCCCACTGCTCTGTCCTCCTTAAGAGCGATAATGATTAATGATTTTCAGCCTCAAAGCACGTCTCTCTGAGGAAGTGGTGACTGTGAAGGTGAAGGTCCCACAAGCAGACTACTCCTCCCTGCCTTGCCAGGCCAAATGGTGGCAGGGCTTGTTTTGTCCCAGGGAGCATTCAAGTCCAGAGCTTAGGAACAAGCTGTAAGGGGTTTCTTTCAGTTCTGCAGTCTTCATGATGGGTTGGGCACTCCTCGATAACTCCTGTATACAGAGTATGAGAGCTGATAGCTCTGCTTTCATCAAAACAAGAAAACAATGAAGGCAGCACCTCCACTTTGGTTTTATAAGTCTTTTTATGAGTCATCATAGCATGAATTAAAACCAAAAATCTATGGTGCCAAGTCTCTTAAAAATTAACACAAGAAAGGCCTTTGTTTTACAAAATGTGGTTACTTGAATAGGGATAATATGAAGAGCTCATCTATCTAGGATTAACACTTCTAATACTTTGTGCCAAAAGACCAGTTCCTTTTAAAGGAAACAAAAATGGACATAAAAAGGTCAAACTGGAGAGGTGTTTATTAATGCACCATCAATAAAAACAACTGATAATTGAACACAGTGAGCATGCATTTCTATTAAACTCACTCTGATTTAACTTAGTAGTATTGTCTGGAGAGAGATTTGATTTAGCTTGAAGAAGAGTAAATACATTTTATTTTAATAAGGATGTAAAGTTTATGAGACAGACATACTATATACTTTTCAAATATGAATTAGGGGGGGTACTTTATTTTTTAACCTTGCACTGGATTTTACGTGTCCCACGCGTCACTGAAATTCTGCCCTCACTTCATTCAATGGGAATTTTACTAATAACTTCACTCTGAGCAGAATTTTACCCAGGGGACCCATATTCATTTCATAATTTTATAGGTAAACCCAAGAGCATTATGCCTTATACAATGAGAAAAGAGCTTGAAGAAATCAGTAGAAATCTTCCATTTTATGCATTTTTTCCAAGCACGGATACTTAAATACACTAAGACTTAGGGCAGCACTGTGTATATTTAATTTTCAGCCAAGGATCTCAACAAACTCCTAAGCTTTATTTTCTCATAATCAAATGCAAACCTTTCTAAAACATTTGGCATGTTTCATCTGAGCATAAAAAGGTTTGCACAGCTACATTACTTCAAACTCCTATCACAAATTACAACTTCATATTCACTATGGAAACAGACTTTGAGTACACTTGAGAAATAACTAAGTCATAAGGATTTAACTCCCCGTGCTATTCATTAAAAATAATTATTCACTGCATAAAGGCTTGGTGCTGAGCAAGTGAACGGTCAGGCTGGAGAATTCCCTTTAGCCGTGGAACAGACATCTCAGATGCACCAAATGTGCCTTTCCTCATGCAGCTTCCTTTATTGCTCAGCTGGAAAGACTGTCTGTAGAATAAGATGAGACTTCAGACACTCATTTAGTTCCCCACTCCTATATTGGCTTTTCCAACAGGAGCACTGATTACCGGTAGACAATAATGATTTCTGTAATGCGAACATCTGCGCAACAGAAAACAGACTGAGATCTAATTAATGGCATGTATCTCACTATTAAGCAGGTACCAAATAGTAAAGATCCTTTTAAATTGCTAATAAACCTAAATTCTTACTCCAAATTTAGCCAACACAAACACCAAAAGCTTTATAGATCCACAAGTGAGATGTTCTTCAATACCCTTCTGAAATAAAAGAAGATTTTTTTTTTAAATTAAATAATCAAACTGTTCTTAGGCAAAGCTCTAAGGTCTGAACATACAGAACTCCAAATTATGTTAGTTATTGGTCTCACTGTAACAATAACTCAGCCATATTGCCCACAAGCAGCAATTAATTAAATTTAATAAGGAATGCTACGAGTTGTTCCTGTTTTTAAAATCCCAGCCAGGGCCCTAAACAATACTGCCTTTCTTATTCCAATTTTCAAATGTTTAAAAATCCAATTGAACAAAATCATCTTCAATGTTGGAGAAAATCCCAATGCATAAAAAGTCACTTAAGTGCTCTATTAAACAAACCAACCAAATCTACATGGCAGAGGAAATGTCAGTTTTTAACAGGCCACTGAATACTTCCTTTCAAGAATAGAAATATAACTTATCTTTAATAACACACACAGAAGTTTTTCCCCATCAGTAAACTCTGAATCAGAAATTCACTGAGGATTAAAAAGCAAACATTAGAAAATATGAACTTGGTGTGCTGAAAATTCACTATTCACTTCTATGCATGCAGAAGATTTTCCCTTGTCTTTCCAGTGAACAAGAGGGTGATCTTAAAAAGCCTGGAATTACTTTCCTCTCTTTAGTATTTGAATATGAAACATCATCATACAACAGAAAGTCAAGGGAAAAATTCAAGCATTATACAAGTCCATAGTACCCATCTAATTTCCTGGCAACTACAGCACAAGTGATAAATGGGAAACCAGCAGAAATTTTCCAACTGCCTTTTAGAAAAGCACATTAGCTGAAAAGACAGTGCAAGAAGTAGTGCCAAATGCTCTCAGAAAAAGTGATCAGAGACAGCATTTAAAGCAGTATTACAAATTACTGCCTCCCGAGTAAAAGGTAACTGATCATGTAAAACCATAAAACTTACAAAGACAGGAACCAGGGTATCCCATCTACATTTGGAAGACAGGTTAATGTAATCAGCACAAGAAATCCATCACACTGGAAAACCATTTGATTAATCCAGTGTATTACATGTTTACACTGTGATTTCTATAACCTGAGGTTGTAAAACTCTCATCTGATTCCTCATTTATGCTTATTATCAATACCATCAACATGATGCTAAGACAGAAAAGTTTAACTAGCTTTGCAGAATTAGCACAGAAAGCACTACAGCAGCATAAATTCCATTGGTCTACTCCAGAGGGGGAAAAAAAATCTGAAATAAATAGGTTAAAATGACAAACAGTAAGCACTTTGAGAGGTGGATTTATAAGTATCGACAACTATCTCTCCTGAGAAATTTCTGGGTTTCCTACAAATGGGGCCCAAATTCTTTGGATTTTCAAGTCATATTCCATCAGGAAATTCTACATCAGATTCAAAGTCTCTTTTTCAAACTCCAGGTGCAGTTTTAGCACCTTTTACTTGTTCTTTGAGGAAAAATGTCTACAATGCTGGCTAGGACCTATATTTGCAAAATCTGCTTATGAAGGCAATCATTCCTATTCAAGACTATGGCAGAGTTCCAGATGCTCAGAGTATATAAAACAGGAACTCCACTGAAATGAAAGGTCAACGAGCCCTGCATTCCCACCAGGAACCAAAGACTGGAAGGGCTTTATGGCAGCAAGTACCTCAGAAAGGATGCCCTTGCGGTCAAATGTCCTTGCAGACAGGTGGTGAACTCATCTTCTCCCAGCACTTGCAAGGGCCACAGGTTCCTTTGCCATACCACCAAACAAGGAGATTTACCCTAAACGAATTACTTGTTAAAGAAAGCACCTCATACACAAGTCTCCTTCAATCAGGAAGGCTGAGAAGAAAAGAAAGAGGAAGAAGGCAGACGAGCACTTTTTGGCCATATTTCTCTTTGCTGGAAGTTTGTGTGCTCCCCTCAGTGCAGAGCCCCTCTTGCCTATTCAGCCTGGGGACCAGCATGCCAGCAGCAATCAGTAAATAAAAAAACTGACTCCCAACTGCACATGTTATTTGCAGCTCAATAAAAAATAATGCTGGGTCTTTGACACGTGTTTATATAACACCTAATATAAAAGGCTTGTTTCTCATGAATAAATATGTGGCGCAGGCCAAAGTCTGGAAGCATTTTCTAACTAAGAAAATAAAATCTGTGAAGTCTAAAGTCCAATTCAAATTTCTCCCGAGGTTTTTAGACCTAGGGTTCAAGTTTGAGACCATATGCAATTAAAACGAAGTAGACTTGCCAAAATAAAGCATATTTTGTGATGCAGTGATCTTGACTGATTGGGTTTGTTTATTTATGCTTACACAGAATTTGGTAAACTGCGACAAGTGTCTCAGCTAATGCAAGACAGATTCATCCACCTGGAAACAACCAGTATTTTAATAGATATTAATGAAAATGCTCTAACAGTAAACAGTAGCATTTCCTATTGGTTGCACTATTTATTGTAGAGCTTTATATGGCTTAATCTCATCATGCAACTTCTTCTTATCCCAAACTACAGTGCTTACACTTGGAAAATTAGTATTATAGCACTTTAATCTTTATTATTCTCTACAGTTTGGAGTGACCTGCTACTTCAACTTCATAAATAACCCAAATACTCTGTATGCCTAATTTGCTATCACCATAGTAATTTTTTCAAAGGATGACTCAAATTCTTACTCCAAAATTAAATGCGTTTTTTCAACCAAGTCTCTTCTTGTGGCACTAAAGCACTGGACAAAGTTTTTATTCAAAAATCCCATTCTTCTTCATGAAAACGTCATTACAGCAATCATAATAATCCTTTCTTTAACATGAAACACTAAGTCTTATATAAGATGTGTTTGCAACATTTACTACCTTGTTAATTCTTTTGTTCATGGAGCAGGCATTTGCTATGACACAGAGTCTGTCATTCTCATCAACTCAGTGATTCATCTGCCTTTCCTACACTTATCTTCCAACCTGTCTTTCCTAATTTTTTGTTTCCTTATCACTGTTTTGGTACTGCTCTCCCTCTTTAGGTTCTGAACCAGGCTTTTTCCTTTTCACTATATAAGGTCTAATGCTTGAAAAGCTTTTGAGCACTGCCATTTGTGGTACTGTGACTCATTTCTGTAATGACCACTGGTTCCTACAAAAGAAAACTAATGTTACTTGCCAAATAATTATAAAGAGTTAATTTATCTAGGTGATAGAATGTAGGATGCAGGGAAACAGACACATAGGAGCAGTGGTTAGCACTTGTGGGAAGGCAGGGTATTCTCTGGTGTTCATGTCATGCTCCACTGCTTTGCTTAGAACCAGCAAAAATACCCAGTCAAGAACTTCAACAAACAATTATTCAGATGGATAAAGGGACATATTTGAAGATTAAGGACAGCTCATGAAAGACTCACACCCTGCAGCCCCAGGATGTCTGTGCTAACGTGGGTTTTGGCAGGACTAACAGGCACGTAAAACCCTGTTCAGCTGGCTCCTGTCTTTTCAACTGGACAACATCCCATCTTGGAAGACGTTGCTGGGGTCACTATAGTCACTGGAAGTCACAGCTACCAAAATAAAGATACATGCAACTAAAACCCAGGTGTGGAACAGGGTGAATTCCCTGATACAAGGGAAGGAGCTCTAGAAAGTTCAGTTAGGTCTGACCTCATCCTGACCATTTTAGACAAACACAAATGCAGTGGTTTAATTAATCATCCTACATATGGGTGTTTGCTTTGTTCAGCTGCTGAGGCTTTCTGTAATAAACATTCCTTCTTTTCCAGAAATTTGGATTTTTTCATGACTGCTGTTCTTACATGAGATGGAAATGGAGAGCTGTAGCACCCACATTATTTTCTTCCTTCTCTCCCTCACAGACACTGAACTTCCAACATTCAGAAACTACTGGAATAATGAGATTTCCAGTCTCATATTCATTTTCATATGCTAACATGAAAATAATACCACACCACTGCTCTGCCATTTTACATGGTCCTATTTTTTTAGTTTTAAACTAAAAGACCTCTGAAAGATAACACCCATAACTCTAAGTTTTCAAACCCTAAAACCCTCCAGAAACACTTCCCACATGGCTGGCTGGCACTCTCAATCAGTGACAAGCTGATGATTGCACAAGAGGTCAGTCACAGGAGAATTTATTTTTTTTCTTTAAAATAATCCTGGCATCACAGAACTTCACACCTTTCAGACATATTTGCCATCCAAAACCCAGTGGACAAGCCTACACTACCTTCAGCTTCATTACCTCTTCAATCTGAAATGAAGGCTCACAGACATACTTAACCAAAGACACTGCTGCAGATTATCTCATTAAAAGTTATACTACATTTATTTTATCTTACTCTTTTTATTGAGACAATTTATCTACAAGACCATCTTTGCTTTATCAAACAGTATTTTTTAGAAGTTCAGAATCAGTTCAGTGGGATTCCGTCTTGCACTGCATTCACTCAACTTATATATGCTCAAAAAACTACTGTCAGAAAACAGAGTAGTCACTTGCAGAGCATCTACTCTGTCAAACATGGAACAATCCAGGCTCTATCCCAGAAACCCAGGCACCTTCACACATTTAATTTTTCCACATCCTTCAGATGGCATTAAACCCCCATCTAATACTCACAAAATTCCCAGGGCTAAGGTAAATCAGAGAGAACCACAAATGAACTGAAGTCTCAGGACTTTTAGAGAAAATCACAGTGGTTTGCATCACCTTTTACTAACCACCATAAAGTCAGAAGACACTTCCTGCTTTCCATACAGATAAATGTTACTAGATTTTCAGATGGATTATGGATTATAAAGCAATGAATCTTGACACTTTTGAAGTTAAATTTCAAAGATATACTTACAATACCAAAGATAATTGTTTGCATCTTTGATACGTTCAACAAACGTTTTGCAAAGAAAGCTATAAGCACTGAATCCCCTGAACATGTTACTACTTTTTTTTCTTTCTAATATTAAAGCTATTGAAAGAGTTGGTGTGGGGAAGAAAACAAAAAAATACATTTCTGTTTCATAAATTGCAGCTAAAACAGACCTTAGGAGAATATGGTCTTGGCCCATCTGCCTCTCTGATGCTCCAGCAGAATATAAAAATGGTTGGAGAGCTCAGGAGCAAAGCCAAAATTATTCAAATGCCTGAGGGTGTAAGATGTTCTGCAGTAGAAGTAATACCATCAAAAGCCACAACTAACATTACCTTGCTAGCCACAGAAGATTTTTTTTGCTATTCTTTTGTCTCCTGAAACGACAACTGAGCACCACAAACTTTCTGGCAAGGAACACAAAAGACAGATAACTGTAACAACCTGAGAAGAGTTTTGGAAGACCGATGAAAAGAAGGAACAGATGTAGAGCAGGTGCCTGCTCTCTGTTTATAAAATGCTGGCTTTTTGGGGTCACTACTGAAATAACAGAAACCTGAAGCAGAATGCAAATCCTGAGAAGGTTCCCCTCTGGAGCTTTCAGACATCAAATGTAAGATTTCAAGCATTCACTGTTACTAGATAAAGCCCAAGGTCCAATGACTTTTTTAGTAATTCAGGGAATGACCAAAAATAGAAGACAGCTTGTGGCATTCTTGTCAGAGCCGACCTATGGAGATCACAAATCCCAAGAAGGGTTGTTGCTTCTTCTCTCACTGTGGAGTGTCTGACATGACAATTCCCTAAAACTCCAACCAGGCACCATAATCCCAGATCCTCCCTTCCTGGTAGGCCCATGAAAGGCCAGCACTAACTTCTTGGCCACAGGATCTCCTGATTCAGATGTGCTCAGTAACAACTGCACTTACTAGAAACTAACAAGGATAGAGCCATCTGACACATCTTTATCATAAAATCTTGGTTCAACATCTTCACATGCCCAATAATGATTTGAGTTTCTCTAAATCACATGAGGTGATTTAAGCTGCATGAGAGAACCCATGAAGAAGCAGAATGGCCCTTGTTCCCATCAACTCTGTAAATATATTCCCTTCAGATGAAGTTTGTGTCATGAAAGCAACTGTTTTGAGGATCTAGGATCTAATTTAGACATCATGTAAATGACGCTATGTCTGGTCTGCCCAAGGAAGCAGGCAGAGTTATATCTCCTGCGGAAACAGAGACCATCTACTGGCACACTGCACCTATCACTATCACTAAGTTGCAGCTGATGTACCTCTTGACTAGTCACACAAAGCAGGACACAAAACATCACAGCTGTGGCTGTAATGCTTGCCCCACAGCCCAGGGCCATGAGATGTTGCAAGTGCTACTAGATGCTGCCTGGTGTTAAAATTAAAATCCTGGGGCTGACACAGTCATTGTACACTGACCCACAGAAAGATCACATGGCCCTCCTGAAAACTTTTTTTTCTTTTAACCTTATATTTCTGATAGGTCATCTCTAAATTCACATGCACAAATCCACTTATTCTCCAACTTCCTTCAGCTGATATGCAAGAAGGAAACTTCCATTTCCCCTGGCAGAAATTGCCAAGCAAAGAATTCCCATAAGTTTTTAGGAGCCTCTTTCACTGGCTGGAAAGGTGTCTCCTCCTTGAACTGACACCAGGCTACCAGAGGATAAGTATCTTTGAAGTCTTCAACAGCTGCTTTTCCCTGTAAGTCAACAGGGGAAATTTATAAGCAAGGGAGAGAGTTTTCAAAAGGAATGGATGCTATTTTGTGATACTTTGCAGTCAGTGGTGGTAAGAATGACTAATGGCTTCCCAACACTTAAACAAAACCTGTGTTTCATCTAGATTTTCCCCAGCACAAAGTTGTGTTCTTACACACATGGCAGAGGTGTGTGGTGAGATCCTGGGCTCTGATGACTAAGAACAAGAGTACCCCAATCAAGGAACAGAGAAGTGTTTTTTCAGAGCTGAAAACTTACGCAGAGAAGTTTCAGCAGCTCAGCAACTTCCTAGTATCTGCCTGGCCTCACTGAGCACAGCAACATGAATCACCATGTTCTGCAGAAGAGATCTTTATCCCCTCCCCAGACAAGATTAAGACCTTTCTCTAAGTCTGTTTTAGAGGAATGTGTTGAGTAGCAATATAGAACTGGCTGCCTGTAACTTTACAAAATTACTATTGGCAAAAAAGGAAAATCACTTGTATCAATGCACAAGCGGCATAGAAACGTGCATATGATGATATCCATTAGGAAATATGCCTACAGAATCATAATATCAGAGAACATCCTGAGTTGGAAGGGACCCAAAAGGATCATCCAGTCCAGCTCCTGGCTTTGCACAGGACAAGCCCAAAAATCACACCATGAGACTGAAAGCATGATATTTCTTGGCTGTGAAAGATATTCTTAAAGGCAGTCATAAAGCATTCATCTCTGTGAATATTTCTGCATAAAAAACTTGTGGATACCTACCAATGATGTGATTAAAGGGTTTCTAGACAAGTTGTTTGTGAGGAAAAAATCATCACAGCCAGCATCTAACCAGCCAACTGCTTGACTAATACTGACCTCAAACACGCCTGGTACCACATACAGCATTACCTAAAATAATTTTCCCATTCCCTCCTGTTATTTTTCTCCGTGCTACAACATCAGTTCTCTATTACTGCAGCAAACAGCAAGAGCAAACAACTGGCTTCTTCATCAAAACACAACAGTGCCAGGTAACTGAATGCACCCACATTCACATTTTCAGACTACAATAATTAAACTGTACTTGACTATTACCTGCTGTCAGAATTCAAGCTTACAACACACAGTCACATATCCATTAGTTAAGGTATGAAACATGCTTTTTTCTTCTAATCTTGCCACTTATTTGCTAGTAATGTCCCCAGTTCCCAGGTCATGTCTCCTTATCATTACTACAACAACAAAAAAACGCTGCCAACAAAAAAGTACAAAGATTTTAAAACTAAAACTGGCTACAGGGAAGTGCAAGCTTCCTGCAGCTGCTTAAACAAGGTTTTGTTTCATACTGTGGTCTTAACAGGACAGTGGGACACTGTCACCTCAACTCTGCTAAATCCAGTAATTTGAAATTAATTTTCAGTTGTTTGGTTTCAGTTTTTGGGTTTTTTTCTAGTCTGTCTGTTCGTTTTAATATCCACCCCCAGTCCAACTAATTTTCAGTTATAACTTGTCAGGAGCAAAGAACTTAGTCACACATGAATGGAAAAATATCTATAAATTGAAAACAAATTAACCTGTTTCCAACTGTGCCTATGTTGTTTTCATAGAAAATCTTTACAATAAGCACAGAAATCCTAGTAACATTTAGGGCAGGGATGGGAGAACAAAACTGGGTAAAGGTTTTGCATCATTTGGTTGCTCTGCTTAGGTAGGTTGCCATGAATAATTTCCAGGATGGGTGAGGAGGTAGTTAATTCTTAACAGCAAGCACAAATGTTGTATGCAGAGGAAACTAGTTTCATACACTTGGAGGACTGACATTTGAAATATCAATAAGCTACCTTTCCTTTGAGAATAACGTAACTGCGTTTTGCTGGCATTGCAAATTCCTTGAGCAATTATCTGATCAGGGATTAACAGAAAAAATGTAAAAATTAAGCATGCTGATCAGTCACTTCTGTCCATTACTTTGTAATGGAAACATTTGCATTCGGCTTCATGAAAGTATCATTCACTTTGTGGGTGTATCATGGAAGTCCATCAGTTGTCCTGTGAACTCAGTAACCCTGACTGAGTTATTCCTCACTTGTGATGGAAACACTTAATTGATTAGAGACACATTAACATGTAATCATGGTTACAAAATTCAAAATTATCCATGTTTTGTAAGTTCTCTGTATTTTATCTCCTTATTTTTCAAATACTTACTTGAGTTGAATAAACAAGACCAAAAAAAAAAAAAAAGGAAGGCAATAAATTCAAGAAACTCATGCATGAAAAAAAGTATTTAAAGATTATTGTTAGTCTGGAAAGCATTAAAAAGGGGTACAAAAACGTTTAGTTCAGGTCTGGTTAAAAGATTTCCTGGCTTGTCATTAAAGAAGAGATTTTCTGAGAGGCCCAAGAAGACAGACTTGAAAGTTAAGCACAAAACTGGGCATTCAGTCAAGTTTTTTTCTTGTCTGATTCTGGGTGGGTTCATTTGACCTCTGGCAGCCCACATAAGTCAGTCTATCAAAAAGAGTAACTAAATTGGGGTACTCGGTCTGAAACATTTAAAGCCTGACAGAGGTGCTGAATCCTGTAGTTCAAACCTGAGTGAGCACAAGGTAAGAGCACAGGATTTCTCTTTAAGTCAAAGCCTCCCTCTGAAGCTTGGCACCCAGAGCTGATACCCAAAATAGACTCTGTGAAAAATGTTAGCCTGAATTTCCCTTTCCCTCAGCCTGAGCTCTTCAAACTGCCATCTGATGTGAAGTAAAAATCAAATTATAAAGTATATTATTAAATACATTAGATGTTGCCTGGAAAGTATAAAGTTTTATTTTGTGAAAAGCAATAGCTCCTATACCAGTGTGGCTGCAGAGGGTGGATAGTTAAATGAAGCAAAAAGTAAACTGACTGCAGAAACAGAAGCAGGGGAACATCCTGAGCATTTACACTGGACTCCATCTATTCTGTGACAGACAGCTTTTCACCACTGTATGATATGTCTAGCAACTTGAATGTGCTAACCTGCTGTGTTTATTATTGGGGTGTCAGGCAACGATGTAGAGACAATTGTCTAAACCACGCCATTTTCCTTTTGTTTACTTCCCTCTACATTCTTGTTCCAAACAAATTATGAAGAAATTAATGACTCCTACTTTTAATCAGGAATTTTCATTTTTCCTTATAGGATGGGTTGTCAATTCAGACAATAATTTCCCTAAATTAGTGGTCATTCAGAAACGGTGCAAACAGCTCTGGGTACTAAAACACAGCTTAAGAATAACTCCACACAAATCTAAAAAAACTGTATTGCTATATTCATACACGCTCAAGATAATTCAGCTTTACAGTTTTGACATCTGTAGCTTATTAGTCTCTTAAGTATGTAAAAACACCATTGGCATTTTTCATATTGCAAGTGTCTGGAGATAATGGCCGTGCAGATTTTGTACAGAACGGTGCAAATAAACTTGCCAAACTTTCATCATCACTCCTTCGGAAACTCTGAGGGGGCCGATTAAATTGGCATTTTGTTTGACATGTACACAGAATGTGCTTAGCATGCAGAACGAGTATGGCAATAAACCTTGTCTTAACAGCTGTGTTATTTTAGCTAATGATAAACATGTATCTAAAGCCACGTATCACCACAACTTAAACTGGTGACAAAAGCTTAGTCACCCCATGGAAAGAGAGGCCATCACGACAGAGGAAGTTGTTTATTTATCCCTTACTATGCAATTAATTGTTCCACCAATGAACACAAATACACAAACAGTTGTTTTAAATTAAGTAAAATTCATTATCATTGTAGCTTATATTCTGTCTCTGACCTTGCTGCATCTATTCTTTACCGACTCACTCCTCCCCACGGGCACAAGTGTGCAATCACCACTGATCTCAGTGGAAGCTGTGATTGCATAACTGAGCAAAGTTTATTTTCCAGAAAGTTTCCTTACAGTCAGAGGGCTTCAGAGGGCCAAAAGGTTCTTTTTGCAATCACTGTGGCTCGTTCCATTGTGACTGCATTCGAAATGCAAAATATCTTGACACATGAAATGCAGATGTTACCGAGCAAGACAGTGTATTGATTTGGTTAAGCCATTTAATTTTGACAAACTGCCAAAATAACAATAAAAGAATTGCAAACCTGAAATATTGGAGATTTCAGCAGCAGCCTATAATGAACAGGGAGACAATGAGTCCCCGGCAACCTCTAGGAAGGGATCGATGCTGTCCATGGAACTGCAGTGACTGGGAATTTCAGACAGTACCCTTCGATTTTCTCTGAAATCTTATCTTTACAAAGTAAACAAACACAAGATAATAACCTTTAAACTTTCCACAGCCATTCATAAGGGGATTTGTTACTGCAGAACAGCAGCAGCCATTCAATATCAGTCTCTGTTCAATACATGGTACCCCGTGTATCACAAAACTCCCTCTTTTAAAAGGCACAGGTTGCAATTCCCAAAATCACGGCACTTAAAGAAATAATAAAACAAACAGGCTGCCTCAGAACAATTTTCTAGTTTTTCTCTGGATTAAATTTATCATATAACGCACTGAGTCTGCAATTTAGTCTTAAAAAAACACCAAATACTACCAAAAACACTGCAAAAACCAATATCTAGGTTTTGAAATGGGAAAAACAACCATTATTTCCATCATTTAAAAAAAAAAAAGGACAAAACTTGGGTCAAATTTTAAGATATTTAATTTTTATGTATTTGTAATCAATCTTATTTTGGCTCCTATGTTCATAAATACCTGAAGCAAAGTAACTATGACAGACCTTTTAAAGAGCACATGCTGAAACATTACTGGACTCTATAGATATGTTAACCAAAAATTTTAAAACCTCCTCAAAATTAGGTTAATAGCCACATAAAAGCAGAATTTTTCAAACCCAAATTTACACATGCATCTTCACTGAATTTAAAAAGAAAAATTACTTTAAAGGTTGGCAAATGGCTTCTAATTCCTTGGAAACAGCAGCATTTAGACAACATTATCTCCGTATCTTCTTCAATTGTAATTGTATAATTTTATTACATTGGATATAGAAAAAGAATAAGAGGTAAGTGCTGCTACATTACTCCCTGTATTATTTTTTACAGCAATTTGCAGGACATCAAGAGTAAACACAGCACTTTACAAACCACACAAGAAAGGTCATTACTCCAGAGAGCTTACAACTACAGCAAACAAATCAAGTACAATAACCCTTCCATTCAAAGGAGATATGAGGACATTCCTCTTTAACATATTACTGCATCATCATTAAAGGGATCCCCAAGCAGCACCAAAAAAGCACCAAAGATTGACGAAAAGGGACACATTTTTCTCCTTGCCCTTCCTTACTCACAATGTGGCTCTTGTAAACAGTAGGCAGATGCATATCAACTCACCTTTCCATCACAGGCACAGAAGGCATGGAAACACCCTGTGCCACAGACACAAGGGACACCTGTCAAAAAAGTCCCTTTTTTAAATTTTCTTTGATTAAAAAAATCTTAATGATTTTAATCTTTGATTTAAAAATGCCCCTAATGCTCACTGCTGAGGTGTGCACTCCTTTCAGTTGAAAGAATCCATTTCTTCATAACCCAGGAAATTTCCTTTTTGGCTTGTGCAGTACCATCAAACTCCTCCTGCTACTTTTGAGTGACACACTTCGTAAACCCTCCCCTGCTACTGTCCACACGTTACCAGGATTTTCCCCACACTTAAGAAAGCAAGAAAGCTTGGAAAAAACTGTGAGGGGGCAAATACAACCTTTCATAGGCAGGACACATTGAAACCTCTAGGTGTGAGTGGTAGCTCAGAGGTCAGTGGTGAAGGGTGGTCAGGGAGGTCATCTGGGCCTTGAGAAGAACCCTCCAGCAAGAAAAAGGATGGGAAAAGTAGGTGAAGCAGCTTAATGTATGAAACAAAATAATGTTCAGTCTAGAAATAAAATGCTTCCTCAAAATTATGTTTTAATCCTCTTTTTCTTTCCACCAGCACCCCCAAACTCAACCCTACTTTCCACCCAAAAAACACTGGATAACTCTACCATTTAGCAAAGTGAGGGGAAAAAAAAAAAGGCAGTTCAACCACTGGTAAAAAGAAGGTAAAAATGCTCAATATCTTTAGCATCAGTCAATTTCCAACAGTAATGTTTAGGAAAAGAAATATTACTCAAAAAAGATGTTCCTTTTAAGAAATTATTTCCAGAGATCACTGTCAGACTTACCAAATATTAAGGTTTCATTTATAATTGATTAACATAGATCATATCTCTTTCTATATGCACTACAGACAATTAATTTTATATTATTATTCATTATAAACAAAAGGTGGCTATCAATTAGCATGGTGTTTTCTTTGAAAGATGTATAGCTGATAATTAATAAGGTATCAATACAAAAAGGTCTCAATTGTAACTGTCAGTTGCTTGCCCATTCATTAAAAAATCATTTCTGTGTTACTTGTGCATGATTACAAACCTGAATATAAAGTGGCACATTACTGGGTGACCTCCTGCCGATCCCACTGCCCAGCCTGCACTGCTAGAAGAAAATTACTGAAGATATTTTCTGTGGCTAACTGAGGAAAATGTATGGAAAAGTTAATACTGAGGTTGGCTTGTGTATAATAAAAGCAAATAGAGACGTACTGCATTTCCCTAGTAACTCACCATCCTAATGCTTAGAGAAGAGGGAGGATAATTTACCAGGTGTACACCTAATCTTTGCTGAACTACAAAAACACTAGAATGAAAAAAGGAAGCTGCTGAAATGCAAGGGAAAAAAACCACCCTACACGTAGGTAAAGAATCAAATAGCTCAGCTAGATAGTATGGGAGACCAACTAACAGGCTGGATCAGTCAATTACTGCAGGGAGTAAAGTTCTCCTGGAATGCATTCAAGCTGACCAAATGGCCTAGGCTAGGTAGAAGTGCCTCACTTTCGGTACACCCAAATATTGTTTTTGGACTTGCCATCTAGTCAAGTGTATACTCATCATGGTAACTTCCACCTCGTACATACCCACACTACTTTAGATTTTATTTGCAACTTGCTTCTGTAAATTCAAATTATTTTCAGGATTTTTGTCCTGATTGTTATCTAGTCTGTACTACTTTTGTACATTTGGGGGTTTTAAATCAAATTTATTCCCATTAGTCAGCATTCTTCAAACACTAAGCAAGTGAAACAAAGTGGCACGGTTTATTGAGTTTTCCAATGAACCATATAACAAGAATTTCAGAAAAAAATATCTAGCCACATGGGATACTGTTAGGAAGATACTTTATTTACTTTTACTATAAACCAATGTCAGATTTTATTTTGCTGCTGTTCAAAATTTGTAAACATTTTAAAATGTCATGTTTATCAAATTGTCATGTCATTAAAAGCTATGGTTAAACATAGTCATGTGTGATACAACATTCTCAGTGTATCAAGCAACAAGTAATGTGAATTATCTGTCTTTATGCCCCAGTGCACTCAACGAGACACCAAGCCCTAGGAGAAAGAAGGGGTTTGGTTCTATTTGATTTTTAAGTTGTATTCTTAGACAAAAAGAAAATTTTAAAAGCTGACAAAATCAAGCCTTTCCCTTGCCCTCATGGTCTCAGCCCTCCAGAACAGTTGAGGCTGGATGAGGCCCAAGCCATCCATGACCCAGCACTGCCCCCCACAAATGTCAGAGAACAGACATTTTAGAGAACTGAAAAATAAGAGCACTGGAGATGCTGGTGGTTCTTTCACTGAGTTTTCTAATAACAGAAGACTTCAAAGACAGCACAAACGCTAAACAAGCACCCAGGTGCATTTGAAACAGCATTTGGCAGCTGAAGCTAGACAAATATCATAAGAATGACCTTGTGTAGCACAGACCTAACAGAACTGCAAGGTGCTGCAAGTTTAAACAGTTGCACCAGGAGAGGTTTAGATTGGATATTAGGAAACCTTTCTTCACTGAAAGGGTGGTCAGGCACTGGAACAGGCTCCCCAGGGAAGTGGTTGAATCACCATCCCAGGAAGTATTCAAAAAATGTATAGATGTGATGCTTAAAGATATGGTTTATTT
Organism: Illadopsis cleaveri; assembly: GCA_013399915.1. Classification (NCBI taxonomy): domain Eukaryota; kingdom Metazoa; phylum Chordata; class Aves; order Passeriformes; family Timaliidae; genus Illadopsis; species Illadopsis cleaveri. The sequence goes on from VXBB01003820.1 coordinate 473,560, forward strand.
GTGAACTTGTCAGTGCTGGGTTAATGGTTGGATCAGATGATCTTAGAGGTTTTTCCCAACCTTAACAATTCTCTTCTATGGAGGGAGATCCCTACACTTTATTTACATACACAAAAAAGGACTGTCCTGTAGGAAGCCAGACACCTTGCAGTTGGCACGGTACATAAATCATCCGGTACCTACTTTGTGAGTGTTTGAGAATAAACTTACTCTCATCAGTGAAGCAGATGCAGTGACTGCAACCAGAGCCTCAAGGAGAAACAGACAAGAAAATGTAAAGGTAAGATACCGAACTTGGAATTACCCAACCTACCAGTCAGTCTTCAGCAGACATCAGGAATGGAAAAATCAAAGCCAAACAAAACACTGTGACGCTGGGCAGTGGCTTGCCTAACTTAAATAAGCAACAACCATGGTGCATAGAAACAATCAGCAAAGTATTTGCTTGAAAGATGAACTCTCATCTATCCTTTAAATGCCTAGCAATGAAAACATTGGTTGAACAGAAGAACGAACATTACTTAAACATACTCCTAAATGCGGACTCAGAATGCTTTTCCTTTTTAAGCAAACATTTAGAGAACATTCACAGACCATTTTGGTGAATCAGAACCTCTAAGCTAACCAAGTGGGGTGAAGGAACAGTTATTCATGGAGAAACAAAACAGGAAACTAAAGGAGGAAGAGCATCTCCTCTTTGCAGAGTTTCGTTTCAGACTGTAGTCCCATAACTACAGAGAAGAGATAAACCTTTTCCTCACTAATTGGGAAATGTCTCTTTCTCATAGTACAAAAAATGCCAGATCATCTAGAACCCAGAGATTTAGGTCTGAAACAACACAGTGTGCATGATGGACACATAATTTTGTAAATAACGAAGTCCAGGATGAGAGGTTATCTATGAACACAAATGTCCTGCAAGACACTAGAAACAGTTGACAAGTCTGATACATTGCCTTACAGCTGAAAGTTATTTGAAGATTTTCTCTTTTTTTTAGCAATGTTAACACGTGTAAGTTTTACACATACATGTTTCATGGAAAGTGTTTAAGAATAACTAGGTCCCAAAGAAAATTGCAAGAGCATAACTGAAATTATATTTCAGTTGCACCTACTTTATTATTTAATGTTACGTACACAAATTATACACCATGCTCACAATATTTTATGAATTATTAAATATTAAAAGCCTTAGAGGAAAAAAGGCATAAGGCTTTAAATAAGAGGGAAGAATCAAATGCTACTGAAAAAATGTAACATTAAAAAAAATTATAAGGTAGCTGGTTTTTTGTTTTGTTTTTTAAATGTGTTCATCCACTAATGAAAGTAACTACTAACTTTGCTTGGCAAATGGTCCTAGGTAACCACCAGGAATTATTGCAAGAAGTGGAAGAGTTTTTCTCATCAGAAGGTAAAGAAACACAGGAAACCTGGAAATGAGAATAAGGCAATTCCAGAAGAGGTGACACACTTTGGGGAACACTGCAGTAGGCAAGATTTGAAATCAGGCAACCACCCTAACTCAAAGAGCCAGTTAAGTAAGCTTTCAGTGTTTGCTTCTTTCCCACTGTCTAATTTAAGACACTTTATCAGTCCTATTGATTCCACCCATTAAACTGTGGATCTTGAGGTTGCAAAGAACAACAGAACTTTCCTGAGTGGAGTGCAGCCCCATGCGAGAAGGACGCAGGAGCTAACATCAGCAGACGTGACCTTTACAAAGCAGTATTATTCACCTCTACTCGCAGGCACTTTGACACATTAGCACTTTGGGAGATCTCAAGGCAGTATTTTATCAGCAGGGCCCATCCAGGCATGATGTGCACTTTCACAGTGCATTAGCATATCCAGAGGAGGAACACTGCAGACTGCAATGGCCTTTCCTTGTACGACAGAGTTGAAGTGTGAAACAACATCACTGACATGCTCACTGACATACAGGAGCTCCTCTGCAGATCCAAAATTCATAAGCACATAAAACCTAGCACTGTACAGGGAAGAGACTGATTTCCAGAGCACCTCACCTGTTAGTACATTAACCTTTGACCTGCCCATAGTCTAATATTCTGAAGAGTTCATCATCTTAACTTCTTCCTTCTTACCTTGCATGTTAAGAAAATACTGGTCTATATTCTACATACAAGCTGAACGCTGAAATTTAAAAAGAAATCAAATGTCTTTGACAATGTAAACAGAAACCTTGCTTCTCACCTTACCTCTGTGCTGACCAGAAGTAACCCCAGTGGAATCAGTCAGCACAGGTATACAAAGGGAGGGAATCTGGTCCAAAGAGTAACATAACCCTTTGCACACAGACGCAACACAGCAAAAGAAAGAGCTGATGAACTGATCTGAGGTCACACAGAAAGATGGCAGAGCAGTCTGTAAGAGATTTCTCCTCCTTAATCAATGACCAATTTTGCACTCAGTGTCTCTGGTGGCCACTGAATCCTGGTCGCCTGAGCAGGGGATTCCCACAATACAAAAATTCCGCATTGCTCAAATCGCAAAACAGCAATCCACAGTTACTCTAAATCATTTTGTAGCACAAGAGCTTCAGGCATAAAAGTAGACTCAGACCTAGCTCATTATTATTAAAAACATTTCAAGCTGCTTCAAAATATAACTTTCAAATTTTAGTAATGGAAAATTGTCCTTTCTCTTCTCTGTTTTATTAAACACAGCAAATGAGCAGAAACTTGGGCTACAAGCCCTTGGCACTTTTGCCAATGTCTGACTGCCTTCACCACTTTCTGAAACACACTGAAGGCATTCCTGAGGAAAGAATAGTTTTGACTTCACTGTCACACTTTCGTTAACTTCAAGACACAACATAGCTCACTGCTGCAAAAGGCAGGACAACAGCCATTCTTTAAAGTATTAGGATAAGAAGTTTGGTTTAATGGTTACAATATTGAGACACACTCTTGCGGATTTGGATGTCACTTTTTCAGGAATATGCATTAGTAGAAAGCCAAGAGGTTCTTCTTAAATAACAGATGCTAAACAAGGCAGAAGAATTTCATCTTACAAACAGAGGCAAACTGACGGTATCCCAGGTATAACTGTGCTTGTATAACTTTGCACCAAGAATTTACCTATTTAGTTTAACATTTTTATAACCAACCCTCCTATTATAAAATCTAACTTTTCTTTAAAGGCATTAATATCTCCATATCACAGTATGATACAATTTTGGCGAATGCTACATAGAGAAACCAACTTTAATCTGCATAAATCAATTACAAAATAAATATTGCAAGCTAATGTTCTATTTTCTTTGTTTTGTATCTTTGTCTTTAGGCTTGAGCACTAAGTGATGAAGTTTATCTTATACATAAGACATGCCACTAACACTAATCTACTCCCTCCCAAAAACATCAACAAAAGGAGCTTTGGGTCATTGAGCCAAAAAATTAAATGCTGAAATGTACATCCAACAATGTTACCCTTCACTAGCAGATATCCTGTGGAGAAAAAAAAGTCAAACAAATACAATTAGAATGTCTAGCCAAAAGAAAACATTCAGAAAAGAACAAGCTGAAATTCAGTCCCACTCTTTAGGAGGGAAGGTATCTTGTTACAGCTTCAAACTTCCGTATTGTCTGCTTAAGCACAGCTAGAACATGTGGAGAAAATTTATGGCATTTTATCGTGGTTGACTTGGGGGAAGTAAGAAGTTCCTCTGTGAGGTCAGGTGCACAAAATTACTACCTTTTTTCCTTCAGCTTTTCAACACACATTCTCTTCTACTGCTAACAGGGCAGTCATTTTGCCCACAGAAAACTGACTGGCCAAAGCAGTACTAAATTAAGTTTAGACCCCACTATAAACTGGCTTCCACTTCAGTGAAAGGTACACTGTTTTCCCCTCAAATTCCAGTCTGTATTTGAGCTGTAGGCTTGCACCTGATGAGCTTCAAGCACCAAATATACAACAAAGTGTTGTAGTCTAAAGAAAAATACAAAATACTTGTAATTTTACCGTGTTACCCCCTACTACTATTTTGCTTTACAGACCCTCTCCTTAAGGGGCAGAAGGCAGACTGAGACACAGAGGAAAAAGCCTAATCAAATAATAGGAAAGTAAATTATTCTCCCAATCAAACTCATCATAATTTTATTAAAGAGATTGAATTGTAAAAACATGTATTTCTAAAAGCTGTCTTTGCAGTGTTCTCAGTTCAGCAATTATCCATCCAGCAACTCAAGTCAAAGCTCAAGGCAGCCAACTAAGAACAGAACATCACCAACCTCACAGGAAAACAGAACTGGAAAACATTTAGAGGAAACGCTGGAAAAAAATAACACTTACTAACTACAATGAAAACAGTAAGAAAAAACACAGCCACCATACAGTTCATCCTTTTCTAAGCCCAGTAGGAATTTAAGAGAATTTAAAAGAATTCCTTCATATTGAATTGGACAAAGTTGCGAGCGACTTCATTGTAGTTTGAAGTGGATTTAGGATAATAGCTGTCCAGAAAAGTGATAGCTGGAATGGCTCTAAGCACAAAATCACAAGTGTCCTGCAGTCATTGAATAGGAAAGAGCTGAAAGAAATCATATGACATTTCAGGTAGCTACGGAAAAATAGAGGGAAAAATAAGTACAAATGCTCATAACTAAAATAAATATATCTAGGCCTGGAGTCATTAAAGGGATGCATTAATGAGAATATTTATAATATATTAAAACAACTATCAAGTAATGCACTGAAGAAGGCCAGAGAACAATGATCAAGGAATGATGAAAGAAAACACATACATACTCAGCATCTTTTAAACAGTTATGGTAAATGAAATAAAATTTTGCTAGGCAATACTGCAAGATATGCTATCAAACTTACGGTTCTACTACCCACACTGGAATATTTTTAATCACTAGAAGGATAAATCCTGGGCACAACATAGGAAAAGAGAAAGCAGAAGATTAAACATTTGAAATGAAAAAAGAATTATCATTCAGTCTATTTTCTAATTAGTATTTTAGTACCTAATGCACTTAAGTTCAGGCTGGAGACAAGCAATTCTCATTGCCCGCCCTCCAAAATAATCAGAACTGTACATTTCTTTTTCTTAGAATTCCCTTTTAAATAGAAATTCCTTGTGATATGTTTCCCCTAGTACACAGTAACATAGTAATGCACTTGTATATAATCTGGTTTTGATCTACAAGTTTGACATGATTTCTTTAAATTAGAGTAGTATTTAAGAAAAAAAGCAGCTTTGAAAGATTCATTCATTTTTCCCAAGAATTCCAACAGATATAAACTTTGGACCTCATGATTAACAAGATCAAACTTCAGCTATATTAGGATGAAATCCAAACCTAGTATTTCACATTCCATCAAGAAGATGGAAAGGAAGAATGACCACTAGAAACAATCCTCTGCATAATGAAAGCCACCCCACCACCAGTACCAATCTCCTCTGGTCACATTACTGCCAAAACAGCTACACTCCCATCACAAAATCTCATCCAGACTTATCTCAGTTTATTAGAATTTTTCAGAGATCTTTGGCAGCAGTCTGTCATAGCTTATACAAATACTTTAATTTAAAAAAAAAAAAAAGGAAAATGAAAACATCTCTCTGGCAATTAATAAACAGTTCAATATAAAATATTAATGTACCTTCAAATGCTGATTATTCAGAATTCTTTTTTGTAAGTGCTTTGAAATTTGAAGTTCATTTTGCACTAAATGTACTTATTTCAGTTTAATCAAGAAGACTAGTTATAAGCAACTGAAAAGTTAAATTAAACTAAACCAAAAAATTGTATTAAATGATTTTTTAAGTCCTATATTTTAAGTGTATCTCTCTCTCTAACTTAATCCTCAACATTATAATGAAAAATTTTAGAACAAAGACTTTATGCTGAAACACAAGTTCTTCATCTTCCAAGATTGTTCCTTGGTGTCTCATTTTTATAAATGCTGTTAATGTCACACACTGTCAGTGCATGGCAAAGGCTGCTATTACAGCCTGCAACAGTTCACCAGTGAATGCAAGCCCAGTGAGCCCCCCAAAACTGCCCAGCAGCTACAGTTTAATAAAGCAAGAGTCATGCCCTGATGACCAAGGCTTCACTTAAGAAACAGTAAAACATATGAGCAAGAGTTTCTCTGAGTTTTGAGTTAAGGGGGAAAAAACCCAAACATTTCTTTTGAAAAGCTAGTAAGTCTAAAGCACAAATGAAAACTAGAAGGCTGGCAACTGAGTAAATTTTTATAGCAGAAGTGTAGAATTAAAGCAAGAGCATTCAAATTTACCTACATCTAAAAGAGCCTCCTCAGAACTATGAAAACTCTATCAAGTGATAATTTGTTGAGTGTGCTTTAGCACTGCAATTTGTATTTAATTACAGTTCCACAGTTATTCCTTATTTAAGCTGTAATGCTCTCCAGGCAGAATGCATCTCACAAGGTTTATTGCATACCAAAGAGAGAAAACCTTGCTTCTTCAATCACCAGAAGGGCAGCAAAATTTCCCGTGTAGTCATTACTACATTACAGAAATGGCATTTTTAAATATTACTTTCATATACTTTGACTGAAATTCATACATCACCTGAAATCAATGAAGATTTAATCAAAAGTTAATTTGCATCTAGAGTCTAAGCCTGCAATAATAATTTAATATCACTGAAAATGTAATCAATTTCATAGGTGATAAACAAGAGGGCAAAGGGTAATATTATCATAAAAACAGACCAACTGCCATATTCAATCCTTTGGGATTCCTTAGATCCTGCTGTACTAGACACTTACAGTTTTATTTAATCAAGAACTTCAGACAACAGCCATAACTGTGTGTTTTAGAAACAAATCAGGGCCCATCAGTTTGCACATGTATAAAAACTTTCCCCACTTCATTGATCTGTGTCTTAGGCATTTGTTACGCCTTGATGCACAAGATTTTGTGTCTCTGCCAATGAAAGCTCTCTGCATTTTTGCAGTAATTGGCATTAATGTTAGTATTTCCTATTCCAATGACATCTCTTGTTTGTTAGTGAGGAGAACAAGATCCACACAGCAGCGCATATGAGGTATGGAAGGTACACACTGTTCACACAAACTCATTCAACTGATTAGCTGCCCAAAAATTAAACAACTACTAACAATGAGGAAAAGTTCCAAGTTCAGAAAAATCTCAAATTACATTTTCCAGTTCTGCAAGACTGCAATTTCTTCCAAATAACAAAAAATGCTAATGAATATGCACTGAACTGAATTTAACACAAAATCACCACTCTGAACTTAGAAAGTCAAACACATCTTCAGTAATACAGAGAAAAACACACAGATAAAATCAAGAAAAATTAGGGAAAGCATAAGGTCTCCTAACAACACAGAAGAAATATTCCCTGCTCCTTCACCACATTTTCCTTACAAGACCACATCAGTCCTTCCTGCTCTAAACCAAACCCCGTTTCAAAGCAAGCTTTTCTATCATTAGGTTGTCATCAGTCAAGCTGTGCTCTGCTACAAAGAGAAGTGTATTTAAAAAAAATTGAAGCCAAAATACCAGGCCCTGTGAATTTTCTTTGGAAAGGAGATCAAACTCATGAGGTCTTAACAAAAGCCACATCCCCAAATAAAACCTAAAACAGGTAGAAGAAACAACTAGTTCATAAGACAATAATATATTACTAAAAGCCCACTAGGTGCAGATCTGTGTCTGGAAATAGTTGTCAGCTACAGGATTTCTATTTTGTAGTTCAAAACAGAACTTCCCCGATCTGTGTGCCAAGTTGTATAGGAAAACTAGAAAGCTCTGGTTGTCTCTGATATACATGTGGCATAACTAAAAATTTATGCTGCTAAAATATCACGGATGCCAAAATAAAGTTGTTTTTCATGTGTAGGCAGTGAGGGTCTAAGGCATGTCAATACCTCTACCCATCTACATCTGGGAGACCTCTTAGCGTTCCTGGAGGAGATGCCATCATGCCCAGCTCTCAGGCTATATGGATGGCCTTTGACAAGTCTAGGCACTGTATTGACTGTATGGTTGAGGAGCTGTAAAATGAGGTCAAAATTAAAGGTAAACAGGAGATTTACTATTCTTTCATATTTCAAGTTTGTTTTTTTTTTTTAACTGAAGTCTTTGTCAGATTTGCCTGCTAAATCTCACTGCTCTACAACACTGCTGACCCACTGTGGACCACTGGGTATTTATAAGAAATCCTTTCGTCATGTTTTGGATATTGGCTTTCCTCACATGTGGGCAAACACATGTTCTTCTGAATTAGCTTAGACAAAAAGGCAGACCAGCTTGCAAGAGCGAAGGAGTCTAAGTGGTGCTGACTTTTTCACATTTCAAATGCAAATTATTTATTCAACTACACAATGCCAAGCCATTAAAAAAAAAATCTATGAAACACATTCCCACAGCTAACCTTTTGTAAGTACAGAATGGAGCAATTATATTAAAATGCTACCTAAAAATACTATTTTCTTAGTATTTAAGGCAAGTAAACTAAGATTTATACAAGGTCATTTGCATAATAAATATAAAACCAATATAAAACAGTAATAGCTTCTTCTAAAATGGCTTGACGCCTCTTCTGATTTAATGAACATTATACAAATACATGCACATAATTCTAAATCAGTTATAAAGTCCTAAACACTTTTTCCATCAGAACAGTCTGCATAATTGTGATAAACTATAAAGACAACATTTAAGAAGCAATAATAATATATGCAGAAACTGTGTTTATCTAAGCTTTTATATTAAGATTTGACCTAAAACTTACATCAATTAAGACAGCAGATATTCAAGTGCTTACTATAAACAACAAAACCAGCATCATGTCCAGAATTTTGGAAAGAAAATAGAAATTATCATTATGTAGGAGAGATAACCTGGCTGCAGTACTCTAACACACACCTTCAATAAAGACTGGAGAGGCGGAGATTGGAGCATCCCAAGTTATCACAGTCCATCTGAAAATATTATAGAGCCATTGCTTTGTAAGCAAATAAACTGCATTTTCAAAGACAGAACAAAAACTACACATACTTTGTCAAAAGTTATTAAATGACAACACAACACAGTTAGTTAAGCTTCATGACACCATGAATCTTCAGTATTTTGTCCCTGCTGCTTTTCCTCTCCCCAGAACCAAACTGAGAAACGTGTGGATATGAATGAATAATTCACATTTTCATATGTATTACCTGAAGACCAAATATTCAAGAGAGGCTGCAATTTGCTGGCTCAACTGCAGGAAATGTGTTTTTCAGCCACACATATTTAAACCACTGCTTCCTTTAAAAACATTAATAGAAGTGTTGATGCATCTTAAGACCTTTACACAAAAAGATACAAGCTGACAGCAGTAGCAAAAACAGCAGTAGCCATACCAGAGGTATGGTTTTTCATGCAAACATGGATGTGAATTCGACTTCTCAAGATGATCCCTTGTTAAAAGCCAATTTCAGTTTTGCAATCCAGCAGGGAACATCATACCTCATACCAAATTCAGCAGATAAGCTCCGCAATACAGCTGAACAACATTTGTCTTCTGTAATTATGATGCCCTGCGCTTTTAAGAGTTACACTAATTAAACCAGAAAAGGTCGCACAACTGAAAATGTTCATAACTTAGGAAAGACTTCATAACAAAATCTTTCCTGTCTATCACTAATCTTCTATACACAATAACTGCCACTTTGACAAAGTGTCTCTGTCAGCCTGTTTGTGATTATACACAAGAAGCTTCAGCCTTTGTCCGCTGGAAGAGTTCATGAGCTTTTTCTTGCAAACCTCAGTGAGACACAGCCACGAAAGAAAGGAAGAGGAAGCAAAACCCTCATGATATCCCTGTCATCTGTTCAGGAAACAATTTCTTTGTAGTTCAAGAACTTCAGATTGAACTTAAGGATTTTAGAATTGAAATTCCAGAATAAAAATATGTCTCTGTTTACACAGATAGGAAAAAAGGAGGCAGAAAAAACCACCTTGGCTCTAACCCCAATCTTTGAAGATTAGCTGCAGTGTGAGCTGCATTTCTTATGTCTCTCTTTCCTCATGGGTTATCTGATAACATTGTTATTCTTCCAGTTTTTGAAACCTTAAAACCCTCTTTGGAGGTCCCACTCCTTCCACATCCTATACAGCACCTTGAAAAAACGGGACCAGAAAGCATTAATTATGTCTTCAGACTCTGATAACAGCCAGCAAAAATGCCCTTAAAATGCTTCTGCATTTACAGATAATTGGTGAGAAATCGATCTGTCTTTAGTTTAGTTAGCAATTTGAAAAGATGTTGAGGTTGAGCCCTATGTTCTGAAGTCCTTCCTGAATCTGAATAATCCTCTAGGCATAACCTAGAAAGCTGCTCCCTCTCTGAATCTCTTTTTCTCCAACTTTTCTTATTATGTATAGAAAACTTTCTTCCCCAACAGCCTGCTTTCTCTCAGGTATTTAATGGGTGATTTGAAAGAAATAAAAGGATAAGGAGAAAAAGGTACCTACCCTTCACATCACAGTGACTGCACAGGATCAGGAGGAAAGCCTGCATTGCAGCACAATTCTATCAAACCTTTGGGCCTTTCAAAGGCTGCAGTAATGCCTTCCTATTGCTGGAGGAGGTGAAAAAAAAATAAAAATCACACAATCTAACCAGCCTGAGAACAGTGGGCTTGGGAGTTAAGTGTTCATTCACCAAAGACACTGACAGGGCAGGTGAAAATAAAATGCTTTCAGAACCTTTCACAATCTATTTCTGGATCAAGTTCTCAGCTTCATATGGTTTTCTGCCACTTTGAACTACACCTTAATGTACTCTTCAAACAGTATCCAGTACAGTAGACACAAAGAAATACCACAGAAAGGACCAAAAAAATCCCCACTACTACATATGAACCCAAGTACATGTGGTGTTGCCATTCAGCCCAGACTCAGGAAGTTTTTCCCAGGGAAACAAACTGTAACTTAAACAACTCTTACCTGCTGCACAACACAAAAAGGAAACCCCAACAACATAGGACCTTGTTTAAGGAAACCATATCCTCCAGGGAAGGAACTAACATACCTATATCAGAATACATTAGAAATCTCCAATAAACTCACTTCCAAGACAGACATGCTATAGCTCTCTTTCAACAAAACCCAACAATCAGAAAACAGCTACATTCATTTCCCTTCTCATGTGCAGGCTTTCAGGATATATTCCTCTTTTTTCCCGGTTCTCTTCTCTTCCTTTTTCCATTAGGACAGTACAGATTGCAAAGGCTAAGAGGAAGCATGCCTGAGCCAAAAGAATTTTCAGTCTAACGAAAACTGGTACAAAATGAACTTCAGAACTGCAAGTTAAGAGGAAGTTGGTCAAATTCAGTGTTCAGAAAATAGAGCATAAGCCTTTCTGTGGGAAAGCTTCTCCATAGTAACTAAAACTGCAATCTGAGCATTGACTGCCTGTCAAAAATACCCTCAATATAAAAACAAAGTACAAAAGCCTCTCAAAAGCAAGAGATTTCAATGACCCAAAAAAGAGGACAAGAGGAGAATCCTCTAAGCATATACAGCTTCTCTACTGCTAATCTATTTTACTAGTAAGGGATGACAGAAAAAAATATAAAAAAAGATTAAACAGCTATTTAACAGGTAACATTATTCTGGCAATTAGTAAATTGGTAGTAGTGCTTCTCCAGCAAGAGGTAGGATCAATGCAGCTGACTCTCAGCACTACAATTAGGAATAAGAGAACTGTTCATCCCTTAAAACTGCTAAGCTTTAAAAATTGGTCTTTTTTCATGCCAAGTCTCTGCCTTCTCTTAATTTTTAAAGGATTTTTATTTCAGTCAGAACAACTCAATTGTTTCACAATGGAAGAGAGAAAAATATCTTGTTTGGTCCTTGCTAAAAAGAAACTTTATAAGAAAAGTTGCAAAGACTGGTGTTTCCAAGAAAGGGTCTGGGTAGTTTTGGATAAAGAAAATACCTCCTGTGACCCTCAGGATAATTTCTAAATACATCTCACACATCTTTCAAAAGATACAGATCGTTCCTATGCTTTAAAATGCAGCCAGAGTTTTGCAACTGAGGTCCCAAAAGGGTCTGATCTGACCAACCATTCCTTCTTTCCCATCCCACAAGGAAGAACCCCTGAAGAAATGTACACCACCACGGAGAGCAAAGCAGTCCAAGGAAGTAGTCATCATCACAACTACAGCTGCCTCCTGTAAGCATCAGGACAAGGTACCATCAGAACTTAAATTTTTGCAAATATACACAGTAAAGAATCCACTTTCAAAGAAGAGAGGAGTGCTTCTAACACTGGAGACCAAAATTCTAGTTGAACAATATTTCAAAGATTTACGTCTGCGAACAGTTTCAGGCACTAAAGCGTTGCACCCTGATAAAGTGGACCTCTATTAAGAGTGATCACATTGTGCTTTGAGGTTTTCTTTAGGATTCACAGCACAAAAGAAACACCACACACATGCCAGTCACCAGGCCACCACAGGAGTAAGAGGCACAGCCACTACCATTACCCTGGCATATCCTACAGAACACTCCACAGTAACAAGGACAGTAGGGAGTGAAGGCTTACTGTAGCTCCAACCTGCCTTTGCCTCCCTTCTGTAGGGAGGCAATGAGCATGAAAAAACCTGTTACTGTCATTTTCCCTACCATAAAAACCACAGTAAGAAGCATAGTAAATGATAGGGACAAATGAACTATGGCAAGAACACTCCATTAAGTCAGCACTCTGAAAGTCTCATGGTTTCTCTTCACTTAATACTTTGTACATTACAGCAAGTGTCCCTAATACCATACAGCTTATATTCCTACCTTTCCAAGGGTTTATTAAATTAGCATAGGTAAATATGAACATTTTCATATGGAATTAAAGACAAATATTCAGAATTGCAAGTGAAAAGAAAGTAACATCTGACCCTGTATTTAAAATACAAGGAATAACAATCTTGATTCATTAATATCACTGAAAAATAAATGAGATGACCATAAACTAGATATCTTCTGAACAATCAGGAATTTTCATCCAAAACACTGGGGGATAATGTGGAGAGAAATTATTTCCATTTATTATGAAATTGAAAACATACCAAAAAAAATCCCCCACAGCACAGCCCACTGTGTTCTTCCCAAGGTCATTAAATACAATCTTGAAACAACTATCCAGCCTTCAAAGAATTTCTCTACCCTAGCTGAAACCAGGATAGAAACTTTCCTATTTTTTCTTGAAGTAATTTTTGCAATGATTTCACTTGAACACTTCCTAATTGAAAGCATTAGTGGAGCCAAGAAGAAAATGTGATGCAGCATAAAATCAAGCAAAATCAATTAAATTGATATAACTGCCAATACATCCATTTTTTGAACAATAATCTCCCCCATATCAAGAAACTACAAAATAAATTCTTGATGAATTTTCCTTAAAAAATCCACGGTCTTTTTCTGCTCTGTACAATTTGTAATAAATTATCCCCAGCTTCAAAATAGCTCATTCCTGTGAGACTGGTTTCAGTTTCAGGATTGCAACTGCATGGTAACCGCTTCTCTTTCTGTTGTTTTCCATTTCTAAACGTAGGCTTTGATCCCCTTGGTCTTGCTGGTAGAGCAGTCGCCTCACACACACAGTCTCTCTTTGAAGCCTTCCAACAGTGCCAAGAAAGAAGCAGGCTATGGCAGCAGGCTCAGTATTCTCTGGTTATGCAACAGATTAGATCATTATCAACAAAACTGGATGCCTCCAGCAGAGAACAGAAATGGGGAATTTGAGAGCAAGTTTTTCTTTACTCTTTTGAATCAAGGGTGGCTGCTTGGTCAGTTTGAAAGGAGGAAAAAGTTACCTGCAATTAAAGGCTGGTCATATCAGAGAAGATTACACGTCAGTGAAAAGCCCCGTAATAAATATTACTGTCACATTTATCTCAGTTCTGTTCCTTCCTTGGCACAAAAGTTTTCCCATTCATTGTGTAAGGAAAAAGAAATATTTGGCTCAAACTAATGCCAGTAATTTAAAGTCTGATTTAGCCACATGGATTTCATTCCCCATAGATGGATGACCACGTGCCAACAGGATGCAAGAGAAAAGTCTGGATTCCCACATACCTGCAGAGAGAACCTGTGCTTCTTACCTATGATACATTCATTTGCCCACAGCCAGTGCATGTGGATATCCTACACATCTATCACATTACTATCTTCTCTAGTCTGTCTTTAACTTTTAAATCATCAATTAAAGGTATTTCAGTTCAGAATTCCATCCAATTAAAGGATAAAGTACCTACTGACTGGGCATGGAGAGAAGATAGGGATTTTGAGTCTTCATATACAACAGAAAAATATATACTTTAATTTCTTAAGGGAATGCCATGTTTAGCTTCATCTTACAGATAATTTGGGGAAGAAGTGCTACACTGCATGAAACAAATCCCCTGAGTCAGCTTCTGACAATGAATGCAGAGTAAGGAAGAGAGATTATAGAATATCGAACAGATTAAACAATTTACTGTTTGTATGTAAGAATCCAGTCACCGACGCTTACAAATGCATGTAAATAAAACCAAAAGGCTTTGAGAATCCTAACAAAAAGCTTTTATAGCTCCTACAGAAGACATTAAGAGTATTTAGATACTAGTTATAGGAAAAAAGTAAGTAGAAAACAGTTTAATATAGAAAAAAACTATATGGTTGCTCTTAATAAGAGAGAATATTCTTGTAGTATTTCAATGTGTTAATTCTATACTATTATAAACTTGTAAACTTAGAAAGCACTACAAAAGTTGAGTTTTGCTTTTCAAGTTCCAACAAAATTAGCACTAAAAGTATTGTGCATCTGGTTATATTACAAGATGAATGTAACACTAAAAATAACATTACCCAATAAAAGAAGGATTATGAAGAATGGCAGAAGTCACATGACCAGTGTAATTTGTGTACAAATGCATATTATCACAAGATCATCAGTAGCTTAAAGAAAATCTAGAAATCAGAAGGTCTGTGTTTTGGGCTTTGTTTGCAGGAGATACTTCCCAGACATGAGATTAGTCTTTTTTTTTTCTTTTTTTTTTTCTTCTTTTTTAATTTCTTATACATCTGGAAAATATTAGGTCAAACAAAATTATGAGGATAATAATGAGCTCTTAGTACTCACTTGCTACTGTCCTTGCTTGATATTATCACTGAAGAATCAGAAAGCCATGTCCCCCTGTCTCTCTTAAGCAATTGTACAATACCTTATTGTATGACATGACTCTCTAGAAGCACTGACCTAAATAAAATCAGGTGTTTATCACGACTGCCTTCATCTCTATCCCACAGTCAGTAATAATTAAAAATTACAAATGAAAAAAATAACTGGCATGCCCCTCAAATCATGACAGAAGAAAAATCACTGATGAGTCAAGTCAGTCTGTAAGTGGGACACAAAGTATGATTCATAAATCATTGCTTCGGGTTTAATTCTTGAGAGAGAAAAAGCTCCATCAATAACATAAGACAGAAACTCAAACTCTCATTAGAAAAACATAACATTAAATTCATTGTGTCTTTTCATTCTGAATATTTCTGTTCTGTGTGCTCACCACAAGGGTTTGAAGCCACAACCAGTAACCTTCAGCAGCTCCTGCAGGCAGTGAAATCTTGCAGAGGACACTGAGTGTGTCGGGCCACATTCCTGAGTTGTCTTCTACACAGCTGCAGGGCACAAGCTCTGTGTCCACCACTGGGGCAAAGTGAATGGGACCTTTCTGACTGAAACCACAACAGAAGACTAATTATGGCTCAGCTCGGTCATTGCCAGCATCACATTTATCAAAGCAGATGAGATTTAGTAAAACTGCTTAATTTGCCCTTTTTTTTCCCCAAATGTAATATTTGGGTAAACAAAGGAGATGAGTCCAATGAGATGATGGCAGAGGAACCAAAAGGAACAAGAAGCACCACCATTGCTTTCAGACGACAGATCAGATACTAAGCACTATGTCAAAATCACCTCTGGGCTACAGCTTTTGTAGCAAATTGGGTTTTCAAGGGCATTCCCCCTCTACTGCAACTGCATATTTATCTCATGCCTTACTTTCAGCCCACACCCAAAAACAGAGGCTTTGTGCAGTAATTTCATTTTAGGCCCAAAGGACATTTACAAGAACATTTTTAATACTTAAAGTATAGTAGAATATACATAGAAGTCTAAACTAATAAAGAACCAAACAAACAAACAAACAAACAAACAAACAAACAAACAAACAAACAAACAAACAAACAAACAAACAAACAAACAAACAAACAAACAAACAAACAAACAAACAAACAAACAAACAAACAAACAAAACAAGGGGGGGGGAAAAACCACAAAAAACCAAAAAAAAACAAAAACAAAAAAACAACCTACCAGGGAGCCTTTTTTCATTAAGGAGGTAATAATATAGTAAAAGGATCTATAAAAACCCTCTTTCAAAACACCGTATGACCTTGCCATTCACTCATCTTTCAAGCTGACCACTGAAAGAAATATAAAGAAATATTCATTTTCCCACATGTTTATGGCAGTCCAAAGGACAACTCTGACACTGGAAACAGACTGGCAAAATATTTTATTTATCTTTAACCTCAGCTATGAAAAATGAGAGAAATAAAAAAAAAAAATTTAAAAGCCATGCTGCTATTGGACATTTCACAATTTAATACATCACAACTGTACTGCAGAAAACATGCAACAAGACTAAACTTTAAAATTTAGCTGGATTTAAATGTATGCTGCTTTCCCTGTACTGTCAGCTAGCAGGCCTTTAAAGGCAGATTATCAAAGGCACTCCAGTCACCGTGATGTGAAGACAGAATAAGTGATCACGACCTTGAGTTCTCCCTTTGTATTTCATGGCATTTTTTCTTAAGTATTTTTAAATCATCCAAACAGTAAGTACTAACATGGACACTACTGAATACACATGCTTTTGAATAGGATGATGAAAATTACTTGAATGAATGTCTTTATGTGCTCATTTACATTCCCCTCAGGAATAATATATTAGCAATGTCACTGCTATGAACAAGCAGGTGACATATCAATAACTATCATCTATTAATAAATACTTTATTCATTCCATGAGGTTAATCTTCATATGCACCCATGAGGCAGGGAATTATAGTCACTATTTCCTCTGGGGATGCTAAAGTCATGTTATAGACTGTCATAGCCCATGAAGTGATTCAGGTGTCAAAGCCAAAAGTAACAAACTGTCAGAGACCCTGCCTCCTAATCCTACATTCTAATCACTGAATTTTGCCCATCTGAAGAAGGAAACCATAAAAATCATGCTGTCTTATCATAACTAAAATGCAAAATTGGCATTTATTAAAAGCTGTTAGGAGCTTAAAGATAAATTTGCTATTAAAACGGGTAACAATGAAACCCCCACGATTTATCAACTGGTCTCTCCTTTGTCTTCCAAGGACATATGTGTGATAACTGCTACACAGTTACTGCTACCTCACCTTTATTTAGAATAAATGTCTTTTAAAAGGAACTTGAGAATGTTTTCTCGGTTTAAATTTAATGACTTCTCTTTACCTGGCTCCTAGTCCTCAAGTACTCCTTGGAATGTGAACAGAACACTTATGATATGAGATACTGGTACTGTTGCCAAGAAAAGCAGGCGAACTGAGTTTAAAAAAAAAAAAGGAGAAAGGTTTTGCTGCACAACACAAATTCACTGCTCATTTCCCTAGTTTGTTTCTAATAAAATTAATAAAGCAGTGAGTAGGTAGGCACTCCTCTACTTCAACAAGAGTGTAGTGATTGCCTTCAAAAGGGAAAACTCTTGTGGCGCTCACAAGCTGTAAAAGCATTATAAAAGTAAGATTCTATCCATATGTTAAACATTTATTTCCAGCACATCTGTCTTAGCTCACTAAATGTTTTTAAACTTACCAGGACGTTGACGTGTAGAACTTCCTTTAAAACTAGTAGGAATTGTATGAACAAACCCCTTAACAAGCTTTCAGGTCTCTATCCATGAGTTAAAAGAAAAATTAGGTTGCAAATCTTGGAAGATTTCAAGGCAACTGGAATGTCACTGGTCCAGACCCCCCCACAACATCTACCTTTAATGTGTACAGTAATGCATTTCTGTTATCACCCAGAATCCAGGAGATGAGAGTGTGAGAAATAGTGATGTTCCAATGAATTATTAAAAATTGGTTAGGAGCTCAGCATGGAAACTTGAATGGGTTCAGGGGTTTGTGAAGATTTCTTCCATCTCAGTTGTCATCTGCTTGCTCGTGCTGAACATACTGCTGATGAGGAAATCCTCAGAGCATGCAGCAGCAGCAGCCCACTGCAGGGACCTACGTCATTGGGAATGTTCCAAAAAAAAAAAAACTTTGGTGCCTGAAGAGTTCTTTCCTTTCCACAAGTTCCTTAACATAAAAGGAAATTAATGTGACAGGTTCTGGTGAGCACAGACAATGCCACTTTTCTGTATTACCTCACCCAAGAACACCCATTTGCTCATTTCTCAGCTGACTGAAGACCAGCTTCTTCCAGTACAGCTGTTTCCTCCTACAGGGAACACTCATTTCCACTGCTGCTCTAACAATTAGAAGACAACACTAATCACTGCAAGTACTACAGGCCTATATACCCCATCACACACAGACCAAATACTGCTCATTTCTACCATGAATTTCCAGCTTAAAGGAGAGTAGACAGATCAATCTTCACAAAGTCTTGAACACAGGTCTCACAGCATATTCTTCCATAAGAGCTGAGCCAATACAAATGTTATTAAAAGCAAAGGGAAGGGATTGGATTACCAATGGAATCATATAAATTATGAAAATGATACAAGCGAATGTCAGTCTTGAAACAAAATACTAATTTAACAGTCCTCTGTGTAGGTAAAAAAGCAACAAGTAACATACTCCTTGATGAAAAACACTCCTTGTAAGCCTGAAAGCAAGACTAAACTGAAAATGCAGGATTAAGCATTCACCTTGTTTTGTGGGAAGTTTCACTGAGCACAACAGGAATATTCCTGTGTGCTTTATGCAAGGGCGTTTACAGGACAAGACTGAATTGCTGAGCCATTATTTTACTTGTGGCTCAGGAATCATTCCAAAGCAAACATGAGAGAGAATACAGCAACATATATTTTCAAAATTAATCCAATTCATAACAAATTTTAAGCAATAAAGTTTTGAATTTCATTGAGGTCACCAAAGTTCAGTTTTAGCCCTTCGGTTGATCATCAAGATTAATTACTGCCTCACTATTAGTCAGTACTGACAGACAAGTAACCTCAAAGTCAGTCACACAGCTCAAGGGCTAAATACTGCTTCCAAACTAAGTATTCCCAGAATGAAAACAAAATCCTGTATATTGCTGATAGTACAAATAAGCAAACAATACAGGAAGTCCATGCTTTCCTGTTCCAAATACAACATTTTTCCATAAAGGGATATGTTTGCTCATTTGTGAGAAAGGAGAATGAAAGTAGAGGTCCCTTACTTTATTTCCACCGGATACCACGTGGTGGTAGACAATCCAGTGTATACAACAAAATGAGATCCAACAAATCTCCTAAAGTGAATGTTCTGGAATCCCATATTCATTCGCCTATATCAGGAGTCAAAATTATTTTTATCTTCTAAACAAAAAGCTATTCTATGCTTATGAGTGTGCACAACATTGAAGACTCTGTCTCCTCATCTTTTAAATTCTTACTTAAAAACAACCTCTTAAAATTTTCCATAGTACTTCTTGCTATGCAGATAAACAGCTTCTCTTGTGTCAATGTCAATAGGGCAGTATTTGATATGACTTCCCCAAAAGCAAGCCAATCACAAAAAAGATACAGAATATTTAGAAGATGCTTGTGTTCATGATGCTTTATCGTCTCTTCATTTTTGAGAAATTGTGAAATTTGAGCCATCCACTACAACAAAAGAAACAATCTCTAACAACAAGAATTTAATCTACCTAAAATCCTCTTCAAGGGTTTACAGAGAACCAGGACAACCCAGCGTTTCATGGCACAGGCTCCAAACCACTGAAGCAAGCACAAGCTAGATCGGAAGAGTTAAATAAAGCAGCTAAAATTCAGCAGCATTGCGAGCTATTCCAGACTACAGTTACTGTAACCTACACTGGGTGTCCTCTGCATAAGCACCAGTGTGACTTTGTGGACTGCTGAGACTCAGTCTGTTGCAACTGGCATAAGTTGCCACAGGCGAGTAATCACAAGAAACTGACCTTGGCAAAAGCACATTTTACACTTCACTGCTGTTCAACTGTGTTATACTAAAGAGAGAGCAAGTGAGCACAAGCAGAAGGGGGAGGGAGAGAGAACAAAGGGGGATAGCAAAGTGAACGTAGCCATTTTCAGCTTTACCTGCTTTTAAGATTTTAAGAGAGGTACATCACACCTCCAGTGCACATCACAACCTACACAGTTACATCAATTCTACAGGGTATCATTTTTAAACCATCAGAGTCTGAGGAGATTTTTTTGGGGGGAGGAGAAAGAAAGGAGACTAAGTACTAAATTAGAAATTAATATCTAAAAAAATTTTCCCAACAAGGAGGAGGGAAGTATAGAAGACAATTACAACTTCACATTTTCCTACCACTGGATTAATGCATAAATGAGGATCTTTAAATTGTTCTTTCCTCCTGTTTGGCTACACCTGTTGAGAGCACATTTTTGAATCAGCTGCAGCTAATAAAGCCTAAATGGATTCCATGACGTGTGCAGCAAGATGTCTCAGTCCTAATTTTTAATATTTCAGCTCAACATTAACTTCAGCTCTCAACAGCCTGGCAGCAATTTGCAGGAAGTAGTATGGTAAAATCCCCACTGCTGCACATGCAGTTGTGTCTGGCTTTTCTCAACTATCTTTGATCTCCAATGGTTTGAATCAGTTATTTCCTCTAAAATAATTTTCTTAGTTTCTGCATTACTTTTCTTTGGTATTGATTACTGCATCTCCAAAGAAACAGGACCTGGCAGAGCAAGATGGCACAGGACCCCATCATTAGTGCTAACCCACATCCTGCCCAAATTTTACAGCAAGTTTAACCGAAAGCTCTAACCTTGAGGGTGTGTGGGTTTCCAGGACATTCACTGGTTGAAGCAAAAACATGCAGAAGCTTTGCACGAGTTCCAAAATACCAAATCACTCTCCACTTGGGAAGCGTACAAGGTATGCAAGTCTAGACAAAATAAAATGAGACCACATGCATTTTGTATCTGCTTCCTTACCACTCTTAGGTCAGTGACCTAAGGACTCGATGTAGCTTCTCTTCAAGCAGATCTTAAAGTCTGCTTTTCTCCTGTGTACACAGTTTCTCTATTCCTCATCTGGTTCCATAAATAACTCAAAGCCCTGCAACAAAAGCCAGTCTTTGTTCCTCTCAAACACGCAAACCCTTCACATCTCTGTCTTCACAAAGTCTCCATTCCTCTATTGAAGCTCCTTGTGCTCCGTTTCAGTCCTCTAAATGTCATTACTACCAGTAAGCAGAAGTGGCTTTTTTTGGACACAGCCATGTTGTTCCCTTGAACCATTCCCATCTGACAGAGCCTTGTCATGGTACAATGACCTCCCCTGTCACTGGCCAGGGAGATACAAGACTGAGCCCTGACAGCAGATGGCTGATTCACACACACCGACACTCAGAGACTCAACAATGATATGATCATGCTCAGCCTATAAATTATGAAAACAGCAATTCTATGAAGCATGACCTAAAATTTCAAGGGACTGAAGTATTTCCAAGTCTGAACTTCAGATCTGGGTCAAAAAGGTGTCAGCTGTGGATCTGCAGAATTTTAATCATTTCATCAGACTGTAGCTCTCTCTCACAAACACATGATGTTTGCAAGGCCCACAGGCATGCTTCCTGACACTAAGGTCTGTCACAGAGGGCTGGATGGGCCACAAAAATACTCACGGCTTCTGAGAAGTGTGTGAGAAACTCTTGTAGGGTCTAGACAGAGAATAAATTGATGTCTGTCACATTTTTCTGACTGTACTTGGGTACAAAACAGACTTATTAAAAATTTTATTTACTAAGTCCTATAGTAATTAGTTATAGTAGACAGAAGAACATGAAGTGGAAAGGGTGCAGTAGCTCTGCAACAATTTCTGTGGGCCCTCAGGCTTGGCTATCTATGGTCAGCATTTCTCACAATGACACAGCAAAAGAAAGAAGAGTGTCAAAAAAAGAAAAAAAAAAAGCCCTGAAGGGTACTCATATCCACAGGAAGAGCAAATCTTTGTTTATACTAGGCCAAAAGTAAGCAGATATTTATATTACACATAAGCACCCTCAACTGAATGTAAGGATTTGACGTGTCTTACTTTTTCAAAGCATATCCTAAACAAGAGGTTATTGAATTAGTCTCTCTCATTGCAGCTCGCTCTGGGTCTCCCCAAACCACACTATATTTTAAATGTATGTGTCAATCAGTACTGCTTGAGTCATTTGACTTCACAGTTCACTAGCTAGGATCTCATTTTCAAGTAATTTTACTCATAAGGCAGAACAGAAACATTAACTGAGTCTTCCCCATCCATACAAGTCATTACCAATATGCTGGCTACTGTGGGCATCTCCATTTTCTTTCCTCTTCCTTCCCCACCTCTTTCATGTAAGACAATTGCTTGAAACCAGTACATTCCCACAAAATATACAAGGGCTGGCAAATCAAAATCTTTTAACATCTAAATATTACTAGGAAGGTTTAGCTATTGAAATATATATATGGATAGGTATCTATACAAAGTATCCAAAAGACAATGATTCTGTGGCGTAGTATGGTTGAAATGTTACTAGAATGGTATTAATTTGACCAAACTGTTCCTCTACTGGAAAAAGATTAGTTTGTTTGAAGTACATTTACCTTTCTCAAAGTGTTTTAGAAAGAAGTCTTGTCTAGTTTAAACTCATCCAATACAACATAATTATATCCTTGAAGTCCAGAGAGTCAGGAGAGTGTTGCTTTTCCTTCTGGTTGTGAATACTGAGTGTGATCTACAAGAAAAAGAAAGTGGGGGGAAAAAAAGTTTGGCAGGCAATCCTTTATCTTTTCAATGGGTCAGTATTTTCAAAATCCTTACAGAAAACGTCCCTGACTCCAGAAGTTCAATCAATCAGTCAAACAAACAATCATTACTTAGTTTCCAGAAAGAAGTCAAAGCACATTTATTTTTCCATGTCAAATATTCTTCAAATATTCTGTCTCTCTCTCTTCACTGTCTTAAAGAAGTTATGATGATATTAGAGTGAAAGGTATAATTTCCTCTCCTTATTTAAAAAAAAAAAAAAAAAAAAAAAAAAAAAAAAAGGAAACCTTGCAATGTACAGTTTCCGTTTTCTGCTATAAATTTAAATTTACCATCAGGGAATTTATAACTTTTGTTAGAACCTACAGAAGAGAAAGGCTACATTTTCTCTGATGTGAAGTGGTAATACTCTTCACAATGCCAGTAGCAACTCCTGAAACAGAACTAAAACCATGAAAAACATAAAATACCCTTTTCTCCAACTAGACATTTCAATTGATCAACAGCTGTTGGTGACTAAGTTAAGTACTCAGCAGGTTTGTTGAACAAGAATGTTTTAGTCTGGAGATAGCTGTGAGAAGTTCACCAGATTTTACTCTCTGCATTGTCCTGCTACCTCTGCAGTCTCCAGTTTTCTAGGGAATATCACTTTTTCTGGACAGCATGTTGATCCCATAATTTTGCAGATACTCATTGAGTATAGTATCAGCTCACTCTTTCTACTTCTTTCAGTAGCAGCAAGCAAACTCACAAAAGCTTTGCCTCAGATTTCACAGGCATGTGTGTGCCTCTCTCTCAGTACCCAGGCCGACGTGCCAATATGTAGGATTAAACTTTTTCCAAGGTTGAATAAGCCACCATCTGTCTATCTTGTGTGGTGCTGTGCGCCATCCGGGAGACTTGTCCCTTAGAGCATGTTTCTACCATATGTCACTCCTGAGTGATCAGTTATGCCAAGACATTTGGGAAAAAATGACTAAGTCGAGCTGGAAAACCCTTTCCGAATTCCAGAGGAGGTTTGCCAAGCCTGTATTTGCAAATAACTTCACATCCACTGGTTTTTGCATACATTGTGTGTAACAATAAATAATAACCTCTACCCAAACAGACATGAGGTACTTGCCCCTCCACTGTCCAGAACTCAGGGACTTCATAATAAGCCAAGGAATTCAAGCATGACGCATCTCCAGGAAAAATACAAGAAAATTTTACAGCAACTTTTATGATTGCTAACTTAATAAGGGAAAAAAAAACCCCAGATTATAAGAATATACCTCAAGAAAGACTCGTCTCGTTATTTTAAAGCCACAACAAACCAGTAATTTCTTTCTGAATACTCAGCTAAAAATACCTAAGGCAACGGAATGCAAGGCTTTTTCCTAATAGTGACCATCAAACGATGACCATCTAAAGTGCTCACCTGTGTGCAAAGTGATCACCTAAACTAAATGCTAAACTGCTGATACAGTTCATGCAATTAGAATTTGTCTAATAAAGACTATGACTCTATCTTATTTCAGATTTAAAGAACCATTTTATGTTCTAATTCCTCAATTATTAAATTAAAACTCAAGCCAGCATCATTCTTACAGCCAGCTCAAGGCTGCTCATTTACATAACTGACTTTCAAGGGCACTTCGTTACACAGCAATTAAAACCAGCAAAAAATCTACTGGATCTGCTACCTAATGTTAAGGAAGACATTCTTGAGAACATTAAAAGAAGGGAGAAATTAGTAAGTCATGATTACAGCCTCCCTGAGTATAGATTAACATTGAAAGGAAATACATTCCTAAGGGCAACAGGAGAAATATTAAATATGAGAACACAAATTATAGGACTTATTACATTTAGCGACAAAAGTGAGATGAGGAGCAGTTCTAAAGTCCAAGAGAGAACATTGACCTTTGTGGTTTGCCTTCAGAATTTGGACAATCATTGAAAAAGAGGGAAGATGTGAAACAAGGATTCACTACAGCCCACTGAGATTTGTAGAACAAAATGCAAGAAAAAGCAGAAAAATTCATGTTAGACAAAGAAAACCGCTACTGTAAAAAGGTTATTATTAAAGGAAAATTAGGTAAATTATCACCTCAGAATGGACTGTGGTTTTTTTTAAAAAAAATCTAATTTAATTTTGAATCTAATTTAAACTGTCTCCTTATGCACAAAGATTGAAACTTGCAAAGGTGAGGATATTGGTAACAAATTTACCAAGAAAAGGAAGCCTCCTACTGCAACATGGACTTGCTGAATGGAAAGAAGAGAGGAAAATAAATATAGACCAGCTAGGCAAATCTGGACTACTTGCCTACGTAACACACCTAATGATATTGAAGCCAGCATATTTTTTGAAAGGCTCAGCTCCTTCCTGGCCCACTCCAACTGCCTGAGGCATTCACAGTGTTGAGCCAAGAGAAACTGGAGAGGCTGGTTCTACAGCATCAACTTTCTGCTAACATTTCTTATTCCAACGAGAAACCTTCAGGGTAATGTGCACCTGCTCTAATGTCCTCCTTGCTTCTTGCATCCACCTACAGGCCCAAATAGTCTTCCTTTCAGGATGAAATATGATTTGTGCATAAGACTGACCAACTCAGAGGGTTGCCAATGGGGACAAGAAGGGAGGAGGGAAATTCACCAAAGCTGCCAATTAAGAAAATTCTTATTCTGGACAAGAATGTGCTCCGTGAAGCTGGTCAACAGCTTCCTCACAGGAGCAGCCATGCAGCTTCTGCACTGTCATCTCTTGCCAGAACTACAGCAGAAACAAGAGTTTCTCTTACAACAGGCATTGTGGAGATCCACGCATATCAGTAAGGGAAAACTGCGGAGCAACATAAAGGGAAAAAACATTGAAACATGAAGAAAAATTAAAATTTTTCTTTCCCTTTATGTTCAGCTTCGGGAGGCTCAGGATCCATCACCCATTTGTCCCACACCAGTGCAGACATACAAACAGGAATCTTCTCAACCTTTGAAAATATGATGCTTTTTAATTTGGTTTAATCACTAGGAGTTCCTTGGAAATTCTTGGCACATACAGGCTGTTTTCTTTTATATTCCACTTCAAGCATGTACTAAGCCTCAACACACTCTGTTGTGCTCACAAACTTTTCAGAAAACTCTCAATTCTCCTGGAATTCAAAAGCTCAGGATTCCAATAATCACATGCAAACCCATTCCTCTAGGAAGAAATTCACTCTATGGCACAACCAAATGTTTCTGTTACATAAACGCAAAATTTAACTGAAACATCTGCTGATAAATACAAGTCTACAACACCTCAAAGGCAGAAACAGCGAAATTTATGTCCACAGGTAACCTCATTTAGAGGGTATAACTACAAAGACAGTATTTAAAGACAAGAAGGGCTCTTCAAGCATAAGGCCAAACCCAAAGTGTTATGTCCTCTGAGCCACCCATCTGCAGGGTATTTCATATATTCTCACAATCATTCATCACAATTCTTTCCCCAGTGGAAACTGTGAGCCCTACTTGGCAAGACTATTTTATTTCACTGACCATGATGTAAGGGAGAAAATACAGATTGATGGAAAGCTATGAGATGTCACTAAAAACTGCCAAGCAAGCAGTCCCCTAATACAAAGTCCATTCTGCAAGGGCTATGGTAAAGAGTTTGTTTTTCAAAAATGTTAATGCAATATTAAAACAATACACAGTCTCTTTTCTTACGAATATTCAGTACTCATAAAGTAACTCAAACAAAGACAATCTCTATGTGCCATGTGAAAGTAGCTTGGAGTTACCTTTGCTAGGGGTGCAAAAACAGGGATTGTTGTGGCAGAGATAAGGCTTGCTTTTTCCAGTCACAGAGATAAAGCAGTTTTCCTCACATAGCTTTCCTCTTCCTCACTCTCCCCCTCCTCCACACAAAACACAAGAAAAGCTCCTATTGCTTTAGGTCAAAGGAAAAACAGGCCCAGCTGCCGTAAGCCAAACAACGTACAGGTTTGCTATCTCCCCTGCTGTTTTGGCTTGAGCTCCTCAGACTGGAAAATTCAGAAGCACGATCACCCAAGCTCTATAAATGCCAGAACCATCTAAGAGGAAAATAGGACAAGGCCACCCCCAGGCAAGTTTGTACTAAAATCTGCTGGCTGCAAGGCAAAAATACAGTAAACATCGCATAGGGACAGACTGCTCCTCAGAAAGTATTCCAGAAGAACAATGTAGCTTCCAAAGAAAGACTGCGCTAAGGGGACTTCTGGAGGGTAAAAAAAAAAAAAAAGCAATGTTTTAAAATCCTTGTGAGGAGTTAGCAAGCTAATGGCACACTCAACGACAAATTGTTTGACAGGCAATATGCTTTTGACATTAATCCAAAGAAATGTAAAAGCGACATTGAATGTTCTCTACAAAGTGGTAACAAATTCGGTATCCTAGAATAGTTCTGCAGTTCATTAAGGAAATTTTGCTTTTGTCTTAACAATTGATTACATTGAATAAAACAAGTAATAACATGCAATTAATCATCAATATCGCCACCCCGTCTTTCCAGGAAGGACAATTTAAGTTAAATTTTTGCTGTCCTTGAGAGACGAACTTTGCAACTGATTACAGTATGTTTTAACGTGCTCTATACTGACTCAACCTTGAAAAACAAGCCAAAAACAGAAGTTGAAACATCCTTTTTCCTGTGTAGCTCCAATTTGCAGTAGCAAGAAGCTAAACAACATGCTCTCCACCAGATGGCTGAAATAAAAAGAACACTTCTTCTGATTAATTAGGAAACAAATGAATCTGCTGTTAGCACAACAAGTTGCCATCAGGAAACCTGGGTTCCCATTAAACTTTGATATTTGTGCTTTCTCTGCAACTGTGTTCAAAACCATCCTCAGATTTGTCTCTCATTTCAGAAGCAAAGTGTTACACGCCAGTCCATCGCACACAAGCATCACACCAGCCACTGCATAACCAGAAGGGCTACTGGCCCTTTTCACAGACAAATAACACCATAGTTTTCTTAAAAGAGAAAGTATCCATCACAGTAGAAACAAATTAAGGTCTCCTAGTGCTGTGAGGAGAATTGATGGGTAAAACCACATGTCCTTTGTCAGAGTT
This sequence comes from Illadopsis cleaveri, assembly GCA_013399915.1. NCBI lineage: Eukaryota > Metazoa > Chordata > Aves > Passeriformes > Timaliidae > Illadopsis > Illadopsis cleaveri. The sequence continues at coordinate 501,698 of VXBB01003820.1, forward strand.
CGGTGAGCAGTGGAGGCTCATGTATGCACACTCAAGTTCCCCAGCTGGTCCTGGAAACAGAAATCTCCAGAGCAGATACAGCATTTAGAACATGGATATAACGTTTGCTGGTACTTAGAACATTGCTGCTACTGAGGTGAGTGACTTTGGGAAGGAAGAAATTGAGCTTACCTGATCCAGGAAGGTGCAGATAAAAGCTCTTGGTATTGTCATTATTCCCTTGGTTTCTTTGCATGAACAACTGCTTTATTGCACCAAACCTTAAAGAAGGACCATTTCAGAAGGTGGCTGTGGGAAAGAACTCACCATGTTTCAGGTATAAAGGACAATTTTGCCTTCTTTACTGATAACGTGTGCCCAAAGAGGCACAATGCCTTAGTGAGAATCCAGGATTGCCAACTAACCCGCATCTCTACAATTTAGAGTATTTCTCCTATGTGCAGAACTGAAGTTCTCAAACATGTTGAATGTGTTATTTTCTAAGGCCAGAGGAAATGGTGGAGACATTTATTACAAACTAAATCTAAGTGTCCTTTTTAAAATCCAAGTAAAAATACTGTATCTGCCTAAGTGAGAAAGCTCAGAGACTTGAATGAGAAAACCATTTCCATACACATTAAAAAAGGGTTTCAATAATTTTATATATATAGGAAGGACATTTAATTACGCTAAATAACTGCATCCCATTTTTCCTTTTAGGCTGGTGATAGGTACTCTGGGAAATACAAGGATACACAAAAATGCAAAAGGGCGTAGACGACGCTAATATTTCAAAGTGCACCTATCCACTACATCACATATACAGTTTACAGGGGAAAAAAATAGTATTTTTTGAGCCTTTACAGTCAGAAAATGGACCCATGTAAAATTTCAGCAAATACAATATTCTTTGGCACAGCGTTTTTAGAAAACCCACTTCTGTTTGCTTACACTTTACTTGAAGCCCCCTTTAAGACTTGTGTTGGAAGAGACAGTGAACAACTAAACCTGTGTACCCTCTCCCCACCAATCACAACACTGAAGACCTCAGGAATATCTTCCAATGTCTCTTCTTCTCAGGATAAAGAATCCCTGTTTCCTGTGGACATAAGCCTTTCCACATCTCTTAAAAATGCTGCTTTTTCCAAAATTTTCTCATCCTGTTACATTGTTTCTGAACGAAGAGACCTGAACTGCACATGATAAAAGATGCTGGTGAGCCATGAACATCCAAAGTGGCAAAAAGGATGCCATCTCTTTGATTCTTTATTCCTTTATTAATATTTCCTAGTATTTGATTTGCTTTTCTGATCAACGTAGAGAGCTCGTGTTTTACACTGTTGTTTATCATACCCTGGTAACTGACTCGCACATGATAACAGCTCAAAACTCACCATTTTTCAGTGGAATCACCATTATTTTTTCCCTATGTAGACCACTTTATCCACACTGAATTTTCCCTGGCTTTCCACTACTCAGCCGCCCAGCCATGTCAGTCACTCCTCCAGTTCTTTATGGTTCACTTCAATCTTACTACTACAATCAAGTTACTACCATCAGCACACTTTCTCACTTCATCAACAAGCTCCTTTCCAGTGCACAATTTATGAGTTGAATCCATCAACCAGTCCAATGACTCTAGTGACTGAGAACCACTTATTCCTACCTTATTCCTCCCATCTTCCATGACACGACATGACCCTCCTTTATGCACTGCTGCTGACTTCTGTCTGGCACGGAACGTTGTCAAATACCTCTGAATGCCATCCAGATCTTTCTTATTCACCTACATAGTCACCCCCTCAGAGGGCTTCAGGTACTTTGAAAGGTGGTATTCCCCTTCATAAAAGAAAAGGGTTTGTATTCATCTTGGGAACACGTCTGTAAATACTGCATTATGAAGTAGATTGTATCCTTGTCATTGACAAATTCTACATCTTTGCAGACAAGATGTAGGGGAACAAAGTAGTGTCATTTTCTGCCTTTTGATTAAAAAAAACCTTAAGCATTTGCATATTTTGAACACAAATATCCAGAGAATTTAAAGTAACACCTCTCTCCTTTATATATGGCTATAACTAAGAAGTAGCAAAAGCACAACAGCAATTTCTCCTCTTGTAACTCTTCCACGAAGACAAGACTTTATTCAATCTTCTAACCATTTTTAACCTGAGGATCAAAAAGAAAGTAAATATTTTTAAAAAATTAAATATTTTCCTGCTGTCTGCCAGATGTGTAGGACTGCCAGCAACTGCATAGCAACAGAAAATTTTCTGAGTCAGCAAGTCATAGCTTTTCCCAAGTTTTCTCCTTGATCTTAAGCAAACTGCTACTATTCTTTACTAGATTAATTGAGTAATATTCATCCCCCTAGTGGCCCATTTTCATTGACCATTAAGTTAATGGTGCAGGCAATAATGTCTTTCCAGCCTCCTAACCTGGCTGTTTCCTACTAGCCTACCACAAAGGGCATGAGTACACCAACCTGAATTCTGAAAAGATATGACAATGATTTGTAGGAGTTAGCCATGGGAAACTGATTCCACTTACTCCCATGTGTTCCTGCATTAACAGTAGCCACAGCCCAACCCTTAAATTATTGTCTGAAACCTGCAATGACTCCTCTCATAAAAGTTCTCTCCTAACATTTATCCTAGTACTATTTGTGACACCCTCAGCTTCTTTGATATCACCAATTCCAGATTCTTTGTACCTGGCTCATCAGTGTGAAGAGTGGCCAGAAGCTCTGACGAGCACAAGACATAAGATGGGTGCTGACACCCTCAATTTACATTACATCTCACACTAAATAACTATGTTGTCATCAAGCTAAAAAGACCAAGAAAACAGCACAATGGAAAATTTCAACAAAGCATGGCTTCATCACTAAAATCTCTATTTGAGCTTTTTTGCTGGTTTCATTATACAGAGAGGCAGAGAGCTCTGTAAACAGATTTGCTTAGTTTCCGTGTCTGTTGCCAAATTTCCATCCTGTGGAACCAATTTTAAATAGAAAAAAGTGTCTCTTCCCATCCTCTGCTCCTTGGTGTCATTCTTATTAAGGATACAGAGTAAAAAATGAATGGAAATGAACTAGTCACAGTGGGGTTCAAATCCAAATGTTAACTTTTTTAATTGCCAAAAAAAATTCAGATCACTTTGATCCACAAGTCTGTCTTTCTTGCAGCTATGGAAAGTTTTTAAACGGAAGGCTGCCAACAATGACTTTGTTATAAACTAGAGTTCACAGTTATTTTTATGAAATTTTGTCTCAGTAACTTTTAGCTCAGCAGTTCTCATGAAAATACTTCCAAACCACCAACTTGGCTAAATATTTCCAGTAAAGCAAAATAAATACAACTCTACTTCTTTTTTTAACTTCACTTTATCCTTCAGAAAACTAGTACAGCTTTAAACATGGGAATGACAGAGAGGAGAGAAAGGAGACAAAAAAAATCTAAGAACTTCAAGCAGTCTCTCATATCTCTGGGTCAGAGCAGATGCAGGACTGGAAATGGAGATGAGATTTGGGAAATAATTTCCCACATATACACAGGTATTAATAGCAATAGCAAATAAAACCAGAATGAACACTGCAATTTGAAATAGTGCAGTATTTGCCTAGCACAAAGTTCTCAAATAGATTCAGCCATTGTTAGCCCATGCTTACTGCCAGAATTTCCACACTAACATAAAGAACATCATAAAAGGGAAAGAAAATCTGATGGACTTTGTATTACCATTTTGTTTAGCTCTTTTGAAGAGGGAGTGTAAAGGAATCATTTATTATAACCCTTTTCGTATCCGTCAGATGTTGCATGTTTTATGTAACTATAACACATTTGGCAAACTCTTCCTACCTACCCATATGCTAGGGAAAAGCTCAAACTGTGCAAGAGAAACCTTTCTTCACAAAGTAAATTTCCTCGTAGTGAGAAACTGTGAGTTGGACCTAGGGCTCCAAGATCTCTCTCCAGGCCCTCCTCTCTCCGCAAGGACTGATACTTCCACACAACCTAGAACTCACCTATCTGCCTCCCTGGGAAGCAGAAGTATCCCTGCTGGCTCTACACATGCCAAAACAGCAGTTGCACTGGAGCATTCCACACACCAGACCACAACACAGACACAGTATAACCAAGGCAAGCCCTCATCCATGCCCCTACAGTAGCTTTCAGAATCCAAGTTCCAGACGTGTTGGCCAGTGCCTTCCATCGCCAGTGACCAGGCCCATTCCCCAAAGCAGAATAAAAGGTCCCTGACATCCACAACTCCACCACAGACTCCAGGGCAGCCAGCTGGGCATGAGAATTGACCCCAGGGGCCAGTCCACACTGTCCTGCATACAACAACCCTTGGTCTTTCACCTCAAGCACAAGAGGCCCCTACCTCTGATCCTGAACTCAAACCTCATTTGTCATATGTACGAGATCAAAATTTGCAAGTTCCACGGGTAGTCCTGAAACTTGCATATCCCAGATTTCCCTATGGCACATAGGGAAAATGGCAGCAGCTGTGATGAGTAGGAGCTGCCACCAGAATACCCCAGCAGAAGAAGGAGAGGGTGTATGGAGAACACGTAGGAAGTTATGAAGAAACAGAAGAGGGTACACCACAAAGTAATTACAGCACAACTTGAGAGAAAAACAAACCACCCTCAAACAATGGGGCTTAAAAAGAAATGGCAGTGAGGAAGAAGATGATGACAAGAGTCCAGGTGCAGAAGAAGGAGGGAGGCTGTTCCAGGCAAACACAAAGGATCTTCCTTCTTGGTTCCTCATTAAAACACATTTAAAATTTAGAATTTTAGAAACAGATTTGCAGAGCAAACTGATAATACATTTCACTCATCAGAGCTTTCACCTGCAATCTATCTATGCAATTTAAAAATGTTTTCAACTAAAAACATTTGCAAATTAAATACTTCACATAAATGTCAAACAGTTGCATTATCTTGGCAAATATGTGCCCCAAAAAACAACCTCACTATAAGAGTCACATTTTTTATTAGGTTCTACAGTGAGATTAAGCAGGAAATACCCTTTCAAATTTGTGTGGGACTTCTTAAACTGCACATAGACCAATTACTTTATCTAGCAGGATCATCTAGTCAAGGTTTGTTGCTGGCTTTGTTTGGAAAGCTGCTTCACTATCTTTTAGAGACTCTCGAGAAAAAATGTCTGTAACTCAAGTATATAGGCACAGTTTAAAACTGTGATTCACTTGTGTTAACAAGAACTCAGGCAGCCTTTGACTGCAGCAATCGTGGCAGGGTTTCTGCAAGAGAAGATCGGAGGTCACTGTTTTGAATGCAAAAAGTGAGCAGTCAAGTGACCAAAGGGAGAGGCTGCAACAGCCTGTAGAAAACAGTGCTAAGCTCATCCATGAAACAAGAACAGAAAAGGGGTTTAAGAGATTAAAAGATACAGCACTTGTTTTTTAATCTAGGAAATGAACCCTGCAAGGAAGTATGATGGAATCAGGATGGGACAGACAGAAGGATAAGAGTAGGCTGCATGAGAGATCTGCAGGACAGAAGCTGTCATGACTGAATAGGTTTTGACCACTCTTACCAGGGCTTTACATTGTCACTGCAAACAAAAGGCAAAGTAAATCCTTATACCACCCTTCTGGCCCTTCTGAATGCAGCTGCAGCACTAAATCTGAAACTGATGGGCAAAAGCAATCTTCTGTGGCCAGGACAGGGAGAAATGCATTCACTGTCAACTAAAAGGGACTGCAACTGCCTAGTACCTTGGAGTCTTGCCTCTTACTTCTAACAGGGTACCAAGGCACTGGATATTAACGTTTAGAAACCAAACCAGGTAGACAAGCTCGCAGGAAGGAAGATTAGGTTTTCTAAGTGCTAAATGATGTCATACTAAGTAAGATGCACAGGTTTTATTTTACAAAATGTAAATTTACATATCAAATTGCTTCAAACAACTAATAAATGCCTCCAGAAGTACAGAGTGGTTTATGCACCTGAAAATTATTGAAATTAATAGACACTTCTGGATATCAATTTTCTGAGATTCCTTTTTTTGGCCCAGTGTTCTACATACAGAAGGCACACTGATAGAAATACACAGATGGCCAAAAATACTCCTGCTTCACAAATATACAAGTACAGTAGATGGATTATATAAAATTCTCAAACTTCTAGATATCTCAAGTACACTGTGTGTATTATGCTTGCTTAGAATAGTGATAATGCAACAAGTAACTCCAGTGTTGTCTTATACATGCGCAGAAAACAAATGTATCAACTCACCACTGATTTTCAAACAGATAACTATTTAATCCTTGCTAAAGTAAGTGTGAAGAATATAAATTAAGGTATCCTTACACATACACTGAATCTCTTCTCCAACCAGTTTATGATCCTGTTCCCAATTAGGCTTAAAGCTACTGATTTTTCTTTTTTTTGATGGTCTCTTTTGGGTTTCTGTGGCAAGATTTTGGTAGCAGAGGGGCTAGAGGGGTGGTTTCTCTGAGAAGCTGCCAGAAGCTTCCCCTGTGTCTGACAGAGCAAATGCCAGCTGGCTCCAAGACAGACCCATTACTGGCCAAGGCCAAGCTCAGCAGTGACGGTGTAGCACCTTTGCGATGGTGCATTAATAAAGAAGGGGGGAAACTGCAACTTCAGCCAGAGTGAGAAGATGTGAGAGAAGCATCCCTGCAGACACCAAGGTCAGTGAAGGAGGGAGAGCTGCTCCAGGCACAGGAGCTGAGACAAGCCAGCCTGTGGTGCAGACCATGCTGAGGGAGCTGTGTCCCTGCAGCCCATGGAGGACCATCGTGGTGTAAGAGCCACCTGCAGCCCATGGTGGAACCTCAGCCCAGAGCAGGTGGATGACCAAAAGAAGAAGGGAAGCTGTGGGAAGCCCACTCTGGAGCAGGCTCCTGGCAGGACCTGTGGATGCATGGACAAACGAGCAAAGAAGACGACATAGGAGGAGCAGAAGAGTGTGACGAGTCCTCTCCCTCAGGAGGAAGGAGCAGCAGAAACAATGTGATGAATGGACCACAACCCCCAATTCTCTCTTCTCCTGTGCCACTGTGGAGAAGGAGGAGGTAGAGAGTGAAGTTGAGGCTAGAAGGGAGGGGTAAGGGTGAAAGATTCAGTTTTTATTTCTCATTACCTTTCTCTAATTTGATTGATAATGAATTACTTCCCCTAAGTCACGTCTGTTTTGCCCATAAGGGTAGTTGCTGAATGATCTCACTCCACTTTTATCTCAAGCCATGAGCCTTTCACCATATTTTTTCACCCCTCTCCAGCCAAGGAGGGGAGTGGTAAAGCAGTTTTGTAGGTACCTGGCATCCAGCCAGGGTCAATCCACCCCAAAAAGTCCAAAATTATTTCAGAAACCAAGGTCTCACCCCTATAGACTGAGGCTAACCCTAATGAGAATCAGATTCTCCTGGGTCTTGACCAGGCTAGATGGGGTTTTCAGCAACCTGGTCTAGCAACAGGCATCCCTGCCCATGGCAGGGGGTAGGAACTAGATGACCTTCAAGGTCCTTTCCAACCCAAACCACTCTATGATTCTATGACTTAAGTTTTTCTTTTGAGAGTCCTCACTGTAGAAGTGTAGGAGTCTGTGCTTTGAACGCCTTCTGAAAGCAACCAACTTTACCTAAAAGAAACTCAGAATATGTCCAAGAGCTACACAATGCACTCTAGAATAGAAACGCTGTCAACAAATCATTTCACATGTGTATTGTACACTTCCAACTAAATATTGCTAAATAAAAAGGCAAAAGCAAAGAAAGCAAAATAATCAACCAAAAATATTTTTAAAGTAAATTGGGGAAAAAATATATATATACTTGTCAAACTGTCTGCAGTAACTCTAGATTTTTCCCACATGCACCTATTATGCAATTTTTTAACGCAACTGTATCTCAGCACATAAAAAATACTCCCATTACACTTGACATACTATATTAATTATTTTATATGCCTATATTACCAATATTCTGCATAGTACATCACGTATATTGTATGTTTCCTCCTACTCTGCTCCCAAAGACATTTTCCATTAAGACTGTCACAGCACCATCTCATGACTTGTACATTTTACTAATCTGTAGTGAAACAAGCTGAATGCAAAAACAATCACTTTTACTGCCCACATTTCTACAATTTTGACAGTGTGTCCTAACTTGACTCCATGCATCCTTTTAAAACATCAAAAGTGTTTTCATGCTTCCTTAAAACCTATGTGTCAAATTGTTTTGGTTATGGTATTCAATATATAGGTAATGCTACACATGCATGTAGAATGTCACATATGACTTAGTGGAGACTGTCATGTGTCACACGCTGCCACTGCCACCCTCCAAGGAAGAATAGAACATGTATTTACAGCTGCATCCAGAGCTGAACTCTTCTTTGAGACAGAGAAGGAAAGTTACATAGACTACTAAAGAAAGCAGAATAACAGGAATTTACCAATTATGTGCCTAATCTTCCCCTTTGTAGCTGCATGAAGGCAGTTTCAGGTGCAGGGAGCACAGTGTGCTGTGACAAGCCCATCCACTATGTCACGATACTTCACCACGTTTCTAAGTTCTGCAGCTTATGCAAGCTCCCAAATCTTCCGCATAATACTTACTCATCCAGCTGGAGAAAACACAAATAATCTAAAGAACCAATAATACACACGATTTACATAACACACCCTGCAAAACAGAACTGTGGAACCAGGCTGATGAATTGCAGCAAGGCTGAGGCTGTGAGGGGTCTGAGTCCCCAGCTGGCTGCGCAGGGCACTCGCCATCACGTGTGCTCGGGGATCAATCGCTCCTCTGAGACACGGGCAGAGCACCTGCACAGGTAGTACCTGCTCCACTTGTCAGGGCTCAGATTTAGTTAATGTCACACCATTTACACTGGTTTTTAGTATTTGTCTCACAGCAGATGAAAAACCTACCACCTATTGCCACTGACTGCTGGAGGAATGGTAACTCCATTTGAGCAAGAAACAGTGAGCGAACCAACTCAACAGTCACCTGTGACAGTGAGGGAGTGACAATCACAAAGAATAAAAGGAATCAAACCACATGGGTGAAAAGTAGTTTCCTCCACATGTAATATCTTCTCTTAAGTGGCTTCATCTTAAAGAGCTTCACTTCTAAAACCACCTAAACATGAAAAGTGATTCACTGGTAACCGATTCTGAATTTTTCAGTATCTTATAAAAATCTAAACCATAGATCTTAAAATGATACCAGCCTCTAGAAGATCAGAGTTCCATCTGAACTGTTTTAGCCTACTAGTAAGACTTTATTTTCTCTTATCACATCATTTTCATGTTTGCCTTTTCTGATGTTCATTTAACAACTTGCATTATTTTGATGTTCATTTAACAAACAGGTCCAGACAGCTACTTTCCTTTTCCTGTCACCAGGCTTCTGCTAAGCAGCAGGGGTAAAATCATTACAATACAATAAAGAAATAGAAGTTACTAGACAGATTTCAGCAGCTTTAGTATGTGGAGCTGCTTGCAATTTAGTCAGTAGTTAGGACTGATTATGATAATTTAACTATTGCTGTTATACCAACACAACTCCCAGTGATAGAAACATCTATGACATGGAGAGTCAAGTGAGGGAGAAGGGGCAAGAACAGAAAAAAATGTGAAAAACCCAAGAAAAAGGGAAAATAGCAGATTCAAAAAGCTTTGGAAACTGCAAATGCAGGCAGTGAACTGAAAACGTATTTTATAAAAACACAGACTGTTTTTCCAGACACCTAAATATTTTTGTTAATGGATAACACTTCCTTAATATGTAATTTCTACATGGTAACACTGAAAGAAGGAAACAGGAGGGGAGCAAGGGCTGGGAAGCAAGCATCATATACAAAAATTGCCGGTTTCAGTCCACAGCCATCTTTTCCTTCTCTGGTCTGTTTTGGAGCATCCACAACATTAAACAGAAAGAAGGCTGTAACTAGAAGCTTAAATATGACAGGATACAGACACTTGCCTTCCATGCACACTGTCATTGTGAATTAGGCATGAGTTGACAAGCTAAAGACCTGGCTTGCAGTCTCATCATTCAATCATCCATCCAATCCCATCAATTGAGCAAGGCAGTAACACATGTCCCCTCCAGCTTAAATGACAGCAAAACTGTGGGTTGTAATCACAGGTCATCTTCAAACGACACTTACCATTAAGGATGGTTTTGTTCCAAATCAATTTTTATTGAGAATTACTGTAATACAACACTTCTCTTTGCTCCTTTTAACTCTTGCATTTAATGCTGTTTAGAGGAACACTTCAAAATTATAATTTCATCATTTTCTAGGAATAAGCTAACAGTAAATGACATTAAGTAGAACTCAAAATTAGCCATTTGCAGTCCAAAAACTCTGACAAAAATAAGGTCACCTAGATGAACTTACACAACTGAATCTTTAGCTAGTACTAATCTATGGTGGTTTAGTTACAGTCTAGACTATTTTAACCATATAGAAGCTGTCTCAAATTACCTAGAAAAATTTGAAAAATATATCAAAATGTAAATGACATTAAGTATCCTTAAAAAAATCAGTTCCACATTTACATGTAGCATCTAATGTTTTCCTAACATACAAAATGCATCCTTTTTCTAAATTTGTCCAATCATGATTTTGTTCCTAATTGCCCTTCTACAAAAGAGTTGTCTTCTCTTTTTATGGACCTTGAGCAGCAATTCTGGACTAAGTCAGCTGAGTGTGACCTGAAAGGATGCTGAAGGAGCCAATGGAAAAACAACAGGAAGAAAAGTTATATTACTGTATAGGGTATAGAAAGGGCAGAAGTAAGGTGAGAATCTTCAGTGAGAGGACAGGCTCTTCTGGAGCTCATTCACCAGTATTTCAACACCAAGAATTCCTTAATATAAAAGAGTCAAATCCAACAGACACCCCAGCAGCATCCCTGATTTTCAACTAGTTACAGAAACAGAATCAAATCTCTATTAACATAATTTGCTTTGTGATAGTTTACAGCAGCTGAGGATCTGCCTTGTGGATAACTGGGAATTTATTTGTTCTCTCACATCGCTAGACAGGACATGCACATTTCCCAAATTTTACCAAGCTTAAATGACATTCTAAGCACCCGGCACAGACACTTCATCACAAGTTTATTTTTCTCCATGGCACCCTCACCACCTTCCCAAGCATATCAATCTCAAACATTTGACAACAGCTACAGAAAACATGGGAATAGACTCCTGTGACAACATATAAACATTACCAAAAATACACTTAATTATCAGAAAATGTATTTTAAAATTTGCACCTAGTGAACGGTTAAACATACCACTGTTCCATCGCTCTGACAGAAATGTGTTTACCCAAGCAAAAAGTAAGGAACAGATTTTAGATAAGGATATATCATAGGCTCATAAAATATGCTGTATTGGAACGGACTCTAAGAGGTCGTGTGGTCCCATTCCCCTGTCACGGGCAGGGACTTCTTCAGCCAGATCAGGCTGCTCAGAATCCGATCCAATCTAACCTTAGATGTTTTAAGGGCTGGGGCATCCACCACCTCTTTTAGCAACCTCTGCCAGTGTTTAACCACCCTCAGAAGTAAAAATCTTCATTCTTATATCTGATCTAAACTGTCCCTCCTTCCGTTTAAAGCCATTCCCCCTTGTCCTGTCACTACAGACCCTTGTAAAAGGTCCCTTTCCAGCTCCCTTCTAGGCCCCCTTCAAGTACTGGAAGGCTGCTCCAAGGTCTTCCTGGAGCCCTCTCTTCTCCAGCTACACAACCCCAGCTCCCTCTGCCTATCTCCATAGGAGAGGTGCTCCAGCCCTCTGAGCATCTTCATGGTCCTTCTCTGGACTCACTCCAACAGGTCCATGTTCTTATGCTGGGGACCCCAAAGCTGAACCCAGCACTCCAGGTGGGGTCTCACAAGAGCAGAGTACATCTATCTTTGTGTATGAACACACACAGAGAGTTTTCCCAATAACAGCAACTTCAAAAAGATTGCTGTTATATTTTAAACAATTCATATTTTCACTTCAGTAATGTTATAAATGATCCTATGTCTCCCAAAAATTAAAACACCAGAACTGAAGGAGATCCTGAACTGATCATGCAATTGGGCCCCTCTGTCAGTTCTCCCATCCAGTCTGGATGCATCCCTTGCAGTTGATCTTTGAGCAAAAAGTCTAAATTTCAAAGGATTTTCAACAAAATATTTCTGTTGTTTGCACAACTAAGTGTTGGGAGATGCAACACACAGGTAATTATTCATTCTCTCTAGGTTTATATCAGGTACAAATAGCTTCAGTTTGTGCAGAAAGATCAGTGTGGCAAACAGTTTGGTCAAGGAAGAGTTCAAAATCACACTAAAATTTATTTTAAATAATGAAAGTTAGAAGATAACAAACAATTTAAAGCTCAACCTCCTTTGCATTGGAAGAGCTTTAGGCTGCAATTTGGGTATTCCAAAAGTTTTGGTTTTTTTTTTTAAAAAAAAGAGGCTAAGTGCATATACAACAAATCAAATATTTGGGGACAACTACAAAAGACTTGATCATTTCTATTTATTTTTCTTCAAGCTCCAACTCATACTACATGTCCTCAAAGTTATCTTTTTATTTAATGTTTGGCCAAATACCCTTTTTTTTCCTCACAGAGATAAAATATTTTCATTACCATTTTCAAGCTGGGGACAAAGAGTACAAAAACTTATTGATATTATCAAAAAAGGAAACTCCTGAACCAAGATTAACAAAATAACTTGGAAAATTAATCCAGATGTCCAAGAAGAACAGTAAAACTAACAAAGGGAGTGTCCATGAAAAATGAGCAATCAGAAAAATACTACCTTTGGCATATTCTTAATGACAACAAGCTTCACGAAAGCCCTGAGGAATGGCAGATATTCTGTAATTTCTTTCCAGTCACTTCTTTAATAATGAACTTAAAATGTGAATGGGAGTCTTCCAGTGTCAGAGTTGCACTGTTTCTGTGTAAAGGTCCTGTATCTAACCAGGGATACCAGAAATGGTTGTGTTCCCCACAGTTAATATAATCATCACCTCACTACACTGCTATGAAAGCCCTCACACTGGTGGTTCTTGTGCTGGAACATTTTTGTAGGTAGCAAAAGATCTGCTGAGTGTCAGATGAAAAGAAGAATGTTACTTATAACAGCTCCAGCCACACATGAAACACGGTCTCCCCATATGAAAAAGCAAATCCAAAAGTCAGAAGGCACACAAGGTGTGTCATAGGCAGGTGTTTGTATGACATTCCCACAAGTGAGGATCCTGTAGTGATATTAAAAAAAAGGGAACTCAACTTTGCAACTGGCCAAAGAAAGAGTAACCTTGAACTTACATACCACACCCAGTAATGGTTTTTTTTTTCTAAGACGGTGCTTAGTTAGAAGGATTTCATGTTCACGGTGACAGACTGGCAGTAATGAAATGTGAACTTCTCCACTTCTGTTCAAAATCGCAAGCAACAACACAGGAAACTTCTCACACTGTCCAGTTCAATTTCCTTCTCACTTAATTATAGATCAGGAGTAATTCCACTACAATTAATTAAGTTACATCAGAGGCTGACAAGAGAAGTAGCAGTCTGTCTACAGCATGACACAGGGGAAAGACTGCTGTTCTCCCACCATGGTCATTCATTTTTAGCCTCAAAGAACATTAGCCCATTACAACTGCACTAATGACCAGAGCCATTCAATCAAAGAGCAATTAAAGCTCTGCAAAATTAAAGTGCTGAAGTCCAATCCTACTTTTTAGGAAAGTACCTTAATGAACAATGTAAAGACAAGCCTCAGAGTAGAGCTCTCCAGCCTTCCTGTTTAAACTGACACCAGGGCCACAAGCAGAGGAAAGGAGGGACAGCCTGCAAGGACATTGCTGCTGGAGAAGAGTCCCCCAGTGTGGTCCTTCTCACCAAGGCTCCTGCTTTTAGCATTCTGTTTGGCAAACACCCAACATTTGCTGGACAAAATGAGAATACCCTGGTTTTTTGGTTTGTTTTTTTGGGGGTTTTTGTTTGTTTTGTGGGGGGTTTTTTTGTTGTTTTGTTTTTTGTTTTTTAAATTTGTTTCTCCACAGCCATAGTACTGACCTCATACTTAATTCCACCTTTTCACTGCAGAAGGAACAAAATGCTCTGGTGAACTAACCCCAGTGTACAACATCCAATCCAGAACCAAGCAAGACATCGGACATAAGGTGAGAATCTTCAGGCCTGGACTGAGTGTGAATAATTATGGGTCAAAGTCACCTCTAACCAAGGTTCCTTCATTTCTGAATATTTTTTAATAGTATTTACACTTTTTGAGTTACTTGCCACTCCTGTCTTCAGGTTTTGGTTTATGTCTTGGGTTATGTAACCAAAAAAAAATGTGTATTCTATTTCATCGGTTGAAAGCAGTTGGGGAATGTTTTTTTCTTTATCTCTTGTAAGTCCAGGGGGAAGGGGGCGGGTGCCTTCTGATAGTGGGGCAGCTGTTAAAACCGGGTGGAGCAATGTTCCTTATCCCTTCCATGACCCATCCTCCCTCCAGGACATATCCTCTGTTAATGGGCCTTTAAGGCTCACCCATGACATGACACGTTACATCATCCCATTGTGAGATGCTTCACTCAGTGGGGGGAGCCAAACCATTCCTACCTAGATAAAACTGGGGCATAGGAACACCAGATAACCAGTGTTCCCACTNGGGCGGGGGTGGTTTACATTCTCCATTCCAAGGGAAACTCCAGCTTTCCCTGGCAGATACCTGTCTTCCCAAACCAAGATAGTTTATCCATCAGTTTCTCCACATCCACCTCAGACCTTCTGTGTCCTCTCAGTTCATCTCTTCCCTATTCTGCTCATTTTCCTGTCACTTACTGCTTCTCTTTAGTTCTTCACTACACAGAGCAGCTCCACAGTGTCTCTCTCCAGCGAGAGTCACACTTTACTAACAGCAGAATTAACCTAATTCTTACCCAGTCACAGACCAGTCACTGCAAATTATCTCAGAGACTGATCCCAGTTTTACAAGCAGACTGCAGACTGGCACTAGGACAACAGACCTGGAGCACAAGAGGGGAAGAGAAGCAAGCCAAGACAAGCAGGGAGGCAGACACAACCCGTATTCTTTTGGGGGCTCTGTGTATTGCACAGATGTTGCCTTATGCAGCTCATCATGAGAAGCAAAGTGTGAACAAGAATCCTGGTGCTTCAGAGACTTCCAGGAAAGGCTACCTAACTACTGGAATGCAGCTGAACAAAAAAACAGAATGCACAGGAAACACAATTCCTAATGGAAATACAGATTAGATGTCAGAGGGCTAAGAAAATGCCATAGGCTGCATCACAGCAGATATAGTTTTAATACTTAAAAATTAGTGTACTTTTACTGTCATTTGGAAATATAAGTTTGAGGCAACCAGCACATGACTGAGTATGATGAAGGACAAAAAGCTGAGCTGCACTAATCTGAACAAGTCACCTTTACAGAGTGGTGGCTGCTGCAAACCTGAGCTGCAGGGTGGGTCAGGACTTTCCAAAGAAACTCAGGGATGGTCAGTTCCTCCCTGCATTGCATTTACACCAAAAAGTCACAACCTCAACATGAGACTGTAACTTTAAGTCAGTACTCAAAAGGCACTGTGGAACCTTCTGTTTGTACTTCAGTGTTCCTTCTCCCTTTGTTACAATCATAGAAGCTGGAGACACACCCCTGGATCTGATCCATGCAAAACCACATGGATCCTCTATATTCCTAACAATGTTTATTGACATTTTGATGGGACCACTCTCAATAAACACAAGAACAAAGACAAATTACTTATTAGCCCATGTGACAGATGCACAGAAGTCTGCTTTAACCAGCCATTCCAAATCCATTTCATTTTTTATATGACAGCATGTGTTGTTGTTATTTACTAGGAGTAATCACACAGGTTACTGGATAACTTTACAGAAACATGTTTGCATTTTTTCTTTCTTGGTCTAACTCTCAGGCAATGTTTCTTTCTGCATTTATCCTGATGATTTAAAGTGAAATAATTCTACTGGCCTAGCAATTTCCTCTGTTAAACAGCAGAAATCCAAGGGTTTCTGGATTCAGCAAGTCTGAAAACCACAGGCACTGGCAAATCACAGTTCCCTGCAGCATAAAATTGACAAATAGCATGGGAGGAAGAGTTAGAAGTTATGTATCTTTTCAGCTGCATCCCAAATACCTTACTTGGAAGTCTGGCCTAACTGAACTCACTGACCAGCATTTTATAGAACAACTCAAACAAAAGGGGATGTATTTACATCTATTTTAAGTCAGTTATACAAAAATGCCATCTATTTTTATCATGCAGTATGGTAGGGAAAATTATTTTTCCAGTTATTCTTCACATACCCTTCCCTCAACTTAGTCCCAAACTCAGGTACTTGCAGTTGTTGACACAATTAAAAAACCATTTTTATAGAACTGGTCCCAGAGTGGGTAATCTATAAAGGTTCCTTGTTTCTAAATAGTTTTTTTAATTGTTATTTTTCTTATAAATTCCTCCTGCTACCTCCTGCAGGTTTTTTACATGCAGACAGGACCTAGGACCCTTGGAGGGACATTTTCCCCAAACAACTGAGAGCTCTGTGCTCACATACATCTGGGACAGACTGAGATCACAGAACACACACATAGGTAATCCCAAAGTGCCAATGGTGAGATTCAAGTATTGAGAAACCGTCCTCTAAGTACAGTTTACTCTCTTAAACAAGACCCTTCCAAGTGAAACATACCATGATAGCCCTGCTGGATGAAAGACTGGCTTCAGCAGCAGAGTTTGTTTGAGAGATTCCCATCCCAGCTGGCCCCTCCATTCCCACCCCACAGACTGCTGACCATTCCTCCTCTTCCCACACTTCACTCGTGCCTCCACAGCCACATGCAGGGCTGCAGTCAAATTGCATGGCTGGAACCATTTGCATTAACAGTAACTCCCTTCCTATTCCCACTGGGAGGTTTAGTCTAAAACCCAGACCCTTTCAGTAAGCCACTTTGAAGCACAGCACTGCAACATCTGTCCTGGCACAGCCCCAGCAATGGTCAAACACCACATGTCAACTCTTCCCTCTAAGGCAGCCATGAGTGGGTGAGACCTCACCACTGGGACAACAGTGATCGTCTTCTTCCCTAAATTCCTGCTCAGAAATACTTCCAACTGGTTTGCTGCATCTGAAAAGCTTTCCAGACCAAAAAACCAGTCCAAAGCACATAACCAGCATGGAAAATTTCCAGTCCAATTTCCAACTCATACTTGAGAAAGCTACAAACAACTGAAATAGTCTTAATTAACTGAAAACAACAGGCAACTTCAGCTATGGATACTCAGTCTTTTATAATTTGAGCATATTATACTCATTTTTATTCAATAGCATTTTAATTTTTGTGAGTTTTTTTCTCCTGAAGATCACTAGAAAGTGTTTTGTGCATTTTAATATTACAGACACCTTTTATCTAGAAAGTATTCTCTCAAACTAATTGATACCAGTCCTAAGGGCACAGAAAATAAAGTATTAAGCACAACCAGAACACTCAAGTTCTTTTTCCATATAACCTAGTTATTTTTATTAAAGCACTAAAGTCCTATGCATCATGACAATCCAAAGAGTGATCTACAAAAATAAAAGATGAGAAATTTTATTCAAGAGACTAATTTGTTCCTCTTGTTGAATGTATACTTTTACATCTGTTCAAACAAAAGGGAAAGCAACCATTCAAATCTTCTTTCCTGGTTAATTTCAAATCTTTTGCAGGGGAGAAATAAATAACATTATGGTTATCCTCCAGAAATAAAGAGACTAGAAACTCAGAACCTCCACTTCTTTCCATGAGCTTCACAGTCTTGACCACTGCCTTTCTCTTCGTAACATCTCCAGATTTAAGACAGACATTTCAAGAAAATACAAGAAAATCTGTTACCTTTCTACCACAGATTTAAACGAGAGGACATCCCAGTCTGAGTAGCACATCCCCAAAGCAACTCCTGCCTCTGCAAATTTATGCAAAATAATTTCCAGGGATTACTCATGTTGCTGTAGATTAGAACACTGCACTAATATGCTTTTGGACTACTTCTTTGGACAACAGCAGTTTTGCAGAAGAGTCTTGCATTCCAGGTTCAAAAGCACACACCACAAAAAGAGGGTTTATCAGATTGCATCCAAACTTCCAATCAGTTATTCAGCAAACAGGGACACACAGCAAGTGGAGGCAGCCAGTCTGAGACAAACACCAGTACTGTCAGACCAGACCCCATTCACCACCAGTGTTACACGGCAGATGAATGATGTATTTCTGAACAAAGGCATTTTGCAATAAAAGGGACTCTCTCAGAGCTCATCTTTCACAGTTCCAGCAGAGTAGTGATGTTAGCAGCATATGTGATTTTAAATACAATGTCTATTCTTTCACAAATAGTTAAAAAAATAGATGTCACTGTTAAATCTTTCCTGTAAAACCACAGATGGAACCACAAGAAGTGAGCTTGTCCAAACTCATTTACACTAACTCCCACTCCACTCCAAAATGCAGCCCACAGAGGATGTCTTTAATGCTGTGTAACAGTTCTTTCTCTCCACTCCAGAAAAATTCTGCAGGTAACCCAAGAGTCTTCCTGGGGTTTTGTGCCTTAACTGAACATGACGTTTACATGTGATTTCTGCTACAAATTCTTCATGCTACCTCCTCTAAAGCACCCTATATACAGAGGAACAACTTAATGTTGAGACAGAACTGCTGCTGCTCCTCAGAATGAGGATCAGAACTTCAGTTCCATGTTTTGAGGTCTATTCACACCCTGGTAAGAATGCTCTGATAAGAAGCATTAGCACAGCAGAAATGCTGGGGAGTTATCTGGGTCTTCTGGGAAAAAAAACAGAGATAAAAACCTAATATTCTGTATAATAAAAGCCTGTATACTGTTCATATTGTTGTCACATATTACAGTGCAAATAAAGAGGCATCTTTGCAGCAAACTAGCACAAAAACCCCACATTTTATCACAGAAAAAAGTAGCATCAAAACCAGATGCAGATGAAACCTGCTGTAAAAGTGTTGTGCCATGGTGAAGTCTGAGCTCCTCATGCTACAGATCTAAATCAAACACATGTGTGTTTGAGGTCAGCTCTCAAACTCAAAAATAAGTTTGAATTTTGTAAGAATTACTATATTTTTGGACTCTTAGATTCTTTAGTTATCTATTATTAGGTGGAGCTTAGTTGTCAAGACAACAGTTTCCAGGTCCATTAAATGCTTGAACTGTCAGCAAAATGTAACAGTCAATATCAAAAGGTCACCAGACTGGTCATGTCTACAGCCAGAAGATAAGAGTATCTCCTGAGGGTAAGGCCAGGCTGCCACCACAACAATGGCAATCAAACACAAGGAGACCTGGATGTTTCTGAATGATCCATCCAGTAGAAACAGAAAGATTCAAGGAGCAATCTACCCCACACAAGATCTGCTGCCCTGCTGGGTTTTGTGCAGTGCATCACTACAATGGCCACTCTAAAGCAGAGTATGGTGTGTGTAACATAACTGATTAAAGTACCCATTTCAATACAGAAAATCGGATTTTACATATCAGAGATGTCTTAGGATACAGCAAAAAAAAAAAAAAAAAAAAAAAAAAAAAAAATCATAATGCAATGAAATCCTGTTATCCAAGAATTGACAGTCAAAGGAACACAGCAGTTAGGTACTGAACATATTCCATTGCAGAAATGTGGATAAGAAAGGAACATGCTCCCAAAATTAGGTCAAGTCTGGTATCAAGAAAGAATGTGATTAGAAACTTAGAATTTTTTTTTTGACTATGTGATGTAAGCATGATAGTAATAAACATATTGCAACACAAGCCACACCCAAAATCTGTAACTCAGAAGGTTCCTGTATGCCCACAAGTCACCACTGGGAAACCCTGACAATATGCAGTTTAGTTTTTGTAAAATCAAGTACCTTAGGATCACATCTATTTTCCTTGTACTTTATTTTTTTCCCCTCACAATAAGTATTTTGTATCAAGAAAAAAAAATTAAAAACTGACACAGCAGACCAACATAATGAAATAGTGTGATATCCTGTAAAAGTCCCAGACTCGGACTCTTCACTGTACGACTGTTTGTGTGTACACAGACAAAACAACACACAGCTCCTTGGCAGGCAGGTGTAATGTGGTCCCTCTTACTACTCACTTTCAGCTTTACATGAGCCATAGGTTGGGACAACAGCAGAATCATCTTCCCAAAGCATTTTTTCCACCCAACTGGTGTTCATTCAGCACAGGGGAAAAGGACAGAGGGAAGGATACTCAAGGGCAACCGTGCACAGAATGCTCTAAAGGACTGAGAGTCAGCTAGCATTAGCCTCTTCACTTTAAAGATCCATGTGACTACTTTTTTTTTTATATATAATGTATGCCTCCATGCATACACAGCTCCCCTACGCACTCATCTCCTGCCTTTTATCTCCTTGTCTCTCTAAATAGACTCAAAGAGAAAGCAACTGTACCCTAACCCCAACCTCAGAAGCAATCCTTCCCCTCTGATGGTATGCCTCATAAATACTTGCAGTACTTAGTCAGAACATTTTTTTTTTTGCAAGAACAGCTGGGAATAAACTACCTGAAAGTATCAATATTAGCTCTTGTTAACTCAGTTTGCAGGGAACCAGAATAGCTCAGTGGAGAGGGAAAGGCAAGGAGAGAAAAGAAGAACAGAACATCCATATACAAATAACCTTCTCAGTGTGTCATCCTGAGGGATACGTGGGGCAGTTGTCTGGCAAATTAGATAACAGTCCTCTTGGACAACAGGCACTTTTGTCAAATCAGCATTTCCTGGAGAGTACTGTTGCCTCCATACCTAAGTTGGAACAGCTCCTCAGCTTAGTGAAGGCATCAGACACTGCTTTTCCAGATTCAAATCTTCTGACCTTTCCTTTTTAGGCTCTATGCTTTTATTTTTATCGTACAGGTTATTCTCAACACATGGAAAAGTAACCTCTCTAATTTCTGAACCAATCATGTCTTTGCATTAAACTGGGCCAGCGATAATCTATTCAGAAATGTTTCTTTTCCTTTAGGTTTTTGTATTTACTTCCAACCACAGGTTGAAACCTACACATCATAAGGAAGGTTACAGTTGCCTAGGTTGTTGTTGTACTTAATTATCATTTCATATTAAGACTTACAGAATATACTTCTCCTTTTTATTGCTGTTAATAGTCATTGCTTCTGTCAATATCTTTGATAATACATTGTAAACATCATACAAAAACTCAGCATTTCAACATTTGACATTGCATTATTTTTGAGACTTAATAAAAAAAGGTTCTTAGATTGCTTAAAATATTCCAATTCCTAAGTCTGAGCAATAAACAATATTGTCATGTGACACATTCCTGTGGTCCTGGTTTTAGAAGAGAAATTTTTTTCCTTCTGAAAAGTTAATCATCTTGTTTTGTATCTGGCATAACATAAAAGAAAATCAACAAGGTCTGTGAACACTGCTAAAATTACACTGCTAACATTTCCCTTTCAAATAGCCACAATAAAAAGATTACCTATATGCTGGGATCCTTCTACGAACCTTAAGTTTATTAAAGCAGATGGATTTTTTCTTACCCGCACCCCAAATCCCAAAGTACCAAGATAAGCACTCCTAAAGCTTTGTACAGCACAAATCTTGATGTGCTCAATAGCTCTCCTCACATCAAGAGGACTTATATTTGCACAGACACAATATGCAGTCACTTAAAACATAAGGACATTTTCCCCCTCACAGACATGAACAGAAGTTCAAATTTGAATATATCCCACACTTTCAGTTACAAACACAGACTTGGGTATAAAAGGAGAATCCGTATTGGGAGTAGTCAACACGTTTTCTTGGTTATAATCTCACTTGAGAACCATTCTCTTGCCAATGAACACAGCCAGCCATCAATACCAGCACAGGGCTCCTGCAGAGTTAGTACCAGTAAATTTGCTTTCCTGAAAATCATATCTGGGAAGTACTTAATTTAACCTCAGTCATCTGGTAAGCTAGAAAAAACTGGGAAGAAAATAATGTTTTATAAAAAAATAAAATAGAATACACAAAAAGTACTGATCAAGGAAAACACTTTACTGTGTATTTGTTGATAATCACATGTCCATCTCTTCTAGTGTCCCTGTCTTCTCGACAACTGTTAACCTGGAGGTAAGAACAGAAAGAGGCCCCTGGAGAGTTTTATGTTCTCCTTTTTAATGCAGAATTCAAACCACAGGACCAAACTACTCTCTTGCAATGAAATAAGCATTGCCTGCTAACATTTCATGTCTGAACCCTTCTGCAGTTTTTAAGGAAAATGAGCACAAAGTTGGTGGCAAACAAGTGGCAAAGTTTGCCACTCTTCTGCCATTATGGCAAAATTTCTTGGAGTAGGACGATGACATAAAACCTCCATCCCATACAGAGCACATAAATTACCTGCTCAAGAAGGCTATTTAAATATTCACAAAGTCAAAGTCAGGTGTGGTACCCAGGAAACTCTTACTAAGCTAAGATTCACAATGTTTGTAGAAATGGATTGAGAAATAGTCTGAACAACAGTGACAAGAAGATCTAGATGTAGTCTTGGTGGTTCTGGGTCACAGATCATAGTAAAGACCAGTGTGCTGGTTTGGCTGGGGTAGAGTTAATTCTCTTCACAGTGGCTGGTATGGGGCTGTGGTTTTGATTTGTGATGAACACAGGGTTGACCATACAGAGATGTTTTTGCTGCTGCTGAGCAGAGCTTACCCAGAGCCAAGGCTTTTCTGCTTTTTGTGCTGCCACCCTGATGAGGAAACTGGGGGTGCTTGGGA
>VXBB01003822.1:3123-16176 GCA_013399915.1 Illadopsis cleaveri
CCATGGCCTCACTGCTGTGCTATGCCCTCACTGCTGTGCCATGCCCTCACTGTCCTGCCATGTCCTCACAGCCCTGCCATGCCCTCACAGCCCTGCCATGGCCTCACTGCTGTGCTATGCCCTCAATTCCCTGCCATGCCCTCACAGACCTACCATGCCCTCACAGCTCTGCCATGCCCTCACAGACCTGCCATGCCCTCACTGCTGTGCCATGCCCTCACAGCCCTGCCATGCCCTCACAGACCTGCCATGCCTTCACTGTCCTGCCATGCCCTCACAGCTCTGCCATGCCCTCACTGTCCTGCCATGTCCCTATTTGTCGCCCAAGGGCTTTGGAGTTGTGATGAGGCCTGAGGGCTGCTGGATGGGTTCCTGAAATTGGGAACTCCTCTGTAGGTCTTGATCTCACTCTGGTTTCTCCTTCAGTCACTGCTGCTTCAAAATGAAGATGTAATTGTAAAAGTTTCAGTGTGGACTTGCAGTTGGGTACAAATTTTCTCTAAGTACAAAGAGGACAAGTGCAAACTCTCCACCTTCATCTGAGGCTAATAATACAGATAATACAGATGGAGAATAGTTTTAGGCAACTCCTTTAGAAAAAGTCCTCACCTTAAGATCATATATCTGTTTCTGGGCCATTTTTCTGCAAGACTTTTTTCAAGAACACGGCAAGCCCTTTTCCAGTGTTGTCAGGGACTAAGTATATCTAAAGTATCAGAATCCAAATGCCTTCTCAGTGCAAAGTCCTTGCTCAGAACCCAGTCAAAGTCTACTCACCTATTTCATTCAACTCAAGGTTGCGTCCCCATCATTTCAATCAATCAATCTTATTACTTTTTTCCATAATTGATATCACTAAACTAATAGATTAAAAGGCATCAGGTCAGTCTGAATACACATACAGTAAGCTGCAGAATTCCTATCATCTCATCTTTTAAATTATAATAGCTTTAGTGAAATTGTTATTCTAATTCTGTCAAATTTGGATAACTTTTCAAAGCAGTGATGTTATTTAATCTATATGGGATCATTTCCTTTCTCAATGTTTCCATCATATAATCTAATGTCAAGCACATGGGAGTTTAGCAGCACCTCCTCATCAAATATGCAAAACAAGAACGGTTGGCAAACAGTGAAATGTAAGAAAATCAGTTAAGATGTTCTTATATAAAGACCCTACTCAGACTAAAGATATAGTGTACTGCTTTTTAGGTGGAAATCACACTGATAGACTCAAAGCTAATTGCCTGTAGTAGCTTTGTGGTGTGGTGTGACATCTTAAGTCTCATTAACATCAATTGTATGTATGGTTCAAAGAGATAATACACACCAGAATATTTAAATTAATGTAATGAATACAAACCTCTGTGCAGGCAGGTGAAAATATAAAGGATCTTATTTGGCAACTGCTTTCTTATCTAATTAACTACTGTGCCACAGTGCATTTACCTACATGCAGGAAGATTGACTGAGTCAGACGCTAATTTTTGCAGGTCAAATCTGTTCCTGCTGCTAAAGGAAAATAGATAACCTTGAAATTACAGGTTTAGAAGTACACTTCTTGACTATTTGTAGCAACATAGTTTAATTCTAACATTTGGCTTTCATTCCATTTTCAGTTACCATGAATAACAAGTAAAGAGAATATCAATAACATGTTGCATTTACTTAATGACCTTCATTTGATGATTTTAAGGTCTTCATGGTCATGAACAAATTAAGCATTAAGACAACAATCTGGAGGTAAGTAATTTTCTGGTATAAGGAAGAAAATGAATCATGTGGAATGACATGAATCACCAAAGTTGAGTCAGTGCCTGAGTGGAACACAGAATCCAGACACTTGGGCTCTTGCTTTTCTTCTAACCTCTAAGCACATTTTCTGAACTTGGTCACTTGGAGTGGTTTGCGTGAGAAAAATCAAACCAAAATACCCCAACCAACCAACAACAACAAATCCTACAGAAAGAAAATAATGAAGCATGAATCAGAGAACTTTCAGATTATGAGAGCTTGAGGAGACTGTCTTCTGAAGGTCTTTCTAGATATCTTTCCCAAGCAATCACAGAGAAAACCAGATGCAGATATTCTCAAGAAAATATTGCAAGACTTCCCCTGTGGTTTTGCACCTTGTTGTTCCAAAGATATTCCTCAAGCAAATCTCATATAATAGTGAGAGGTGGGTGTCTGTAAGGGAAGGGGTGGATGGGAAGCTATGTATTTACCCACCCCCATGCTCCTTGAAGGTGCCCCCAGCTCTACATCTCACTCAAGATGAATGAAAAATAATCCACCAGGTCTTTTTTTAAATAGCCTTAGATTTACCTTAAAATTGAACTTTGACTGCTAAAGGATTGACTTTCAGACTTGGCCCAGTGCAGCACTTCAATACAGTCTTTCCTCTTAGGCGCAAAACTAAGATTATGGTAATTCTGTTAATCAAGGAAAAAATGAAATGTTTCCTTTAGGTATTTCCTAATATTCTTATAAAAAAGAAAATAATGAAAAGGAGAAAAAGTGATAATGAAATAACAAAATAACAATGTATCTCTAGAGTAGAAAGACGCCACTGATATTCAATTATTTACCTCCATGACTTGAGCTTGAGATACAATTAGAAGTAATGAAACAGGTTCAATAATCAGCAATAAAATTATCAGCTTAGAATCTGGTAATTCTCTGTTGGTCTAAAATGTACACATGCACACCCAGGTACAGGTACATATTTCCTCATGTGCCTAATTTTATAACTTTCCCACTTAGGTTTTTTGATGGATGGTTTCAGGCCTGTCAAATTTTGTGATTACAGGAGATCTGATCTAGATGCTTCCCTCAGCAAGTGCTCACTCTGTCACACTGGGAGTGTGATCTCAGTTTTCGTGCCTGGAGTATTCTGCCTTAATATGGGCCTGAAGCAGCTCAAAGGATTCAAGCAAGGTCAAGCAAAAATTAAGAGAACAGCAGAGAGTCATAAAGAAAAGAAGGGAAAAACACAGAAGCAAAAGAAATACGGAATTTTTCCCCTCTTTTGGTTACAAACCAGTAAACCCAGAAAAAGTGATGACTTACATGGATTTATGCTCCAGTAAACACAAAGATGTGGGATCTGAGGTGCTCTCAGCAAAATAACTTTTTTGTCCTTTTGATCACCAATATTTTCATCTGAGAGGGAAAGCATTCACTCTCCTCTACACCCATCTTAACCTTTTTTTGCAGTTCTGTGCAGAGATTCTTTGACCAAAGTGTTCTCTAACATCTAGGTGAGAAAGGGAAACTTTATGGTGGCCTGCCTGAAAACAATTATGCTTAGTAGGACCACTGCTGGGACCTGGGACAGGAACAGCAGTAGCCTCTATTCCTCAGAGGTTGTTTTTCTTCTACCACTGCTTATCTCATGTTGTGACCTGATGAGACACATGGCTAGCTTGGAGTGCCTGAGCTCCTTTCCCTCTTTTTTCATTTTTTGAGTCTCTCCATGTAGTTACATTTCCATCACTTTTGTATCCAGGTAGCTGCTGGGCTTAGAGCCAGATTTGACGCTATCTCAGAAAGCTTTACCACAAAGCTCTCAGACTCCTAAGATGTGCATTTGTCCTGTTTCCAGGCTGTACACTATACACAGGTAATGCATACCAATGAAGTTCTACACTGTTTGTGAAATGTACAAGCTCAGGACTGTAAACATCTAGTTTAATAGAAAACATTACACTGAACTTGACCTTCTGACTGAATGCAATGCTGCTGTAATAACATGTCTTTCTCATTTGTATTGCTCAAGGAAATCCTGTTCTCTGTGACATTAGGTTTTATCTGTGCCATCAATCTCTAGCAGAAATACATACAGAAGCTCTGCTTAGGATGCAAATTCTTTTTTTTTATTATTATTAATGCTGAACATAACCACTTCATCTTTGTGGTTCATTATTTTCAGAATTCATCTGTTCATTTTTCTGGAACTTGAGAAAAATGTATTTTATATGTCTTATTTAACGAACTGTGGTTATCACCATAATGGAATAGCAAATGACTGTCAGATCACAGATAATATGCCATCTGTGATGTTATACTAAGTTGTTGGGCCAAATATTCTGGTATAAGTCAGCACAGCTTAATTTATATGAGCAGAGCCTTTCACTCAAACTTTAAATAAAAAATTTATCCACTCAAATTATCTTTTCCCTCTTCTAATTGCAGGGCCAAAGTGCAGATTTCAGAAGTTGTATTAAAACCTCTGGGAATGTAAAGGCACTACAAAAAGTGTGTGAAGACACTAGTAAAGCAAGCAAACAAATAATTAAAAACAAACTTTTTAAAATATGTTCACATGTACCTTAAATATTTTTTGCTGCTATATTTTTTGTGTTTCGTCTGTTTCTAAACATTAAACCATTCAGTCTGTAGCCGAATTTTTATCTTCAGTCCTCAAAATTTAATGCATGAACTGAGTCTTTTCACTTTTCAGTGTGCTAAAGATTCTTAGGGACAGCCAGGGAGATTGCTGTGGACAGCAGGTTGCTGAGGCAACCCACAGTCCTCACAACCCCTCCAACGATGGTGATGTAACATGGCCAGATTCTCACCAGACATGTGATGACAGAAACAAGATTTTGGTAAGCGTTAGAGGCACTTCCAGTCATTGGACACGACAGAACATGGCTTTGCAGTGCCAGCATGAGGTGTTATATGACCTATAACGTTTTTCACCGTGCCTTGAAATGATGCAGAGTCACAACTATTGCCATTACCAGGCACTGACAAGGGTAAGCCTAACATGAGTGCAGTGACTGAACTGCCTGTGGCTTGGTGAGGCAAGAACTTCACAACAACTCAGCACATGGGCAAGGGCACAGACAAATAATAGAGCAGCACAGGTGTGCTCCAAATTTTCCCAAATCCTACACTTTACAGCAAACTGAAAAAAGATTTTAAAAGCCCTGTAATTCTATGGGCTTGTTGGATGGATACTAATCTAGGACCTTTTGGAAAGACTCAGCAATAATTGCAATAGTTACAGGTACACCCACAGTCTGATTAACACTTGTCAGCAATAGATGTTCTGGACTGAGAAGATGAGAACTGAAACTCTGCCATTTTTATCCTCTGAAAACAAAAAATACCTTTCACCTTGCAGTGCATCAGCACAAACAGGTCTGCTCACATCCAAGCACTCAGAAACATACTGGCAGCACTCAATCACTGCTTGGAAAATAGGCAGCTTTGGGAAAAAAAAGGATGGGAAAATTTTTCCACAATGTTTGGGAATGCTTGGCATGCAGAAAACCCCTGCTGGCTTCCCGCCACTCAGCCTGGGAGACAGAGCACAGAGCTGCAGATTCTGCTGATAGCATCCTAATGTGTTGATTTTGCTGATGTTTTGAGTGGTTTTCATCATCCTTGGTCAAAGCAAAAGAAAGACAGGAGGGACTGCTCCCTTTGAAGCCCACGGCACATTTTCCTTCAATGGCAAAGTGTCAGAACCTGTGCTTGACCAAACAATTTTGCATTTCTGCAGTAGACTGCATCTCCCTGAAAGTTCTTATCTGAACCAGGTCCCAGCCATAATCCCAGGGCTCCATAAGAGTTGGCCTTGGAGCTGACACCCCTTGCAGGTGATGCTCCTTCACTTAATGTCACCCATCACAGTGAGCCCTGGATGTCTTATTGATGGCAATGCCCCACATTGTCTGTGGCTCTGTGCCTTCTCCTAAAGTTGTATCTTGGCTCTTCCTGGTTTTCACTTTCACACTTGCACTCACACCGGGGCACCAGACTATCTGTACCAGAACTGTGTCAGGTCAGGAGAGATCATCAGGGTGGGTTGATTATATTCCTTGCTGACCCTTTGGTTCTAGTCCGGTTTCCTTCCAGGTAAAGTCATAAATGATGTCCTTGGTGACAATTCCCTGCTCTGACTCTGGTGTCACAGGTTGTCTGAGGGATGTGACCCTTCAGATCAAGATTCTCACACTGTGTGCACCCAGAATTAGTTTTGTCTTCAGACAGAAAGGACACTAGTTATGTTAACTGGAAAAATAAACTCCAGCCTTGAACACCATGCTCACTCTGCCTGTAAGCACAAACTGGTTCACATCTACATGCAAAGTATGTATGTGCCCCTGTGGTCCCTCCTCATTTGTGGCAGGAGGGATCAAGGAAAAAGCTGTAAAGAGGAAAGGCTTTACAACATCCACCACCAACTTTTCAAAGTGACAGTCTGGACATGTTTCCCATCTCACTGACATAGGCAAGTAAGGTGGAAGTGCTGGAAAATGGTAGCACTCAATTTTTAAGCCCAAAAGCATTAAGAGGAGTATGGCATGGAAATTAAAAATAATATATTATTTCTGCCCCCAGGAGATGCATGGTATCCTACCAGAGAGATCAAATTTAAACAGGCACAAATAGACATTTACATAACAACAAAGTGTGCTGCTTCTTACAAGACTGTAAGAAACAGCATACTGTAGGCCAGAGCTGAAATGACATTGATATTTCTGGTGATAACAATACTCAAGCAAATAAGCCAGAGGGCTTTGAGGGCACATCCAAGATATGCATTACTACTTAAGGCACTTAGATGAGATGGGAAGTGAGCCTGCTGGAGCTATTCCATATCTGAACAAGATGCAGAGTAGTAGAGTTTGCAAGACGTTTGTGTGCACAAAACTAACAAAATCAGGGAGCAGGAGGCTCTATTACATGTTTTCACAATACATGTCATCCATATCCCTCCCTATCATGATGTGATAAACTGTTTGTATCCACAAATCCCACACTGTAAGACAATCAGCAAGGGACTGCATTGCAAAGCAGGTTGTCACTGCTGATTCTCTAACCTTTCAGTGACCTCTGTTTTGACTATATTGTTGCCATTTGTCCTTCTAAAAAACATGTGGCAATACTGCAAGTATCAGTGCAGGAAGAAAGAAACTAAAGCAGAAGCATGACTGCGTCAATCCTTGCTCAAAGCAGAGCAGGTGTCAGACATCTGCAGCCTGGACATTGAAGCACTGCACCTTTCCCCTTCCTCCCTTAACATCATGCAACTCACAGTGTTATCTAGCACTCCTCTGCAGCCTATGGTCCCATGCTGTGGCTTGGATTATTTAAAGTAAGTAGATAATAGTAAATATGTAGAGTTTCTCACAGCCTTTTCATATACTAAAAAAAGAATACCAGGTCAAGAGTCAATTTTATTTTGCTTTTTACCCAAATTTCATGCAACTTTACAGACAATTGTTAAACCTCACAAACCTCATACAAGAAAATGTGTCTGTGCATTTTGTCAAGACAAAACCGCAAGGACACAGAGGTTCAATGACCAAATGAAAAACATACTGGAAAATCAGTGGCAGCACCAAGAATGAAACAAAAAATGAAGAAGCCCTTTCTCAGCAGCCATCTTGTGTCAGCCATTGTACTATAGTCTTCATCACTGTCCTTAAATGCAATGCATAGAAGTGTACAATTGTTTCCTCTGATGCTCTACCATTAACAATATTTTTCCATGCAGATGGGAATATAATTTTTCAATGTACATTATTCCCAGTCTGTAATAACTGTTTCTAAAATTCCCAAGTGATTCTCCAGCATTTTGTGCTTTGAAAGCAATATCTTCAACAAATGTTGCTTTATGATCAGGGATAATTTAGTAATTTTTTTTTCAGGTAAGATATTGGGATAACCAGAAAAAATGATCCTCGTCTTAAGGGAAGTCCAGTAAGGACAATAATTTTCTTAAATAATTGTCATGCAAGTTGAACACTAGGGGTCATATTTAGATAACCACTGACATGTTACAGAGCACATCCAGGAGAAAACCAACCACTCACTCATCAATGACCCATGAATTTTAAACAGTTTTCAGAGCAACAGCAGTGATTTTCATGTATGCAGTGCAATAGCTGGTTGCTGTGAAGCACTAGGTTGACTCCTGTATTTCTCTGGTTTTGACAGGAGCTGGGAAACAAAATGGGAAGGCTTACAACATGCTCACTGCATTAGATGAGCTCTATCTTTCTCCCTAACTGGGACTGCCCCTGTGCAGGTATTTCAGTCTTGTCCTTTTGTATTTTCAGTACCACAATAGTCCTAGCTCAGGAAGAGGGGGGCACAAAATTTTTGTTGTTGAGACAAAGTTCTCTGGAGAAAGCTCATTTTGGAGTCAGAATCAGAGGCAGCAGCACTGGTGTTTTCATCAGTTTCACTAAGCTTTTGTATACTTTGACATTTCCTGTAGTTAACTTTCACCACCAGAGAACTGGCTCTAAAAAGTACCTTGATGCTAGTTTTCCACCATTCTCACAGCAGTGGGAAGAGGCAGCAAGGGGATACTTGCTTTTATGGAACTGGAGCTCTACCAGTGTTGAGACACATATGTGTTCCCATACATCAAGCAAGAAAGGCAAGAAGTGGCCTGGTGTGTGGTTTTTTTTTGCATTCCCACTGTCCCCAGCTGTGCCATGGTGGCTGGTTTGGTTACATATCACACACACTGAGCCTCAACACTGAGTGGAACCATGGATGAGATATTTCAACCTTTAAATTCCCAGCAGGAAATCAAAAAGTTCTATTCATACAGAAATTTAGCAGTATAGACCCTTTTTGTTAAAATACGTAATTTTTCATGAAGTTTGCTCTTCAGAAGCACGTTGCTCCATACATCGTGTTTTATCTCAGATTCAATTGCAGAAAAGCCAGAAGAGTATTAACTGAGACTCAAAAGGACTAAACTAACAACAGTCAAAATCCTATGGAAGTAAAAACAACCTTTAAAAATGCTCCAGTTTAAATTAAATGACAAATATTTAAAATAGCCTTGTTTTCTTTAAGGTCAGTGGGGAGAGATCAGTCTTAAAAAATGGATTGATTTTTAAAAAGCACACCAATCACCAACTATGGAGTCTTAGGTCTGTTAACTGGAATACCAAAAAATTATGTTATTTTTATTCTTTTTTGCTGCTTGGGACAGAGAAACTCCACACAATTAATTGCTGAAACATGGTTTTTCTTACATCATGCATGGCTGGATTTGTGGATTTGTTTCCAACCCTAAGTCATGCCAAAGAGTGTTGGGTAACTATCCCTCTCCCAGTTCATCTCAACAGGGTGGATTTTATCTGGGGACAGTCAGTAACATGATGCTGACTCTAATTTCAGATTGGATGAGGAGAACACCTGTCTGGATCATGGTCACTACAGATGGGCACTTCTGTGGATTTCAGGTGGAAAGCCTGCTGTCTGCACTGCCACTTGGAAACGGCCTTGTCTGGAGTAAAGCCAACCAGGCAGTGAAATTTTTTTAAAAAAATCTGTTTTCTTAGAGGCCTTTGACACTTTGTGTGCAAAACAGGTGTAGTAATAGCATAATTATGTATTAACACATTTTTTTTTCCTTGGGTGTGATGTGTCAAGGTAAGCACGTAAGGCTGAGGCTGGTGGCTGAAATATCTTCTGAGTTTTCACAAAGCTTAACTGGTAGTATTTTCATGCTGGTAAGTTTTAAACGATTTGTTGCAGTCTGTCATTATGACTCGTTTCAAATCCCAAGGAGTGCCCTACTAATTCTGGAAAACATCATCTCAAAAAGGGGGAAATTTTACAGACTGTTGGAAGCTCTGTGTTTTGCCACATCTCAGCTCCAAAATTTTTAACAGTAGGACATCCGCCCCATGCTACATAGAAAATTGTATATTGCAGGTTTGTTTTAGCGTAATTCATTCCTATAACCACATAAAAACTGTAAGAGGAGGGTAAATATTAAACTACAGAGTTTCTATCTGATAGCAGTACAACACTATTTTTATCAAATGTGTGACTTTGGGACAAAATAAATACATGATGTACTAAAGTAAGGCAGATGGGGCAGCTCATCAAAGGTAGGTCAGAGGCTGGAAAAATTAGCACTGGTCTCTAATGCTAGACTCTTAGACTCACCTCTACTTGATATATTTTTGAATTCCAATAGGAAATCATAAAAAATAAAACCTGTGCACTTAAATACTGAATTTAGAATTTCAAATCACAAGCTTGACACCTTTTAAAAGCTGCTGAGAAGATTTAGCTTGGGAACAGATTATGCAAAGCACTGAAGCACGGATATTTGTTGTGAAAATGAAGAGAATGACTCATCTTTGGAGTACCAGCTTCACTATTTGACTCTTCAAATCACAGTTTCCCTGTCTGGGAATAGGAGAGGCCCCTACAAAGCATGGGGCTGAACATCCTCACTTCTTCTTTTTAATGAGGATCGGTGAATTCAGCACCTTGCAAGAACTGGGTTATGTTTGAGGAACTGCAGTTCTGTGCTTTGCTGTGTTTTTGAGAAAAATCTTCCCTCAGTAAATTGTGGTTGGAGAATTATTTGCACACTGAAAATAAAATTTTGATACTGCAGGCCTATATGCTGCCATCTACTTATCTAGGTTTTTATCCAAAACACATAAATAAAATACACTGATTCTTTGGGGAATACCCCACGAGTACATCTAGACCAAATATTGCTGTTCTGCTGCAGCAAAAAAAGGATATAAAAGTAGGAAGTCTATTTCAATGGGCTGTCCCAAGACACATAACAGCAAACCAGCAAGACAGCTGAAGAAAGGAAGAAATAAAGACCACTTGGCTCTAGTCTTGCCTAAGGGAAAGAGAGGGTGGGAGTCCCTGGCTGTCCCAGGAGCTCTCTTTGCTGCAGATGTGGAGCTGTTGATCCAAGAACTCTGCAGGACTGACAGGTGGACTTAGGATGAGGGGCTAAAATCTCACCTCTCCCCTGTCTTCCTCATGCACCTTTCAGAAGGTGGTTGGTTCATGCATCTGTAGCTTCATGACATGACATTTTGGTGGCAGAACCTGCTCAAGATGTTGCAGCCCCTATTTCCCCACCCTACATGCCTCCTGTGTGGCAGTGCTGCAGCCTCTAAGTGACCTGGCAAACAGAGACTCTTCTTTTAGTTTGGGATGGACGAATCATTGTTCCAGGCATGACTTTTAAGCACAGTCTCTGCACCTCAGCACTTCCTGCCCAAAGCACTGAAGGTCTGTCCTAAACTTTCATTTCCTCTGTCACCAGTAGCTCATCCCTGCCTGATTGAAGAGTGGGTGCTAGCTCTGGGGAGCCTGCTAGGGAGGTCACAGACATACAGCAGATTCTCTCATGCTCTTCCTCATATTCCAGTGGGTCCAGGCCACAGAGGTATTTCGGAGCTAGATGGAGAGGGAAGTGAGACAGCCATGAAAAAAGTCAGGGTTCTTGTGGATTCAATTTCTCCTTTGAGCTGTGATCAACTCCTAGGATGCTTCATAAGGCAATTAGAGCTTATCTAAGGCAACATAAGCTCCCTAGAGATGTGTGCACACTGTTTAATTTTAGACATTGGATGTATGTGTTCTGAGGAGTCTTCTCAACAGTCTTGTCTCTTCCACCATTAACTCTGTGGGAGCTCAGGCATCCAGACTCTCCCCAGCTCTCCCCAGGCTCTCCTGCAAGTTCCAAGTCCAAAGTGGCTCAAAATATTGAGACCATATGTTTGCAGAAGCTCCACCCTCTTGAACTCCAGCAGCAGGGGCTGCTGCAGGGAGAAAAATCCTCCAGCATTTCTTCTCCTGATGGACCAGCCCCTGGGGGGGCAGGTGTGACTGGGGCATGAGGAGGTCTCCCTGTTAGCAAGCACTGCTGTCTGTTTGCACCCATGTGCTCTTTGTGTACTCCTCTGAAGAT
The DNA here is from genome assembly GCA_013399915.1 of Illadopsis cleaveri. Lineage (NCBI taxonomy): Eukaryota > Metazoa > Chordata > Aves > Passeriformes > Timaliidae > Illadopsis > Illadopsis cleaveri. The sequence continues at coordinate 14,843 of VXBB01003822.1, forward strand.
ACCCCTTTGACATAAACAGCCATGCCTGAGCTTCTTCTGTCTTCCAAGGGAATGGCAAAGGGACTCATGAGGCTAGGATTGTTACATCAAAGAGATACAGGATGCAATAAAAAGCCTATAAAATGAATATTTTTTGTCTTTTCCAAGAACGAGTGATATTTTTATATGAAATGTTTATATGTATATGAAGTGTTTATCTCCCACTTCATTCTTGAACAGGTTGTGACCTGTCTTGCAATTGCAAAGTGCTTCAGATCTTATCCTTCAGTGACACGGTATTGATGTGAAAATAAATGCACCAAAGACTGAAGAATGTTTGCTTAGTAGGTTATAGAAGCAAATTCTTATTGATAACACACAGATGATCTTTGTGTCATTATCATCTTTCCATGTATCTGGTTCAGTGACAGCTGTTGGCAAGGAAGATAAAAAAGAAATCTATATTTCAAGCAGACACGGGAGAATCAAAAGAAAAGGAAAGAAAAACGTCTTCATAATCTATGAGCTGGGTTTTTTTAAATTATTGCATTAAAAAAGTTCTAGGACACAGCTTCTTCAGAGCTATTCAGGAACCCTATGACACTGTTGTGTAAGTGGTAACCTCTCAAAAGGGATATTCTGGCAGTATGCTCATACAGAATGATTACCAGCTGAGTGGTATCAGGGTATGCTTATGGTTTATGAACCAAACCAAACAGCCCTGATGAACCAAAGGTGAATGTAGAGCTGAAGAAATCCTAGNTTGAGGTTTTTCCTGTAAGTGGTTTTTTTCCCCTGTGCTTTAAATCTTAACCAAATGCTTTTCTGCCAAACAACAGCAGTCTCCACAAAAGTGTTTTGTTAAAATAAAAAGGAGTAAGGTCTGAAAACAAAACCCATTTATACTTTTGGAAGAAGAGAGGAAATCTAACAAACCTAAGAGGTCTGCTTTTCTTTTCCTCTAATTATCCTTGGCTACATATCATAACACTCACTTTTTATGTATTGATAACTGTTTTGAAATATTGTAAGCTCATGTGTCAATCCATATGCTCCATCACAGTCAATTAGTTNCAATCCATATGCTCCATCACAGTCAATTAGTTTGCATTGTGACTGCTGGCTGTAGTCTTTAACACATCAGTGGGGCCTAACACAAATATCTCCAATTATGGAGAAGTCTTACAGAAGTCAACAGGAGCATCAACTGAATGAGGACTTCAGGATTGTGTGCTCTGCTGAGTATTTCAAGGAACAAAATAAACCTCAAAATACAAGAAAATCCAAACCCAAAATAAGGAAACAAACAAATCCAAACCCCAAACTCCAATTAGAATTTCCTTCCTTCCTTCCTT
>VXBB01003825.1:0-35876 GCA_013399915.1 Illadopsis cleaveri
CCAGTAAACATTGTGGGCACAAGGGTGGTCAGCAGCATCCCACACTTCTTGAAAAAGCTCCCAAGGACCAAGGAGTGGCTCAGCAATGCTGCATCTTCTTTTTTTTTTTTTTTTTTTTTTTTTCTTTTTTTTTTTTTTTTTTTTTGTGTGTGAGTATTCTGCGTTTGTTTGTTTGTGGTTTTTTTGGTTTTGTTACAGACCTATTTTAAGCCCCACTAGGTGTTTGGGGAGCCTGCAAACTCATGTGTCAGCACAGATGGTGCACGAGGCAATGCGGGGGAGTGAGGGGGAAAGAAAAAAAGTGAAATCTGGCCATCCCACTGCTGGCAAATCCTCCATATTTTGGTGCTGTGGCATCAGGTAGGAGAAATGCTAGAAGTGATGTGGCAGTTCACCCCATTTATAACAGTTGTGGTTGCTTCCAGTCATGAAAATTAAATATTTGTGGACAGAGATGAGTTATCTAAATAGTTTTCATTTGAACTGCATTATCTCTCCACCTCCCCCCTGAAATATATTAGCCTTTGTGCTTTTTGACTTGTGGCAGCATATGTTTTGGAAGCACATCAGAGTGCTGAGGGCAGTTTGCAATGTTCCCAGCAAAGCTGGAACTTCAGCGTTTTAAAAATTAATTATAAATACTTGCTGATTGAGGTAAATACACAAGATGTCAGCAATTGCCAGCAACTATCTTTTGCACGTCAGGCACTTACAAGGGCAAGTGTGTTACAAATTGCTTTCCTAAAATCTCTTATTTTCATCCTTTGTCCTTTGCATGACTCTTCAAAGGAGGTGAGCTCCACTGAGCAGGATCTGGCCTCCTGGGCAGCCTGGATACCTCTTTGAGTATTATCCAGAGAGGGAGAGGACTCAAACAGGACAAAGATAGCAGCAGTGTATTAGACACATGCCTGTTCTTCTCTGGCCCAAGGAATATACAGCTACAACTCTTAATTATCATTTTTCCTTTTTTTTAAGTTAAAAACCCCTGAACCAAAGTAAGATGGTGTATTCATCCCCCCCAAGTATACAGTGGAAATTGTGAATATTTTCCTTTTCAGGTACTTCACTGGACTACTTGAAATGTGCTTTTTTCCCTAGTCCTTCAGAGAGGAAAAGCATTTATCACAGATCCAAAAAGTGTCCATGTTTCATTTGCCCCCAGGGACAGATGGAGCTACATGCCTTACCTGCAGTGTAGTGTTTGCCATGCATGAGGGCCAAATTCCCTCACACCTTGGGAGAGGCCACTCAGGAAAACAAGGACAGGCATGGGGATCTCCTCATGAGTGTTGTGTGGCCACCTCACCTGGCAGACAGCCCCTCCAAGGACACAGCCCAGCCACTGCCCTGGTGAGGGGGACAATGCCAGCGTTTTGTGACAATTTTATCCAGTTGCTAGGCAGCTGGGTCCCAGGGACACAAATAAAGTGGAAACAAAATGTCCCGAGGGAAAGCAGCCCTGTTGCTCTGGGATGGCGCTCCAGCTCCAGCCCCATGGCTTCCTCTGCTCTCCTCGCCCAGATGCCCACAGGTCTGTGGGGCTGTGCGAGGGCTGAGTGAGGGGGATGGCAACTGTGAGGCTTTGGAAAGGCCCTCTGGCAGCCAGGGTCCCAGCTGAGCTGGCTTCTCTTCTTGGCAAGGTGGGAGCCCACACCTGCCTGCAGAAGGCTGAGGGCACACACTTGGCTCTTCCAGCCCCCCAGCTCCAGTTGTGTCTGTGCAGGGCACTGAGTGCTGCTGGGGCCAGAGGGAAAATCTGTGTCCAACTCTTCTGCCCAGCACTCAGGGCACCCACTGCTGGGATGCAGTTTCTGTGCTCCCAGACTGTTAAGTGTTTTATGGCAATTGTTCTCCTTGGCTGACTAGCAGCACTAGCAAATCATACTTTTCAATGCTTGAATACTCCCTCCATACCTGACCTCTCAAAGAGCTGTTGATGCCTTAGGAAGGCTGACCTGGAACAGAGACTGGACACAGTTAAGAGAATAAAGTGGATATTTATTAAAAGGCCTTTAAGGATACACCTTGGGCAGTACAAGAGCCTGGCCAGGACTACATCCAAGGTGGACCCAAAATGGTCAAAAAATGGATGAACGGTCACGGGAGTCTTACAATTTTAGAAGTTTTGTCTATTTGCATTTTGGGGGTTAATTGTCCAATTACAGCTTCAGATTGGGAAGTCCCATCCTTGTTTCCTCTCTTCAGTCCACTGCTGTTTGTGCTTTTGGGCCTGAAAACTTGTAACAGTTGTCCTTGGTCTCCATCTGGGAAAGGATTTGTTTTGTCTACCTACTCTGTGAAGAGAGCTTACAAACACTTAATATGAGGCTCAGAACTACACCCCTAGGCAGCACAGAATCTGAAAAATATGAAAGCTAAAACTTAACACATCACAACCCCATTTCACTGCAAAGCAGAGTAGCTCCAATACAGGGAGCTGAGAAGATCCCAACTACCACATTATGGTGTCTCATATCCCAGTGATTAGAGCTGAAATGGAAGATCTGGGCTCAAAACCCTTGAGTAATTCAAATAGCATTTACCTGTCTCCAGTCTTCTCTGGCTGTTAGACACTCAGCCTTTCTGCATCGGTTTAATTCAAGGCTGTCATTCATCCAGGAAATAATTTGTGGGATCTTATTTCTCAAAGAATTTGTGGAGTCTTCTTCATTGGAGATGTCTAAGAACTGCCTGGACACAATCCTGTGCCATGTGCTCTGGGATGACCCTGCTGAGGCTGGAGGCTGGACCAGATGACCCCCTCTGGTCCCTTCCAACCTGAGCCATTCTCTGATACATCAGCAGGGCATTTTAGGACACAATACCGTGTAGCAGAACCATTTATTGTACAAAGAGGAGCCAACACAAGTCTTCAGGGATGCAATCACATTGCACTACAGCCCCCTTGGTCACCCGGCAGCAGGCTGCCAGCATGGGCATCTCAGCACCTGCTCCAGCTTTAAAGCAGATTATCTGGTGCCAGAGAAAATGGATTTATCATGACTGATCCCATTCATTTCCTAGAGGACATGCCAAGTGACTGAAATAGAAATGGGGTCAGCAATTAATAGGGTAGCTCTCAGTCACTGTCACCATATGTTGATATGATGATGGCTGGTTTATCTATTTACCTGATAAATAGCTTACTGAAAGTTCTATCAGGACACAGGTCAAGGAGAGTGGAGGCAAAACTCAATGACACTGACGTCCATCATCATCTTCTCCAGCATTGAAACTTGCATAAATATTTCTCCCATTTCAGGGAGGGCTTCTTCATGTCCCTGGGGGAAGCGGAGTGGATGAGTCAAAATCAGCTGCAGTGTCAGCTTAGCTTTCTGCTCTACCAGGTTCAGCTGGAGACTGTCTGACTTTATTCCTTACAGAGACATCATATATGATGCTTTTTCTTAGACTGGGATAGGAAAACTTCTGAGCACAAGGAACAGAAATTGAGAAGTGTCTTAATAAATGTGCCATGTCACAATGGCAGCAGGCCAAGTTGTGGGTTACGTTGTTGGAGCCAGGAACTCTGAGACATCTTTAGTCCTGCCATGACAAAGGCTGTTTCAGTTTCTGAACCTTGTAATAAGTCCAGCTTTCTCTGCACCTCATGGATAATACCTCTCCAACAGAACCCACAGCACTCTTTTAGAGAATTGTTATTCCTTCCTGAGGCAGAAAATTTCAAGCTTGTCAAAGCACTTTTCTGAGCCAACAAGAGCTACAGTAGAAAAACTTTGACCAAAACCAGGTTCACAGCTAGCTGGAAGGCTGAAAAACAGAGTCACTGTGCAGTTTGCACAACCCCTGGGGAAAAGATATGTAACTCAGTGTGATGAAAAGAAAATGAGCTCTGGGCTGAGTGTGGGATGGTGAATCTGCAAGGAGCTGGACAGCAATGGCTCCCTCAGCAGCTCGCACTGCAGCCTGCAAACATTTCACAGTGAGTCTGGCTTAACTGGGTGGCATTACAGCTTGCCTGGCCCACTAGGGAGCAAATGTGCTGCTCCCTTCTTCCAGGGTGATGAAAGAGTGTAAGACATAAGCAGCCACAATTATCATGGGTTTAAGTCTTGGGAACCAGAAGCGAAGGCTCCATCATCATTCCAAAAGTTCTGAGGAGAAGAGACCCATGTGTCGGGGGCTGAGTGCTCACTGATGTCACGGAATGATGTATGGGGAAAATCCTTGGTGAAGAAGGCTGCCTGTATGCAGTTTTTGGGGATGGGACACTTTTCTTCATTATTGCAGCCTATAGAGACCTCCAGTAAAACCATTCAATTTGATTAAACAAACTCCTATGGATGGCACTGGAAAGAAACTTTCCCAACTGTGTACAGATTTTGCATTTGAACTGCCCTCATGCTCTTCAAGGCATATCCTGGAGGACAGCCACCTGACTTCTGCATTTCCTAAAAACAGGTGCCTATTTTTGAGTATAAAAATCACTCTCTGGAGTGAGATTAATCTAATTCAAATCCTGAATTTCCCATGCCAAAGCCCATTTGAAGAGCCACACACACAGAGCAGCTTTACTGCCGGGATGCAGCCCAGACCTGTGGGAGCCCCCGTGATGAGGATGGTGTGAGGGGCAGGCAGCTGCTGTGGCAACACCCAAAGCACAGGGACAATACACCTGCAGAAAGCAAATGAAGCCCTGTCCTTATGTCCCTCCATAGACCACAGCAAATTTCTTCATTGCCACGCCACACCTGGGACCTAAGATGGCCCAAGAGACACCAGACATGGCTCCTTTGCCCTGCTCATGGCAGAAAGACAGACCCACAATTTGGGCTAACTGAAAAGATGCTCTTTACCTCCTGTGGGGTGGAAATCATTCCACTGCTGCTCAGAATTTCAGTCTGGATTAGAAAGGCGCCTTCCTTGCTGGCAGCCTTTGCAGTTGCACTGTCAGTGCTATAGAATTTAATTTCCTCCAGAAGCCTCTGAGAAAGTAGAAATTGTCAGGATTTTTACTGGAAGTTTCAGCTTCTGTGATTACCGAGAGTACCTATAAAATGGCATTAGAGGAGGTCTTAAAGCTTCAGAAAACTGAATACAAATAAAGATCAATCCAAATTTATTATTTTTGAAGTCTAAACCCTGTTGATAATTTCAGTGACCCTAACTCATGGTTTGTTTATGTCTTGATGTGTTGTTACCACTCCTGACATGAAATAACCCTACACTGGCTTTGTTTACAGGCAAGGATTTCCTTCCCTAATAAATGATTGAAAGTGTTCAGTCAATTAACTCTCCAGAGTCATTAATTTAGTAGTTTCCTGATCATTAACAACCAGTCCTTGAAAAGCATTAACACCAAACTACCCCAAGAGTGGAAAGTTCTGGTTTAGACCTATGAAAACCTAACATCAGTTTTCTAAAGCTGCATTGTTTGAGCAGTATTCCTTTTCTATCCATAGTCTCTTTGCTCTCAGGCATCTTTCAGATAGGGAGATAGGGAAGGGAGATGTGGAAATCTACTGCTCCAGAAGCATATTAATATGTATGTTAAGGTAGGCTTATGTACTTTATGTAAAATATGTAATATAAATGATGATTTTTTATATAGAAAATTATGAAAAAATATGATTTTATATGTGTTTTAGGTACATGTAGCACAGTTTGTACACAAGGCTTCAGCCACAACTGCCAGTAGTGAGGCAGCTGGTCACCTGAAGGTGCTGACAGGCAGCTTTTGGTTCACCATGCATGGATTATACAATTTCACAATTAACTGGGAAAGGGTACCAAAGCCCCTGTGCCCTGTACAGAAAATTGTCTGTAATCATGGACTCACCTCTGTACCAAGGGCAAAATTCTGTTTCTCCAGTTACTCATTCACGTGGAAGATGAAAAATCTCCCATGTGTTTCATGGACCTCTGAAGGGAAAGACACAGGAATGTGCATGTGTATCCAGGTGGGAACTGGGCTGTGGTGCTGTAAGGAAGAGCCCCCCAGGGCCAGTACAACAAACCTAGTCATGACAAAGGCCTATCAATCAATCTTGCACCACTTGTTTTGCCTCTAAACAGGAGCCAAACTTCAGAACACTAAATATTGTCCAAGTGGCAGGGCCAAGCAAGTAACAGAATGCAGAACTCACTCTAAAATGCCTTTTTTTTTCCAGTTGGTCCCCTTGTGTGTAGGTTGTTGAAGGCTCTACAATGTGATTGGTCTCCTTGAAACAAGGAACCAGCTGTCTCTGGTGTCCAACCACAGACCCGAAGGATGTTCTGCGCCCTGCAGGTATTTTCTCCTTATTTCCCTGCTTCCAGCTTTCATCCTGCATTTACATTGCACACACGGATTTCTTCTCAGTAAAGTTTGCATGAGAAAACAAAACAAAAACATCCCAGGCATTTTTGCCTTTTCTTCATGTCTCATTTAGTTCACAGTCCCTACAAGCCTCAGAAGCCCTGGGTAACTCCTGAAGGCAGACACCTTCAGCTCCTGTCAAAATTATGTTTAACACTCAGCACTTAGCCTTTCCCATTTGAAGGCCAGCTTTAGGCTGAGCAGCACTGACTTAAATGATTTATCAAAGTATGTGGCAACTCAAGAGAGCTTTCAGGGCTCCGGAGGCTAAAATTAGATGTGGCAGTTCCATCCTGGCACTGACAGCACGTGATGCCCTCTTCTGCTCCAGCTGGCCCTGCTGGGGTGCAATGCCCCACAGTGGGGTGACTACCAGAGCCCAGCAGTATCCCCCTGACCCAAGGGCAGCTGCTCTTCAGGTTACTGTTAAATCTGTAAATCCAGCCTGCCATGGGACATCCTTAGTGGAGAAACCTCATTACTGCCCCTGGGCGAAGGGCAGGATGTTCAGCTGTGTTTGCAAAGGAGGTTAAAAATAAACAAAAAGCTATGGATCCTTGAGTAGAAAGTGCATCCAGCAGCAGCTCCAAAGCTGGCCCCAAATGTGCACTGTGGCAGGCGTTGTGGAGGTGCTGCCTCTCTTTCTGTCAGCATGAGCACCGGTGAAATGCTGGGTCTGCCTTCCCCTGGAGGCACAATGAGCCCCTGTTTTCCAAGCAGGAAAACATTTCCATTTCAGGGCAGCAACTGCCTGCCAGAAATACAGCACACAGAGATGTGAGGGTGAGTGCCCTTGCTGAGAACTGGGAACTCTCTGAGAAAGGGCCAGCAAACACACAGCTGGGGTGTGCCAGGTAGTGTCCTACTTTGTGTGAGTGTCCTGAAATATCCATGGGCTATAGAAAGCTCTTTCTTAGGCACATTTGGCAGCCTTTTTTGTTTGTAAGTGTATTTTGAATTTAAGTTTCTCCATAAACTCTACTGCTTCAACAAACACTTGCCTTTATTGCATACCAGTGGCTGCCACCTCTGCAGGACACCTCAGTGTGGGAAATGATTTGGGGTTGCTGGTGGTAGACTGGCCAGCCACAATTTCATCCCACAGCAGCATTCCTGTACAGCTCCCAGCATGGAGCCTATCACAGTGTGGGGACATTCACTCCACCAGCAGCCTGTGTCTCAGCTGGCATCCAGAAAGGCATCTTTGCCACCATGTCAAGTGACTTACAAAGGTCTGTTTCTTGTCCTTCCCACCATGAGGCTGCTTCCAAGTGACTTCAGGTGATGTTTTTGCAGCTTTTCAGGAGTTTAAAATGATGCTTTGAGTTGTGTGCTGGCATTCAGCCAGAGCTGATGCCAGGATCAGAGCCCATTGCTTTCACTGGAAGTCTCTGAACGGAAGTCTTGATGCACTTTCCATCGTCAAGAGAATATCCAAAGGATTTCAGTGCAGGAAAGTTCTTTGGAATAACTTCAACGCTGGAAAAAATGATGTCCTGTAATAACAAAATTGGCATGTTCTTTCATTGGGCTACACCTCATGCAGTCAGCTGAGGCAGGGGTGTCCTCTCTGGCTTTTCATAGAGAAGAACTGTGGGCTGTGAATAATTTGGAAGGGAAGCACTGCCATCCATCACTAGTGTCACTGAGGCTGAGACAGGGCAGGAGGGGCATAAGCACCTCCTCTTCACCATGGTTATTAGCAACTGCTCGGTCCAGGAGGTTTTCATACTCTATTTCTATTTTCATTTTCTATTTCATATGTAAAAGCCAAATTCATGGGGCCCCACGGCCTTAACCTCACCGAGCCTCAAAAGATGACAAGAGATGTCAGTGTTATTGTCCTTGGGCTTGGATGTGCTTTACACACACACACGACCAGCATCCCTGCAGGACAGCCTGTAAGGGCATCTCTAGGTGAAATGAGGGATCTGAGGTCACTCCAAGTTTGCAGGCAAGGACTTTGGTGGAGGTGTCCTGCAGCAATGCCTCCGTCTCTGCAGCTTGGCTGTCCATGGCTTCCATCCCAGGCCGTCCCTTTGGCACCAGAGCAAGAGGAGGCGCTTTGGGGTGGAGGCCCAGCACTGCTGCCAAAAGGGACAGCAAAGAGTTGGGCTGTGCCACAATCTGCTCTGGAAACAACATGACAGATGGAGCTGACTCTGATCCTTGGAGTTTTGCTGAGAGCAGAACCGCTGGCAGATTTTCAGCGTTTCAGTTGCTGTTACAGACTGAGCATTTCTAAGCCCCAGTTTCTTGAGTTTAAAAATATATGTATATCCTTGTTTGTATCCTGTTGACACTCAGTGCCCTTCAGGACTGTGAATGCCCCTTCTCTACAACCACCACTGGTTTTGAGTTGTGCTGTTTCCTGCAATGACCTGGGCATGGAAACAGAACACGTGCTGCACAAAAATGGATCAGCTGTTTGCGAGAGGTTGTGAACTGACCACATTTGGCAATTAGCTGGTTGCAAGTGCTGAGGTTGTTAAATTCAAAAGCTAGAGTTAAACTAATTTTAAATGTGGCAAGAGTAACATGGAGCCTATGAATATTTAAACAGCTGAGCTCTGGATCAATTAAAAATCTTTCAGTGCACCTCTCCAGTAAGAACTTGTTTATGTGCCATGTGCTTTCCCTCTCTCTGTAACTGGGTTATAATCACCCTCTTTACAAAGCTCTATGTGGTGCATGCACTTGTATGGCTTGCCAGTCTGACAGCTGGCATTTAGTCCTCTCATCTCAGGAGGGTTACTGCCTCACCAAGGTGGGTTTGGGGTCTCTCAGACCTGAACAGCTGCAAGAGCAGAGGAGAAGAGCCTGAGCCACGTCAACTGTGTGCCAGGAAGATCCTGGAGCTGTTGGTCCTTTTTCTTATTTAAACTGTGAAGAACCTCAGCCCTATCTTGAGGCAGTGGGAAGCTCCAAAATGTTGGATTTCCCCCTTTCATGGGGCAGGAACCTGTTTTGCTCCCCCACCGGTTCCAGGGACCGACCTTTGTCTCTCCAGGGTGAGTGAGAATGTGGAGTGTGCGCTGTTCTGGAAGCTGAGACTCCACAGGTGCTGGCAGCCACCTCTCACAGACCTGTGGGAGCCCCTGGCAAATGCAACTTCCCTGGAGCCCACGTGTTTCAGCTGGGTGTTGGTCAGGTTGGGCTGAGCAGCAGCTCGAGAGTCTCCCTGTGATGGACACACAGGGAGGCTGCTGCAGAAACACTGCGTGCAATGTATCCCACAAAAACAGCTTCTTCATTGGAAGTCTAATGATTTCTTCTCCAAGTATTTCTACTGCCTGGCCAAAATAAAAGTGTCTAAAATTAGCTTCCCCAGATAGAGACATTTTTGTCATATTTGGTGCGTTCCTACCCAAACACTGAAGGCCAGCTGTTTGGGCTGGGTTACAGAGAGCAATCTGTTTGTAACTATACCGATCTGGCTTTTCTAGCCCTGGAATTAATAGCTTTTTTATCTTCCTACATCCTAGGTTCATTTTTTTCATGCTAAGAGAGTGCCAGAAGAAGCATTATGAATGCTATATAATTAAAACCAGAAGTGCCTCACAGTGAACTTAATTGTAAATGCTAATGGCATTTCTAGCAGAAGTTATACCCTGGGGACTCATTGCAAATTAACTAAGAAGAACTCAGTGATGTTGCTTCTATGGATTTTAACTGAATCTGTACAGTTTAAAGGAGTCAGCAGTTGGATTTTTTCATGTCAGTTGAAATCCTGTGTAACTGGGGGCACTGACTGCTGGATAAAACCTGTGAGACCAGATTCAGAAGCCACCCCTGATTCTGTTTTTTATTATCATGTAACTTCCCTTACCAGGACATTACCATTACAACCCAGTTTTTCCATCTGCTCTTTGGCTCTACATTGGTGAAAGTCATTTGGCTTCCGGGAATGGTGTGGGAGTGAGAAAAGAGCTGGGCTCCAGCGTGAGGAAAGGGCAGGGACGAGGCTGGTGATCAGGTGGTGGGGCTAATGCCAGCAGAGAGACTGAAGTCTGGCTCTGAACATGTCAGGGCTCTGCACATCTCAGGGCTTTGCACCATTCAGGACAAAAAAAAAACCCCAAAAAACCCGATGTTGATAGAGACAAAAATAACATATTTAAAGAATGCCCACAAAAATCCAGCGGTCTCTTAATGGCTGTGCTTTGCAAATACTTCTGTGCCTGATTTTCCAGGCTTGTGTGAGAAGCTTGCTCAGGGGTTTTTAAACTGAATGTTTCAGGAGACTTTGTTGCAACTGGTGAAGCCTCCAGAGGCTTCACCTCTCCACTGAGGTGCTTGCTGCAGGGGTGGGGGCTTTGGCAGGAAGGCAGAAAACTGGAGAGTGAATAAGAGCTCAAGATGAAAGATTTTTCTGTGCTGAGGGTCATGAGGACCCCCATGGGCTGCAGGTGGGTTCTGGTGCCTGGCTTATGAGCTACTGGTGGCCAAATGCCTCAAAGGGAAAGTGTCCTATCCTGGCACGGGGCCCTTTGCCAAGCTGCTGCTGCAACAACAATCCCTGCTGCTGGGGAGCGAGCCTGGGGGGAAAGCTTCCTTTAAAAGGGCAAGCCCAGTGCTGGAAGGAGGCTGGACAAACTTGTCAGCCTGTGCCCACCTTGCCAACTCCTGGTTCTTGCTCCATCCATCAACAACCACCCAGCCCTTGAGCCCTGGAGAGCCCTGACAGCCCAAAAGGGACAGCTGTCTGCCAGGAGCGACCCAGACCAGTGATGGGGCAGGGAGAGGTCTCCATCACTGGCTGTAGGCCTGAGGGACCTGGTCCCGTGCCTTGGCACGATCATGCCAAGCTGGGAAGGAGGGGAGATGGATGTCATTCCTGGCAGAGAGGTGCTGGACACATCAGTGACAAGGAACTGCATGTGGCTGGAGGGGAGAAGTTGGTTCAAATTCATAAGCAAGACTTGCTTGTTCCCAGCCAGGGCTGGTTTTGAACTAGCTGGTGAAAAGAACACCCAGGAGGATACTTTAATTTTTGCTAAGCTTGCTCCTGATCACCAGTGTTCCTCAAAAGTTACTTTTGAAAGCTCAGTGATGAGAAGCTTCCCTGGGACTTTTGTGGGATTTGATGCCAAAATCATCTGGTTGACTCAAAGTTTGGGTCAAGGCTAGTGGTAGAGATATAGTACAACTTGTCCTAAGATTGGGCATTCAGAATTATAAAATCTGGGAATTTTTTTTCCCTTTCTCAACTCCTTTTAGTGGTTTCTGAAGGAAAAGCAGTTAAGATCTGCATGAAATTTAACATGCCAAGTGTGCCCCAGTGAAAGCAGGTCCCTGATGTCTCGCTGTGTCATTAAAATGTCTTGTAACTTTACATTTTCTCCCTAATACGGCATTGCATGGCTCTTAGTGACTGCTAAACCATTCTCTCGGTGAGATGGGAGCCAGAGAGGATGAAACAGAGGACTAGCAAGAAGCAATACTCCTGTGTTGGCAGGACAGTGAGCCAAAAAACTCTCATCTATTGGTACTTTTGCAGTGACTTTGAGCAGACCCAGTTTCTGGAGCCAGCTCAGTGTGTCTCGGGCTCCAGGCTGTGGATGTGCTGAGGGCTTAGAGGTAGTGGCACAGCCCCGGGCAGCAGCTCCCAGCACCTCAGTCCCTGCAGCCACTGCTGCCTGCACTGCTGCCAGCCTGGTGGGAGCTCAAAGGTGCCCTCCTACGTGCTCTGAATCATTGCCATCAGCTCAGCTGCTCCAGGATGGAGAAGTTATGAAAAAAAGCTTTAATTACTGGCCACAAACATTTGCAATATTCTTGCCTTGGAGCAACTGAGCTGCAGCCAAATGGGTGGAACCCAAAGGGATCAGTACAACACTCAGGCCAGAGCAGGGTTCCTTGATCATAAGCTTATAGGCACACATCAGAAGTTTCTTTCTTGGCAGATGTAAGGTCTGAAAAATGTGTCAAGGAGAGCAGGATGTTCAGTTAGAACTTTAATAACAAACAGCTGTAATAAAGCCCAGGCTTGCTACAAGTCAAAATAAAATTTTGCCACCAAGCTAAGTGGAGCCAGTGCTCCAGCTCACATAGCTAAGAAATGGCAGGGTGGAGAGGATCCACATGGTGAATTTTCTTTTCCCAGCTAAATTTTGTTTTTGATTCCATCACTTTTTCTTCTTCTCCCATCTCCATTGGGATGCCACTGCATCTTTTCTTAGCAGCCAGCATTTCACAGCAACAAAAACCTTTCTCCTGAGATAATTTGCACCTACTGCAAGTGGGAGATTTTCAAAGACTACCTTCAGCTCTGGTTATTGGACTTCAGAGACAAACTCAGGAGATAAATGACCCATTGAACTTCAGGGTCACTGGCACTTGACACATTTGGTAAGAAGAGAAGCTTCTTACCTCAAGGCCTCAGGTCAGGCCCTTGTGTAAACCTCAGCTTGGTCACTAAAGTCAAATCATCCAAAAATCACAGAAGACTCTTTCTTTCCCCCATGCATTTTATTTTCTTTTTCATTCCTTTGTTCGTTTTGGAGACAAGCATTATAGGAAAACTACAGTAAGCTATTTTTCAGGGCAGCTATATGTTTTTTGATTTGTTGGCATCTCAGTCTTGACTTGCCAAGGGCATTTGGCCCTGTATCTTGATCCTGCATAAGGTCCAAGTTTCACAGCCATGTTCCCAGCCACCCTCTGGGTGAAGAACTTTTTTCTAATATCCAACCTAAACCTCCCCTGACACAACTTCAGGCCATTCCCTCAGGTCCTATCACTGGTCATTATGGTTTTGATCTCAGAGTAATATACAACAACATACTGATTCAAGTGGGTGATGGGCAAACTGGACAGCAAAGCCCAGGGGTCTGTCTATAATAATACCCACAAAGTTGGGTTTGTATCCCAGGGACATGACCTACAAGCTCTTTGGGGGATGCTGTTGCTGAGTGATCAGCAGGATTCTGCCTGCTGGGTGCTGCAACAGCACCCACAGCCATGACCTCAAAGGCTGTCCCAACCTCAGCAAATACCACTAAAGTCACCACTAAATCAATCAATCAATCAATCAATCAATCAAGCACTATCCTTCAGGCACAGCATCTTTTCTACTCTGCCCTTACAAGTCTTCACTCATCTATCAGACCTGCTGGCTCCTCATGCTGAGACTGTGCCCAGATGCTGTGGATTTGCCTTTAGTAGAGAGAACTTTTAAACGCTGAGAAGGAGCTTAGACAAGATTGAAGAAAATTATGTGTAGGCCAGATCCTAAATATAGCTGGAATACCACCCTTACTTGGCTGTGGAGTCTTTCCAAACCAAATTCTTCTTCAAATGCCTTTTTAGCTGTTGGAAATTCAGCCTGAGTATAAACCAAATTGTTTTTCCAAATACATTTCTGGAAGAAGTAGATGTGAACATGCAGAAGAAAAATTATCCTTGTAGCTGCACATTTGATTCTCTTACATTTTGGGAGCTTGCTGCATATGGCAAAAGGCAGGAAGTGAGACTACCCAGTGGCCTCTGCTAGCATCTTCCTTTTTGTGAGATGCTTTCAAAACCCACACATAAACCATTCTCTCCATTATCTTGCTTGGGTGAAGTGAAGGAACAGTTGTGTGGTGTTTAATTGACAGCTGGGGCTAAATCACAACATGCAGTTTTTGAATTGCTTCTGCAATAATGATCCAGATACTGCTTTGGATTACCTGGAGATACTGGTGGGAGAGTGGGTGTGTTAGGTTTGAGTCTATTATAGTGAAGTACAAATAGATTTTAGTCTTTCCCACATCTCATCCTGTCCCCAGTCATCAGATGAAATGATAAAGCAAGGATACCTCCCCAAACAGATTCACTTAAAGGCTTGAAAAAACAGCTGAAGCATGTTGATTTTTTTATCCCTGATCTAAAAAATTCAGTTTCTAAATTCTGGATCAAATTATTCTTGGCTTTCTCTCAGGCAGGTTCAAGATGCCCCAAACAACTCCAATGGCACCAAGGAAAGCAGAGTATTAAGGACAACATACAAAGCAGCACAAAAACCTTGACAGTTCTATTTAAAGTGACTTTATTAAAACATTGTTAATATAAAATGTGACCAAATACAATTTCATTTTTGTAAGAATGTTTAATAAAAACATATTCAAGAAAGGAGGAGCATCAACTCTTGTCAAAGCACAGGAAAAACCTACCAGGATAAGTAAAAAGTTCTGCAGCATGTTCTACCAGCTGGTCCCAATGTGTATTAGGGTCGAGTTAGCCGATGGAAGAGACAGGCAGCCCAGGTTTTTCCCTAAGAAGCTTTAAGGTATTACCAGAGATTTAAAGTAATGCTCCTTGACAGTAGGAGACTTTGTTTTCAGATCTCCCCAAATCAGAATAAGATTAGAATGTGCATCTTCATTTTGGATTTACTATTTTTCAGCAGCTGAATGTACAGAAAATCAGATTCACTGGTAACTGTAAGCCCCAAGAATAACATTTGTTAGCTTTAAAAGGAAGGTGCAAGTCAATATTAATCACACACCTAAAGAATTTGTGTTGAAATTGTTCTAAGCTGTATTAATTCTGGATGCTTGTAGCAAATGCTACAAAAGGAAAAAACAGCGGTAGATTCCAGGATGGTAACAACAAATATTTTCTGAACTGCTGAGTGCAGAGATAATATCCACGAACTACAGGAGTTTGTAGATCTCAGGAAGAATGAAGCTTTCAGAAGCTATAAAAGCTTCTTTTCAGAAGCTACTTTTTCTGTAAATAAGAGTACGCTATGCAGTGACTTCTACTTTGTGGCAATCTTACCATTTTGCTAAGGAACCTTTTAAGAAAATACTAGAAAAAAGAGGTGGTTTTGGCCTTGGTGGGGTGTTTGTTCAGTTGGTTTTTTGTTTGTTTGTTTTTTGGTGGGGTGTAGGGGCAAGAGTGGGGGGATATGCTTACAGCAATTTCCTTGCCCAACAAGTAAATTTTAATGCTCTATCAGCATACTCTGCTTGTTCAGAGCAAGCAGCACACCAATTAGAGGCAAAGATTCCTCCAGGACATTGCAAACTCTTCCTGTAACAAGCAGAAAAAATCCTGCTGCATCCAATTCTGCACATTTAACTGCCCCTGGCACTGAACCAAATGTCAAGTGCTAATCCATGAGAAGCCTAGCACAACTATGGCTTAGGAGATGGTGACCTTCTTACAGCCTTGGCTGGGACCCATTAGAGCCCTGTGTTTTGCCTTCTACCCCAAACAAATGCTCTGGGACTATTGCTGAGGTAAAGGGAAAAGTCAAACCTTTGGCATTGGAGCAGACCAGTCACTGGCTGTGCGTAGGGGAATTAAGGCTTCAAGGTGAGGTAAACACAGTGAGAATCAGTGTGTAAATCATGCTGCATTTCAGAGACAACAGATCCAAACAACAGCTACTCTTGTTCTCTACATTTTAAACACCAAAGATCATTCAAAAGCAGAACTGGAGGCAACACAGCCAAGGGCCACCTTGAGATGCCTCTCTGCACCTTAGGAATAAATGCAACCCAGATGTTGAACACTAAAGAGGATGAACCCACAAGGAGGAAAAAGCACCAAAGTTGATGAGTCCTTGAGACTTAAGCTGCTTAAAAAACAAAAACGCCTCACACTGCTGTGACCTCCCATAAACATAGTGGTTTACTGACACAAAGGTAATCTACACTCCAGAAATGCCCAGTGCTGTAGTTCCAGCACTAGTATTATGAAGAGTTATGCTCTAGTAAGGAGGCAGTGAAATTGTGTTCCCTGAAGAATTTCTCCAATTCATGAGGTGTTGTCTCACTTGCTTCTATCTACCCCCAAGTCTTCAATCCAAAGACCAGAAACACCATTTCCTCAGGTCACTTTTCTAACACTCTTTAAGTTATTTTAGCAGATTTGTAGGGTACAAACACAGTGTTTTTTTGGATCCACCATTTTGGCAATGCCTTTGCCTTCTTCAGAAGAGAAGTGTCTTCAGTAAGTGGTACAAAAGATACTTTGAAACAGAACAAAATCTACATATCAATGCAATTCTGGATGCTTGCTTTTCATACTATTTTTTGCTAGCTATCTGAAGTATGGTTGGAACCACTGCACGTGCAACACTATTTCTTACAAGCCATGCTAGCACGGTTTCCACTGAAAACAGCAATCTGGTCCTGTAGGTTCCATTTCTAGGATACAGAGACTCTCATTTGTGTTTCTTTAACATGTGTACAGTAACTTCTCCCACCCTCTCAATACAGTAGCTACAAAAAAATTTAACAGATATTAAAAAAATATCCAAATGAAACCACACTTCTATCACTGTTTAAAAAACAAAAACGCATACGGTATTACAAAAGTTTATACAAAGGCAACATTTAAGAGTTTGAAAGTTACTTCTAGAAAAAGACACAAATGCTAGTAAATTAACATACATAGGAGAAAGGTATTCCACTCCTTCCCCAAAATCGGTCTGATCTGTTTTGAAGTATCTTTTACCAGTTGTCCAGAAAATCAAAGCCAGTCTTCAAGATAACATTGCTTGTACTAGTCTGCAAGGTAAAAAAAATAAAACAAAAAGGGAAATAAGATGTAGTTAATGTTAATTACGGTTATTACAAGCTCAATATTTGACTGCCTATCTAAAAAATAAAGTTTAAAATGTTGCCTGACAAAATTTCAATACTCTAAAATACCTAAGTACCTACACCATAAAATGCTAGACATGACATGGAAAAATACTCACAATGCCCAAAAAGGCAATTCCAGATAAAAATAAAATTATTCTTCTGGTCTGCAGGCAAAATGTTTTGGTTTTTTTCCTCAAGGAAAAAAATCATGAAGATCAATTTTTTAGACTACAGTGGGAATTGCAGAGAATGAAACAAACACAGAAGGCAAGCATCATTAATTCAACAGATTGTTGCAATTAGAGCTAGTTGTTTCCACAAAACTACATAGATTAAACTTTGATGACAAGTTATTTACTAGGCTATCCAGAACATGCTCACTCCTGCAGTGTTAGCCATGACATTTAGGGTGATTTTAGTGTTTAGGAAGAGTATTCAAGAGGCACAGCTGAGTCTCCGGATTCTCTTCCTAGAGCCTGGCTTCCCAGAACAGGGAAGATAATCCAGAAAAGGAGAAAGGAAGAAAATTCTTATCATACATGAAGTTCTTCTCTGTTCCTCTGTTCCCATTTTCACATGGGAGGGCTGTTTTTCCACAGAGAGAAAAAACAGGCTTTTCAAACTATTTCAATTATCTTGAAAACATTCACAAAGGAATTAAAACTGTTAAATTGTACTAAAATTAAAGGACTATCATGTACACAAATTGTAGCTCAGGAAGCATTATCCCTCAGCTTCAGAAAATGAAAACTAAAGATAGGGCTTCAAATACTGGAGTGGCTTAGGTATTTTTCTCTCCTAAGTGCTGCCACTTACTTCTTTTGCAACCAGTTACCTCACCCTCCATCTTTCTGACTTTACATCATCTTTTCTGGAACTCAAACAATCACAGTTGGGAAAATAGAGGAAAAGCTGTGTGAAGTGCTGAAGGTATACATTAATGTGTCAGGCTATTGCCAGAGTGATGCCACAGATTTCAAACAGAACTGCACGGCTCTGCTTGAAGTACCACTCCTCTACTTCACAGTTTTCAAGCTTTTGATCTCTTTCCTTTTTTTCCCTCACTGTATCATATCCTGCTGTTCCCCTTCTTTTCTCACAGATCAGCATCTGCTTTTTGAAATAGCTTCAATTGGCTATTGAGCTGCTTAAGGTTATTTTTTGTTGTTGGGTTGTTTGGGTTTTTTCATTAAAAAAAACATTGAGAAGGCTAATTCTGGAAGCTCATTCTATTTCTATTTTGGACTTTAAGAAAAAACACATTTGAAAGCAGCACAGCTGCCTGGGACAAAGCACTGGGAAGTGGCTGTCAGGCTACTGCTCGGAACAGCTGGGAACTAGTTCACTATTCACCACTATGCTGTGTGTACCAGTAAAGTATCCTAGACCTTAGCTCACTTACTTTTCAAGTCAAAAAGCTTATTCTTTTCAGTAACTGTTTTGCTTTGAAAAAAACCCCAAAAACCCAAAACTCCACAACCTCTCTTATTTGATACAGCAACTTGCTAGCTAGCTTGCTGTCAATTAGCTACTTGATGCCCTGTCAGCACCTCTGGTGTTAGATTTAAATTGTGCCTTTATCTTATGTGTTAAAAAACATTTAATTGAAGTTAACATGTTAAACAGACTGTTAAATAACAGGTTAAATAGACTTCTTCACATTTGAAAGACAAAAAGGCTGAGTTATGGCTTAGTGTTTTCTGGAGTCCCTAATCTTCCAGAGTGGCCCTGCCAGATTTTAATGTGCTCTACAGCTTTTAAATACAAGGCCAGTGGGTATAGCAGTACTCACCTGTCCAGGCATTTGTGGGTCTGTAAGTATAGTACCATCAGTATCTTCCTTGTTTGTCCTAGAAGATGCCAGATCCTGTGGTGGATCAGGAAGAAAGAAGTCATCTAGAGAAGTAGTAGGGAGTTGAGTAGGTCGAGGTTTCTCCCATTCGAGAGATACAGAAGGTTGGCTGGGGGCCATAGACTTCTCTGGCTTAGCTATACTGGGCTTCTCAGCTTTGGTCATCTCTTTTGGAGCAGACTCTTGTCTGTAAAAAGAGGGAAGGGGCTTCTCTCCTTTCTCCATGGACTTGATCTGGCTGGGGGTCAGGGACTGGAATTCAGACTTGTCTCCTTCAAACTTGGAGCGCTCTGCGTTTATCTTCCAGAAGGACGACTCCTCTTCCTTTCTGGATGCTATCAACCCATCAGAGCCAGGGGTCTTATTGGCCTGAGAAGATTTAGGGACTTGGACACCAGGTGCTGCTTTAACTGGCTGCCTCTGTTCGTTCTGCAGCTGGGCACCACCTTGCTCTTGTATGGAGAGAGATGCAACGCTGAACTCCATCTGACTCTGTTCAGGGACAGAAAAACATCATTTCAAAGCCCTTCACACAGACAAAGTTTTGACTTTCTGACCCTGGTGCATACAGGAAACACCACAGCCCACTGCGAGACAGCTATCAGACAACAGATACCACAACAAAGTTAACTTAATTTCTCCATAAATGTCTATCTTTGTAGTTTCACAAAAATAATGATTTTTGAAAGTCTGAACTGCAAGCAAACATAAAAGTCCCAAACCTGCTGCAGAGGAGACGTTGCTCAGTGCCATCTAAGGCAGCAGTGCACAGCATGCACAGCACTGAAACATTAGAATAGCGGCAGTAAAACATTACAACAGCGGCAGATACATTTTGGAAGTCAGAGATGTTTCACGTAAAAATTTTAAGCAAAAAAAAGCTTTAGAGTGTAGTTCAAAAGGCAATCTTTCACTGTGGTCTTTGAAACAGTTGGCTACAGGTCCATCTACTTTCAAGATAAAGTATTAGATGTAATGGGTATGAGTAGGTAAGTTGTTTTATAATTCTAATGCCCCTCTGAAGGAAGAGAAATAACTCCAGCAGAAACAGTTCTTCACCTATTCCAGAGCCCTGGTTTGCTTTCACTTGCAATGCAGAGATACCTGTACCCATTTCTGAGAGGTAACACTGGGCCAAGGAAGCAAGTGATCACATTCAATGCATGAAAAAAATCTTACAAGTCACAGAAAAGTGAACAGTACTTCAAAATGTTTGTTTTACTTACCACCACTTCAGTAAAACGATTCTCAACTAGCTAGACACTCTTCAGGGTAATAAAAGTCAAGCCTTATTACCCTCTGAGAAACTTATAAGCATATGTGCCAGGAAAGAACAACCTAATACACAGACTTGTGTTTGTAAAAAGGAACAAATAATGTGAGGAAAAAACAAATTGCCTCCACTGTTAAAGCTATGCTGTTGTCATCGTGGGCCTGATTGAGTTTGAAAAAACTCAGAGGACTTGTAGCTTTTGCTACAAATGGTTAAAAGGTACTTTGGAAGTTCATTACAAATTTGTGATGTTTTTTCACCATTCTACTTCATTGCCCAGCCTTTCCTGAATAAAACTGCAATAGCATCTATGGGCTTCAGTCTAAAACAAGTCCTAGTTGCATATCATTTTCCCTGAAGTGTTTGATCTTGAGTCCTACATTATTGTGCATGTCAAGTTCAAAGGGACTCTAGATCTAGCAGGACTCACACCCCTAGTAGTTAATATTCAGAAACTTCTCATCAAAGAACAACTGTTAACGCAGCAACTGATTATTTATAAAACAATTTTTTTAAACAGTCAGCAGCTGACTACACATAATTTGATTCATGGACTTAGATCTGACCTTTCTAAAGAATTAGATGCATCGTTTTTCCAAGGCTGTAGGCAAGAAAGCACCAAGCTTTCACCAAGTACTCAAGTGTTTTCATGGAGAATACACTGTTCTGCTATCAAAAGATGCAGAACATAAACAAGCTGCAAGAAATTACAGCTCAGCTAGAATAAGGTGAGTGCAAGGATATACACAAGTCTTACCAAACAACTCAACACCCCACCCTGCCTGCAAAAAACTATGAGAAAAAACCTTAGGGCTCTGATTTATTTTTTTAAAACAAGTCATGACGTAAAATTAAGAGCAGGATATTTATCCATAGATAAATTTTGCATAAACAAACCACAGATGCAATGGTGTTGAGGATTATTTACAGTGACTGCCATTCCCTATATTAAAATATAGGGATTTATTTCCCTAAGCTCATTTGGCAGCACTACTGAATAGTGATTTACCACCCTGAAGTTAAGATGCTTTAAGACTTTAGAACTGATAAAATCCCAGCTTAAAACAAACCCATAACACAATATAAAATAGACCTGCAACTCCCCAGCAGCCAAGAGAAAAAACAAAAGACAGATTCTAAAAATCAAAGGTTAAAAAACCCCCTCCATCTTGGAAGACTTAAGTCATGTAAAACTTGTCATGTAGGCATTAAAACAGTGCTACTTTTTGTCCTGAAGCAGTCTGCTGTCTCCTGAATAGCCTGTCCTGGGGCTCACACTAGGGATGACAGTAGCTAAAGGCCATCACAGCAGCAGTCACTTTCAGTAGAATGATTCCTTCACCCCTCAGCCCAAGGGAGAGAGAAGATCAGTGCCCAGAGTGGCCATCACAGCCCCCAGGTCCACCAGGGCAGTGTTGGAAATAAAATCCAGGAAAAACACCAATGGAAGGGAAGTATGGATCTGTTAAAATGAACATTAGAACAAGTAAACCAACAAGATGGCTCTGCATTTCAACAGCAGCCAGCCAGACAAGCAAAGCCAGGCCTTCTGAGAACTTCTTAGGCTGTGGAGCTAAAGCTACTTACTGTGGAAATATTTTACGTTCTTTTTTATGGGTCAAAATATCAGCTCAGAGATGTGGTTTGGAAGTGGCACATCTCTCCTAGCATAGAGAAGAAAGTGGCACTGCAGCAGCACTTCAGGGAGTTCTACCTTTCCACCCTGCTCGTGGAGGCATGTTCTGGAGAGGATGTCCTCTCTGCCCTTTGTGCACAGACCACGGGGTGTACCCATTTCAGAAGACAGGACCGCCTGACACTTGAGATTGCACATCTGTCTCACGGTATGCCTTGGAGATCAAACAGTTCATAGCCTGACACAGAATAATCCAAATGAAAACGCTTCTTCAGGAGTTTTCATTCTCCCACAAGGAAGGCAAAGAGGACAAGACTACCCCGACAGGTTCTGAAAGTACTGTGTCTCAGCGTGATGTAAATACAGCTCCGAGAGGTCACACAGATAATTCTGCTTCCAGCATTTAATTCCAGAAGTCAAAAATTCCTGTGGACCAGTCACAAGATATTCTGTTTTCCCTTAAATATATAATGCTTCTATTTGACTTCTGAGGTTGTTTAACACATCTAAACCCCTAAGAAATGTAGCTGACGAAAGAAAATGATTAATAGGCAATATCTTTCCAGTCAAAAAGTTGGCAATAAAACACCCTCCCCCGCAAGGAAAAAAACAAACCAAACAACAAAGCAGCAGCCTAAGTAGGAAGATAATTTCACAGAGACGGAAAAGGCCCATGTGTGAAACACCCTATGCTGACATCTAAGTAATGAGTAGTACTGTATACTCTAATGAGTCACTAGACACTACAAATGTGATTTTAATTAGAGTTCTGCTCTCAATTCCTTACATCAGATTGCAAATTGGCAATTGGTTGCGTCAGCAGGAGAAGGAAGGAAACGATATTTAAAAGACAGCAACCTCCCCCTCCCCCCAAAAAAATGCCCTTTTCCTTTGGGTTTGCCAGTCATGAGAATATCTTGATGCACATCTCTCCTGGCCCCAGCCAAATTTGGGGGAGCAGCTCACCTGTAAAGGTTTGCCTTCCCCAGGCTGGGGCAGAGTTGCTGTGAGCTGCACCTGCCCATACAGCACTCAGAAGCAGAATTGCACTTGTGGCCCTCTACCAGCTGCCACTCTGGGAGGCCAAACACTGAACAGTGGAGTGTGATTTCATGGTCAAAAGTGAATTGTCTTCCAGGCACAGTTTGGGGTTCTGGAGAGAGGGTTTCAGTTCCGCACTGTTTTCATTGATTTTGTATTACTTTACTCGAGCTGCAGTTTCTGTATGTATAATTCCCCATCTGAGGAATAAAATAAAAATATTTTCTTTTTCCTACCATCTATCCAAAAGGTATTTCTGGGAATTGTTCAGCCCAGAAAGTCTCAAGAGTTTACAGACTGACTAGTACAGTCCCAACTGTAATTTCTAGAAATTACTGGAATTCAAATAAAAGCTATTAACAGCAGTAGTATTTTCAAGATATTACATGAGCAAGTCTTTCTCAACACATTAAGACAGAAGGGGGAGAGAGTGCATGTGAAAGCATACACAAAGATGTATTTTGAGGTAAAGCAAACCTTGAAGTCTGTGTTCTTTTCAGTCTTATCCCTCTGGTCCCAAACCACTGCAAGGGTTTAAATAAAGGATGTCCTGTCTTGATAATTTTTCTGTATCATAAATATAAATAATACTATAAACTGCAGGTTTTAGGAGGTTGCATGTCCATCTTTCCTTAAAAAGACCACATGAAGATATTTAGGAATTTTGTTTATTGGATTAAAAAATTTAGACCAAACTTCAGTCTCAAGGCAGCAATAATCCACTAAATTGTAATAGTGGCTGTATATACTCATGGGAAACGATGCATGCTGAAAGAGAGGCACCAGACACTGAGAATGTCATGATTTAATAATACTGTATGAAATCAGGGCTCAGTTCATAAGTACATATTAAAAACAAGATGACCACAAAGAACCCAGGAACTTTTAAAGCATCTTACTCACTCATCAGGAATGTGTAGTATTTTACTAAGCAGTCACGCAAATACAGCCAAAACAAATTATTTTGCTTGGCAGGCTGAAAAATCCAAATTGTTGAGATAAAGACTACAGAAACACTGTCAAAAGCAACTTGTTTTAAGCACAGCCTGATAAATGCAGAGGTAAGAAAGCCAACTTTAAAAGATTTAGAAGATGACTTTGCTTTGCTGAATGGACAAAACCAAAATAAATATAGGGCCCAAAGCAGCTGCAGCTTTTCCTTTGTTTCCTGTGTACACCGTGGGTGTTTTCAGGATCTTTTCAGAGTCAGAAAGAAATCCTTAGGTCAGCAGAGGCAAATTGCAAAGGCAAAAAATAGAGCAAATCACTCAAAAGCAATCTAAGTAATTTTAGTCCATACGGAAGGACAATGCCAAAGTTCTGTAGTATGGACCTTTGGAGGAAATTCCATGCCATACTCTGCTGATATGAACTCAATCTAGTCTGCCACTGTTCCTGGCTAGCTTGAGCAAGCTTGTGCTGACAGTGCCCGGTTTTATGCTCAAAACCAACACAGATTGATGCAAGTAACTGAATCCTTACACATATCCTTACTCCATACAGAATAAAATAAGCCTTGAACAAAGCTTCTATTACCACAAGTTGGGTTTGGTGGGTTTTTTTTTTGCTTGAGAACTAATAGTCAACAGAAGTTTTATAGCACTGCGTTTTAAACACACGTAGGCTAAATCAAAAAGGAAAGGCTGATCTCAAAAGCTCAGGGATCACTCTCCTTCCAAGCAAGCTATGCCAGCTTGGTAAAAATAATCACACCAAATTATAGTTTGTAACAAACAATTATAATATCATGCTGCTAAGGAAGGAAAGAAAAAAATACTCTTCTGCCACTCTTTTCCTATTTAAAACAAAACACCAACAAGGGCTTGTTGTACATAGAAGGACACTGAAGACTGCCTCAATTTTAAATAAAGGAAACAGTTGGTAAAGCATGTTTATTACAAGTGGAACATAGTTGTTTTCTTCCTAAATCTTTGCTGGGATTAGATCACTTCTGTAGCAATATAATTATAGAATTTGGACAGGGAGGCAGCAACCAGATTATTGAAGGGATTGAAGCTTGTCACTTCCTCATTTTGTGTTTTTTTTGTTTATTTTAAACAGGCCTCAGAGGCTTCTCTTTTCAACAAATACCAGAGGGCCTGTTGAAAATAGAAGAGAGTGGCAACTATTCTACCTGTATCAAGAAAAATAAATCTTTAGATATGCATGTGTCAATTTAAAGCATTTGGAATAAAACCTATTTTCATTAATAGCATGAATTAGAAGTAAATTGCAATTTATTCCCCTGCTGCTCAGTGCATTCCGTGTGTTAACTGAGGTGGCAAACTGAAATATTTTCTGCCCGTTACTAAATTAATTTACCCCCCTCAAATCTAAAACCTCAAAACCCATAAAGTTCTGAGTTCAGGAAGAGTTGCTGAGAAATTTTGCTTCCAAGTTCAGGCATGATTCTTGTTTTCCATTTATATCTTGAGGTCCATGCTGAGTTTCACTGAATTTTCACTTCAAAGAAACCAAGAAACCTCAAAGGCTAAACTCAGCCAAAATGTCGTCTTTCATCTCACATAAACCTGAAGCCATAAATAGAATGCCCTGAATTCATAAACCTGGCCAGAGCTCCAGTTAAAACTGTAACCCACATTTCAAGACATGTTATGACCATGAGGGCTCCACCCATGAACCAAATCACTCCCTCCAATTCAATCTTTAGTTTTAAAATGTCAGCCCATTGACAGTGCCAAGAGAACTCACCGCTTCCCAAGTTCTCCCTCTGAGAAGTGTTATCGCTATCTACCAAAAACATTATTTTAAATGCTGTCGAGCAGCTAACTCGGCAATTTACCTTGTACCTCTACTTTGCCTTGTTTGAGGATGTAAAAATAAAAAGGTGAGACAAGGTGAGACTCATCTAAAAATAGTGGGGATATTCATGCATTTGTTGTGATATGAACAACTGCAGCCATATCGCACATTTGTGTTTAAAGTGAGAACACAGAAAGTTTACTTGTGACACAAATGAATTTATCAAGCCCTTCAACAAAATGACAGCAATTCAATACACTATTCTCTGGGTAAGTTTGACTACCATGGAAGTAGGGAATCCATGGAACTAGCTACAGTGAGAAAAGTTTGTCCATACCTTATCAGCTAGAATCCCTACTGGCATCACTGTTACAGCTGAGAGCCTTCAACCTGGCAGAATACATCCCCTCCCTCTTCTCCACACTTCTTACTACCCTCTCAGTTTCCCTCACGTTAGTTACAGAAAAATAAACTAGCAAAATGACAAAATGAGTATTTTCTGTGTCTCAGTGTTAAAAAAAAAAAAAAAAACCTATTGGTTTTACTGATTTACATCTCTACTTTCTTCTTCTCTGCAAAAGCCATGTTTCCTTCCTTGGGTAAGCCAAAGCATATTCATGCACATTCAGGCAATAGCATGCTAAAAATCCAAACCAAACAAAAAGCTCTGCATTAAAGGGAGATCAGGGAGAAGAGCATTGTGGAAAGAACAACCCATCATGGGTAGAGCTCAGGCAATGGAAAGAGCCAGACAGCCTTAAGTAACAGTGGGAATGGGTCTGGCTCATAGGATGTTGAACAATGCATTACAATGCACCAACCTTCTTGAAGAGCTCATTCAGGTTTCCTCACATGGGACCACTTGAGTCAGGCTACTTTTTCCTCAGCTGCTACCTCATTAAAAATTGCCTTCCAGTATTACCTCATAAAAGTACTGGTTAGGGAAGACCAAAGATTAAGGACAAAACAAGATTTCCACGTTTGAAAAGGAAGAGTCAGCAGTGGAAGGATTTGGTTGAAAGATTGATACAACATGAGACACTGGGGAAAAACCAAAAGGAAGAATCCACAGGGACCAACTAACCCATACCCTGTAAATGCAGACAAAATGGATTCTCTAGGCTTTTGTTGAAGAAAAAGGTCATGCAACTTTTCAGCTTACAGCTCTGGCACAGCTTTTATTTCTGGTCAGCAAGGAGGGAGAGGGGAAAGAGGGAAACACAGCTTGATCACCCACGACAATTACTTCTAAAACAACCTTCTCCCCTCCTCACTTCTCTTCAGTGACCATACAAGTGTTTCCATATCATTTTTTGTTCCTCGATTCATTACAGTTAAGGATGAAACTGGTGCATTTATCCACTTGGTCTCTCATTTTGAGACACCAGGAGGACAGTGGAAATACCCTTCATCAGCAAGCAATAAACCACAGGCTGGGTTTAAAAACACTTCAGTAGACACACAAGCATCAAAAAGAAAAGAGGACTATGAGTTAAAGAGAAAATCCATTCAAGTTGCAGATGTATCTCATCATGCATCACTAGTCAGTGCATTATATGAAGGAGTATCTCTAGGAAGTTCAAGTATTCAGAACTTACAAAATCTTATCAAGACAGAGCTTAAAAATACGATTACGGCTGCCACATTCCCAAACCTGAGGCTTTGTGTTTGGACTGATGAGTGAGAAAGACAAGACTGCTGTCTCCAACATATTATTTATTTCACCTTACTGTCAATGGGGTTAACACTTTTCTGGCATTTTTTCCTTTCTTAGGAGCTTCATCCAAGTATATCCATGTTAAAAACCTCTTCAATATTATACTAAAAGGCAGTGGCTGCCTCTTCTAAGGGTCCTAAGGGTCCTCCTAAGACAGGAGGGCTCGCCTGAGCGACCAGGTTTCCACTGCAGGAAATCCTCCACTGGTTCCTGAACCATCACAGCTTTTAAAGGAGTTTTAAGGCAAGTGAGGACTGGCATTGGTTTCTCTTAAAACTGCAGCACTGCAGGCTGCCAGGACCCAGGAGTCACACCAAGTTATAAGTTAATCAGCTTCTGCAAAGCACAGATGGGGTGCAGCTACGGGCAGTGACCTTGAGCAGGGAGGGCTAAATCTCAGGTCAACTGGATTAATTTAGTATTCACTGGCATTTCCAAATAATTACTCTGCATTAGGCTAAGATTATATTCATAGGGTCGTACATGATTATCTACATAGTTCAAGGGCAAAAAAAAAAAGAAATGGGGAACAGGGCAGTTGCGGCTTTCTCTGGCAGATAAAGGCAAAAACCACAAAGTCTGAAATGTGTCATTAAATTAACATGCTGGCCATACCCAGTTGAAAAAGACAATGAGCTGTGGTTTTGCTCCCAGAATTTCTCGAACTAAAGAACTAAACTTGATTTCCCATCACACATATGGCACAACCTCACGCTGCAGGTTCAGAAAGATGAAGAACTGTGACTCTGTGTTAGCCATATGAGAATCCCATCATAAATACTGCTTTGACAAAATACCAGAGGTAAAATGAAGCACAAAAGAAACCCCAAACCGACCCACCACAGAAAAATATGTTATTATTTTAAGGAGCCTTTTGGAGAGGAAATAACAAAATGCTTCTAGCATGGCCCTAGGTTAACAAGTTTCACTACATTTGCCCTAAGACAACATTCTAGTTCATGATAAAAAGAAGAAGTACTAGACAGGCTTTCAGAAAGAATCCAGTGAAGTTATGAGATACCTGCATATTTCTCACACCATTTCCTAGCTACTTTAGTCCTGACTTCAAAAGTGAAATGTAGCTATGTTTATACAGTATCTGAGACAAGGGTCTTGGTTAAACATGGAAAGTTGA
Organism: Illadopsis cleaveri; assembly: GCA_013399915.1. Lineage (NCBI taxonomy): Eukaryota > Metazoa > Chordata > Aves > Passeriformes > Timaliidae > Illadopsis > Illadopsis cleaveri. Next base: position 28,323 of record VXBB01003825.1, read on the forward strand.
TTAAAAAGTTTGCAACAAAAAAATCAAATAATTTGTAATGAATTGGTTTTACATCTGCACTCAAAGCCAGAACATTAGTTGATGAAGTACATTTTGTGTTTCTCCTGATGTAAATCAAAGTATACCAGTCCTGTTTCATTTCCAGGATGGTCACTTTATACAGCCTGCATAGAATAAAGTTGACATTAATCTATCAAGTATCAAAACGAAGGCAATAAACGCAGAAGGAACAGTATAAAATGACAAACCAACATTAAAAAAAAAAGCTGTTTATTTACCTTAGTTTCCCAGGAGAATGGAGCTGAGTGTTCATCTTGCCAAGTTATGTCCTGAAATAAAATTCAAGAATGATTAAAATCAGAAGAGCAGCTTCATCTTCTCAGAAGCATCACAGAGATGACATTATGTTACACTGCTGGAACTATAACAACCACTGCTACAGAACTGACTATAAAGAGAAAGCACTGCTTAAAGATGGCACTGATTACATTTTAAGACTGACTGAAAGCAGGTCCTCTGAGGAGAAGGTTATCAGTACTATACCAATTTGATCTACAAAATATATGAGGGTTTAACCTCTAAATCTCCTGAAATGGCTTCCCCACAAATAGCTTTAAAATGTATTATATTTCCAGTTTTCTACTAGGCATTTCTTTGGTAGCCACTAGCAACACACAGGGACAGAAACAACAAAAGGAGAAGGGGCCTCAGGGAAATCAAGCCCCATTTCCTCCCTTTGGCAGACCAAAGAGCACATGCACAACCAGGCAGTCGTGGGGCAGTGAAACAGCTGTGTGGCCATTGGGCCAAGCCACAGCTGGATCCAGCCCCAACAGGACACATCATCACACCACATCAGTGATGGCTGCTCTGGAATAAATATTCACTGCTGTTGAAGGAGCCACACGGCATCCACAGCACAAAAGCTGAAACCCATTCTCCTAAGAAGCTGCATTTCTGAGAAGAATCCCAACCTGAGAAATTTAAACAATCTCTTCATACTAGGCATGCCCCTCAGAAATACATGTGGCCCACATTGAAAAATGAAAGGGTGGAAAATAATTTGAAAAATAATTGTTGTTCATATTTGTTGAAGAATTACAACAACATGATTGCATTTCTATTCCTAGTCGTGACTGGGACTCATTGGTACATTGGATGGTCCCATAGGTAGAGGTTGTGAGCTGCACCCTCCATCCTGAGCAGGTCACTGCTTGTGGACACCGCAGCATTCCAGGGAAGGAACAGGAGTGGGAACACCATATGGAAAGGGAAAGGGAAAGGGAAAGGGAAAGGGAAAGGGAAAGGGAAAGGCCAGGAGTAACCATGCAGGATTCTCACACTCCTACTCTTCAAAGAATAACAGTACTCAACCATGTTTTAACACAACACAGGAACCCTACATTTCACTGTGACTGCTTTTTTCTTATTTCTGGTCTCTGCCTTTCTAGAAATATATTTCTCAGACATCTGATAACATTCTCCTGATCTAGCCTCTCTTATTTCACTGCACGCAGATTTTTATGGCCAACAGCTATGAGATCATGGTTAGAAGTGTCTAAAACCATCTCCTAAACATCAAAACATGTCATACTCCAACTATCACTCATCTGTGAAATACAGGGTTTCTAGCAGCAAGGTATTTGTGGTATACCTGAGGGTGATCCCATGCTCTAAAAAGAACTGGCCTGACAGAGCTCATCCAAGAGGAAAGGCCTGGGCTCTGCTTGACCACATATTGTGGCCAAATGGAAATTTGGTACAGGAAGTTTTTGCCAAGAATACAAATGTAATACAGGTTTTCTCAATCCAGGAAACAGATTCTCAGATGTTTTAACATTTAAAGGAAAAAAGGGAGCAAAAGTCTGCATTTTAGTATCTATCAGCATTTGCACTGTGGTATGCTGCTGTCTGCATGGAAATGCCACACCACTCAATATGGGATGCCTCACAGCAAGTGTGTCTAATTATTTCAAACTCCTCCTAGGACAATATCCTTTGCCTCTGAAATGGAGTTGGTACTTCATTTCTGAAGCATGCATGAGAGAGGAATCACAGCCCAGAAGGGAAGAGAAATGGGAGAACCTAACCATTGGACTGAGTCTCACACACAAGGCAGGACTATAACTTCTGTCTGCATGGGGTCTAGATAAATCAGGGCTTGACTTCAGCCACAACAGTAAAGGACAAAAGTGAAGTCCAGAGAACACTGTAACACTGCTATATGCAGTCACAGCGCCTTAAAGCTCCAGATGTGTAGCCACAGCTGTCAGTGGGTTTTATCTAGACAGTTTAAAGGAAGCTCTGTCTTCTTGCCATTTACAGGACAAGCAAACCAGCTGGGGACCAATTTTAAACTTGAAAGTGAGCCAAGTTCATCCTTGTCCTGGATCCAAGACATCCAGTTCTTTATCTTGCTGTATTTGAGGCAAGAGAAGACAGCACCAGGAGGGACACCTCTACCCAACGCTCCCTGCACACACACACACTCAACTCAGCAATGAGACTGCTGCTGACAACAAAAGGCTGACCATAGAGGGATAAAAAAGCAGTATGGGGAAGGCAGAGCGAAGGTGTGAGGCTGTCATGCAGCAGGACACATGTCTGCAAGACAGAGCAAGGCAGCCTCCCACTTCACAGAAGCTGATGTCTTCTCAACCATCACTGCCCTTGCCGGCACCACAGCTTGTGACCTCAACCTCCAGCACAGGAAAGCAAAAAGCTCCTGGAATTAATTAATTCTGGTAACAGTTGTTAAAAGTTCTGGTCAGAGATAGCATCTAAGAGTTTCATAGATTATATAAGATTGAAGCAGTTAGGCAGCAGAAAAGGATTTTTTTTTTTCCTTAAAAATGTGGCTCATTGTATCTCAGGCTGTACAGCCCAGCACACCTCAGAGCCAATAGCTCTGAGGAGCTCTGTCCACATACAAAAGATCACCCAGGGGATATAGCAAAGAACAAAATAGGATAAGACATGGCTGGAGGATACAAACCTTCAAGCAATTGATGTCAGTACTTATTTGAAGTGCACTTGGGGCTAGGATGAAGGAGACAGTTGACAAGTTCTGCCCATTGTCAGGGAAGGGAAGGAAGTTTGTGGCCTCCACCTCATGTGTCTTCACATAGACAACATGCAGAGGACCAAGTGAAAAGATAGGATACTGTTGAACTGTGTTGTGCTATCCAAACTGCCTGATTCAAGTTTGTCACCAACAAAATATGAGAAGTAACTGATTTTTTGTAGAATAAACAAGTTCTTGCATGCTTGAAGAAACTGGGAGCAAAAGAATCAACTATTTCAACAATAACAAAAGTGAATTATGACTGGAAATTCTAGAGAAAAAGACTTCAAGGCTATTTGTCATCAACATAGATTAGAAAAAATCCATATCTGATCAGCTTTTGTTTTCAGCACACAACAATGCCTTCTTCCAGAAAGAAGGCAAATAAATAAACTCTTGTTCACCAGGGTTAAAAAAAGATCCTATTTGTTAGAAATGAGGCCTCATGCAACATATTTCAAAGCTGAAAAAGACGAGTGAGAAAGAGAGGCAAAAATCTGGTCATACACTTGACTTAAACAACCAGCTGCAAAATATATTAAAAAGAATCACCAATTACATTTGCTATACGTAGGCAGCTTTCTGCAAACAACATCTGAATTTCGAAATGGAAGACGCTGGTAGAAGTGTGCCTGTGTGTCTGACACGAGCATTGTTCAGCACAGCTGACAGTAGCTGGGCAAGACACAAACTCACCAATAAATGCTTCTCAGAAGTGTTATTAGAACAGGACTTGCTGGTTATTATTGAGGTTTTACTGCACTCAAAAGCTGCCTTTAATTTTTGGGTGTTTAAAAAAGCACAACTCTCTAACAGGTCCAACTTAAAAGTTTTTGCTGTATTATTTGTTGCTTTAAAGCAACAAAAGGGAGGTAAAAGGGTTGACCCTTTGCTTGGTGCCAAAGTTCTTAAGACTAAGCAAAACAAAGGCAGGTAAGTCAAGCTTCTCTCTTAAAACACAATGAATTAAAGTAACCAAACTCTCTTACCTGTCTTTCCTCCACAAAAAATGTTTACCACTTCCGAAAGCATATGGCATTTTTTCCAATGAAAATTTTAGTTACTTCACATCCAACTCTTTTACTGCTCAAAAACTGAATATCCATTCAAAGGAACAAAAAAGAACTAAATACAAAGGAAAAATCAGACCTTGACTCCATGTGTATGTCACATGCTTATTGATAAAGAGGGATGGTATTAAGAAAACAGCGAGAACTTGCTATAAACTGAGTATCTAAACTATCTTTCACTGAACCAGAGAGAACCCAGTGGCATCAACTGACACCAAATCAGCTGCCTTATCAAAGGCTGGCCACTATAGCGGGCAACGAGTGGTAGCCTCTCACATGTTGCTGGTTTTCCACCTATTCCCCCCATGGTTTATGGCATATTCCAAAATAATCCATCTATATAAATTCATACTCAATCTCAGCTTGCATTTCCAGATTTCTCTCTGCTCAGTTAACCTTCATTTCTACCGCTATGGGCATTAGAATGAAGAAATTATAAATGGAGAATTTCCAGCAATTGGAGGCTTGTTGGAAAGAGGAAGCTCTTACAGCATCCAAAAGCCGTCGGCCAGGAGGCCTGGGCTGTCTAGACACAGGAAATTATCAAACACTCTCCTGTGCTGGGCTCATGTGCCATGATAGCAAGTCAGTCTTCAGCAAACAGGATGAAACTTACTTCACTGGGGTGTAAAATGACCCTGTTAGCCTAATTCTCTTCTGAAACTATGTTCACAGTGCCTGCAGGGCTTCTGCTGCCAACTCCATGACTGGTGATGCCGCAGTGAGGACAAGATGGAAGAAGGAGCAGTGACTCTAGGCATTTGCTACGAGTCACACATGGTGCTGCAGTGCTCTAGCATTATAAAATTACTGGATCACGGCTACAGGATGCCATGGTCCTGTTACTGCACGTCTGTGTTCTGTAACACCCTTCCCACACAGCCAACGTACTCAAAGGTGTTTTGAAAACGTAGGAGCTGTTTATAGTTTGAGAACTTACAGTCCTGGGCTATGAGTTCAGGAGATAAATTTGGTGTTAGATATACAGGAAATGGTGGGGGCGAGAAGGAGAGAAGCAACTGTCCAGAGATACAAGACCACTACATATATCCTCTGGACCACCTTATCATAATGGTTATATGCATGAAAATGGGACTGAAACGGTGAGAGGCCTGGACCAGTAAATCAGTATCTTCAGTATTCATCCTCGGCTTGCTTTCTACCAAGTCCTCCAAAGAACACGAGGTGAAAGAGATCAAATTTCCATGCTTAAGCAAGCACAGGTAGATCACTACAGATTTCAACATCAGTTAACAGGGAAGATGAGCTGTGGCTGGAAACATGAAACTTTTGGAGCAGATGTGTCAGCAAGAACATCATCAGACCAAAACACTCATGGAAAGCGCTGCAACATCCACAAGTGATTCTGAGGCATGTGGGCTACTCTCCGTTCCCTTGCCTTAGGATACCATACACCAATAGCCAGGGAGAGCAGCCAGGACCAATCCCACTGTACGGGGTGAGGGCTGGGTGACCAGGGTGTGTACAGCAGCCGAGTCTCTCAGAGGCAGTAGGGGCACAGCTCCCTGAGCCATCTGAGCAGGACACAGAGGTGACAGAGCTCTGCAGGACAAGCGATCACAAGCCCGGGATGTTGAACCAAACCAGCAAGAGACCGGCAGCAGTGGCTGTGCTACAGCAAGACAAGGAGGAACGATTTGTCAGCCCGGGCAAGTGTCCAGCAATCAGGTCGAGTGCCAGCAAGGGAGCCAGGGGAGAGGAAACTATCAGATGAAGAGCCAGAAAAGGCTCCAAGGCTCAGTAGTACAGTTGGAAGAACTAAAATGGAAATGGCGAATGCCAAAATGAGTGGAATCTCTTTTCTTCGGAGAAACAATTTATATTAACTTCAGCTTAGAAGTCAAAGAGGAAGTCAGTGGAGGCAGATGCTTCCAAAATTAAACACTTTGTATCAAGTATTTGGATGAATCATGCCTTCTTTGGTTAATGGCTACAGAAACGCCAACATTATGCATACTGTAACTGTATTTAGGGAGAAGAGGGGAAAGAAAACTATTTGCCCAGTTTCAGATGGACTCTGTAGATGTTTTAGGAAATTATTATTTCCATACAGTGCAGCACAACAGCCTACAACATGCTTGCTTTGCTTCCAGATCCACATAATTCAAAGCAGAAAGCACAGCAGAGCTCTCCAAGGCTGGGAAAACTAAACATATTTATTTTCCACACTCTTTAAATTCTTTCACAACTAACTTCAGATTTAAGTTTCTTTTCAAAGGTTGCTTGGACAAGCAAATTGGTTGTCTTGTGTCCTTCTACACCTCTTTTTGGCCATTACTATCAAATATTTATCTAGAATTTTGGGTATCGTGACCTAGACAAAACAGAGCTACATCCTATGCTCTCTAGCTTTAGATACAACGTGTGTACAGTACAACATCACACCTTCCTGACAGGGGAAAGACAGGCAGCAGTCTCCGGGCACAAAGCTAGTCAGGATCCATGATGCCCAGTATCAGTGTGCCCCACATGCTTCCTAGAAATCCCATTGCAAGGGATATTGGAGAGAAGGCTAAAAGTAGCACTGCTCTCTTTAAATTGGATTGATGATTACAAATGTAGAAGCAGATTTTTTTTTTTTTTTCTGGTAGAAGCCACATAATTAACAATAGGTCACTTAAAGTTATTATATGGACATAGTGAAAGAAACTAGCTCTGTAATCATACGAGAATAAAAGAATAGAATAGAAATGTAAAAGGAAACAAAGGGAATCAATACACTTAATAACAGACACAGTATTTGAAGAGTACTGTCAGGTCTCTTCAAGCATTGTTAGACCTTCCTCTTCAAGAGCTCTCACACCCAGTAACATGACCCACTGCTCCAGACCGGGTACTCTTTTTACTGTGGATTTCCAGGGCTGCCACGCTTCACCGTTGGATAGATGGCTCTCAGAAGGTTCAAAATCCATACTTTTTGCCATCTGTCTTTCCACACCCCTGTTTTTCCTGGCATGTGACATGGAACAGGCTGCATTTTTTTAAGGTGTCAAACATGCCAAGAGCTGGAATGTTTTCAGTGCTGTATTTTTAACCGTGTCTAAAACTAGAAACGAAAAGGAAGAGATTTAATTCAGTGTAAACATTCCCTACAGCCCATTTGCAGCAAGAGACTATGTCCAGCGCCAGCCACGGTCATGCCCCAGGTGTCGGGGGAACTGAGACCGTCCTCTTCTCCAAGTCTCCTTTCTGCAAAATCCACTTCAGCGCTATCGCTGCCGGCGCCTTCCCTGCCTCTACGGTGTGACCCAGTGCCTCTCGCGCGGTGAACATCCCGCACAGCCAGGCAGCGGCGAAAGAAAGCAATCGGGCTCATCACCGGGGCAACTCGCCTCGCCGCCGACGGCGCGGAACGCCCGCGGTGCCGGGCAGCCCAGAGCCGAAGGCACCGCAACCCGG
>VXBB01003825.1:40179-110185 GCA_013399915.1 Illadopsis cleaveri
CAACAAGCCCACAAAACCGAAACCGGCATGAACAGAGGATTAATAAAGAAGATAATTGTGAGAATTACAGAAAAAATATGTGGGGACCATAAATATTTATTATTTCCAAAACAAGCATGTCTCAATATTTGTGCAGACTACTTTTAATAAAAACCTCAACTTGCTACACCTGCAGTTTAGAAATGTCACTCTTTAAGGAATACTGAATTTGAATCATTTACAAGTAGAATTTTAGCCTAAGTTTAACAAAGATGTCCTTGAATCTTATTAGCCTTCTTCATTTAGGAAGGGGTTTTATAGTCTACTGAAATTCACCAGGCTCAGAACCCCTGATAATAAAGTTAAACAACACTAATCAGGATGAGGTGTGCAGCACTAAGAGCAGCTGGAGAGTTACACAGTCTCTAGGAAGTTGGACCAGACCTCTAAAATCCTGTTCAAAGCAAGATCAACTGAGATGTCAAATCAGGGTGTCAGGGCTTTATGCTGCCAAGTCTTGAAAATCTCCTGGGGTAGAGACTGCACAGCCTCTTTGGGCAGTCTGAAGATTATGCCAGGTCTAAACATTGTTTCAACTTATGCACATTGCTTTTTGTCTTCCCACCAAACACTCACAGGTCCTGCAGAGCTGCCCTTAGATCAAAGCATTATCTTCTCCGGGCTGAACAAGCCCAGCTCTCTCTTGTTAAGGCATGTGCTCCAGACCACTGGCCATATTCGTGGCTCTCTACTGAATTTGTTCTGGTTTATTACAGTCTTTACTGCAGCTGAATGCAGAATTTTAAGTGTGGTCCGAAGTGCTGAGTACCCACTAAATCTGGTTATCCAAACATCATCTTAATCCATCTAGTTGTCCTTTTGTCCAGACCATAATGTGCTATCTTGATATGAGAATACTGTGGGATCCTTGCTGAAGTAAAAATAAACGACGTTGATTGCTCTCGTCATCCCTAAAAGTTGGGTTTTACCACAGAGAACCATCATTGGGTCACAGAACGTTTGGTAAGCTTATGTTGATTGTTTTCTGTGGCTTTTTCCTTCGTATCAACTGAAATGCCTTCCTAGAGGACTCACTTCATGACTTTACCAGGGATCAAAATGAGGCTGACCAGCCTACAGTTTCTCTGGGTTTCCTTTTGGCCTTCCTGAAGAGGAACTCAAGATTTCCTTTCCTGCAGTAACCAAGAATGTCCTCTGATGTGCACCATGTTTTCAAGATTATAGATGGCCCTATAAGGACCTTGGCCAATTTCCTCAGAACCCTTTAAGTGTCTTGATCCTGACTTGAAGCATACTAGAACTGGTGTTGTGTCTGGCCCGATTTTTAGATTTTGTATGGGGAATAACAACGAGGGGACCAATCAAATGCACCCGATTCGTAATAATAATAATAATAATTCCTTCACAATGTATGAAGAATTATAAATTCATATGAAAATGAAAAATTTGAAGCATTTCACAAAAGTCATACACCTATACTAAGTAATGCAATTCTCCATACTCAAAATGTCTACCTACTTTGAAAACAGTTATTCTCCAAATCAAAACAGAACTAGAGGATAAGTAAATTACTTTGGATATATAGTTTGAAGAGACCTGTAGGAATTAAAAGAAAGGGTCAAAATTTCTCCTTGCTTTGTTCACTTGTTGCCAGATTTACTAATAAGCCATAATATAAAAAGACAAATTTGACCCACTGGATAAAATGAAGACATTAATCCAAATAATTTCCTCAGAGGATAATACTCATATAACTGAATGTCTAGACTACTAACTACTCCGTGAGACTAGAAATACACTACTGTGTGTGTGAATGCAAATCTTGTCTCATCAATTCCTAAACAGTGTTAAAAAAAATACACTGAATCCTTTACTAAACTCGTAATTTTTAAGTAACATTTCTTAGTATAGGTTTGAATTTTACCTATAGTCTTCATATTTTATTTCCCCATTCCCCATCTGAACTAAAGGATTTACCTTTTTAGATTCATCCAGCTCCTTGCTATTTTGCTAAAAGCTTCAGACCCTGGTGCTGTCATGGCTTCAAAATCAACCAGCTGAAAATGCAAGAAAACAAAAGAGATATTAAGAAATTGCAGAATTTTTAAGTTCTCAACTTAAAAGGCTTTGAGGGCTTTGCTATCTATGTTCTTGGTAAGACAGGAGTAAGCTTACAAACCAGTCTGTGCCCTGACTACTTTGTCCCTCACCATCTGTTTGAAGTCAGCATCCAAGCCAGGCACTAAAATTCTCTTGGGGTTTGCACACCCCAACACAACCAGTTCTGGAGGCTACACTGACCATGGCTACTGAATGACTTGCCAGGCAACAACAGGACTCTGCTACTGTGCACCTTTGACTTCAGAGCAGCCGAAAATGCACGTTGTCTTAAGTCTGGGACCAGCTCAGCCCTGCTAACAACTTCAGCAAAAAACAAACTCCGGTTTCATTCAACAATTTCTTCCATGTCATAAAAGCTTTTCTAAAAAACAGGTTTATTCATATTCAGGCACTCTGTTTCAGGAAAAACTCTCAAATGTAAGGATGTCCCCAATGTTCCTGTAAGTCAGAAATCCTGCTTAGTAGTAAATCCTGAAACTCTGCTTGCCTGCATAAAATCAGTCAGCAAAATACTTCTCTGTCAAGTCCTACGAAAATACTTACAAAACCCCACGGAAGTGTTTTACCTTAGCTTGGCTAAGCAAATGCTGTATGCTCTTAAAAGCTACTAGAGTTCATTGCACTCAAAGGAGTACATTGTTTTCAGGGCTTTCTAGAACAAAAGAGAAAATCACCCTTTCTTCAGTTATCCATACAGGGTATTTTCTTCGACAACTTGGATTCTCACTGGAATTTTACTGATTCTTTTGACAGTACACTAAAGAGGGGTGTTCTCACTCCTTTCATGCTGAAAAGGTAATACAGCTAACAACCCCCAACTGTCAAAGAAAAGGAAATCCTTTATTAAATAAGGTGGTATAATACTCAAATACTTTGTTGTGCAAGGAGGTATAATATTCAAATCTAGTCACTTAAAAACTAGGACTTAGTTTAACTTCAGCAGAATACAGAGGGGAAGGAGAAATCAAAAGAAGTTGCAAATCCATTTCTACTAGCCCAAGCCCTAAAAACTCTACTATACACTGAGAGTACAGACAGAAAATTTCTGCTGTGCACCAGAAGAATCACTAATTCTGCCCCAGTGTTCTCAGAACCCTTCTCAAAGCAAGCTCAAAAAAGCAGCTCAGCACAGTAACAGTATTTGTAATTCTGTAATTCAGTTACAGATTTGTAATTCCTGTGGGACCAAACTGCTACAATTTGACTAATCCAAATTACTGCACATACCATCTCCAAATTCACCAGCTGTCAGAATAGCAATGGAATTTTCAACACTCTTTCAGGCTGCAAGACATCATAGGATGCAGCTGACCCATCTCCAGCAAATAAGCATGAAACTTCTGTTCATTGTTACAGCTCTTTCCCTACATTTACTTCCTCCATCAAGACTGAGCTAATGTACTTTGATATTTTGATACTTGCCTTTCCTTTAGGGATTTTTCCTGATACTTCTTTTCCACTTGCCATTAATGCTCCCATGATCACTGAATAAGCTATCACACTAAAAGAATAAAATTAAAAGCAATAAGTCTTTCCATAATGCTATTTTAGACTACAAAAGAAATGGAACATAGTATTGTTTCACAGAAGGCTAGTAGATATTACTGTGCTAGTTATTTTAGAAGAAAAAAACAAGCACAAACACTTAAAAAGTGAAATCACTGTAACTATCCAAATCACTAGAATGAAGTTATGAACCTATGGAATTTTACTACTGTTTCTATATTAGTCAGAACCATATTTTCACTTTGGAGTTCTTAAGACTCCATAGGGCTGAAAACAAAGCAGACTCCTGTTCCCAAGAACATTAGCTGTAGCTCAAAAGAGTTTATGAACTGTACTGCAAGAGCTAGAGGCACTGTAAAGATGTTCAGTTACTGAATTTGTAACTTATTTTTTTTTTTAAGCTGTGAATCTCAGACAATTTCTCCTAATTTTTACATTCTGTAAGATAAATGCAAAATCTGATTATAAAATCCCAAAATCTCAGGGGTTTTTTTTCATACTGAACTGTATCTAGGAGTATGATTAAAGATGTTAAGTGCCTAAGTGCTTTGTGGAACAGAGATTCACAATAGTCTTAGGTGTAGGCAGGTTTGCATTAAACTAGAATTCCAGTTGAAGAGTTCTGTGACATATGGAACTTTATCCTACAGTTTCATTTGGTGACCCTAACAGTTGCAAAAATTTACTAAAATAATATTTTAGTGTATTTCATTAAAATAAGTTATGCCAAAATATATTTCATCCTAAATACACATTTCAGAAAAACTTCCTAAGTGAAACTACAGTGGTGTAAGACAATATGGATTAGAAAATCAAGTATCACAATTTAAAAATGACACTTCTCAATGTGTGAGCTGATGTCTATAAATACAGACTACTCATCATTTTAAATATACAAGCAGCTATGAATAGTTACCATTAGCAATTACAAACTAGCTTTTAAAACAGTACCAAGTCAGTTCCCATTGTCACAGCAGCAGAAAAGGAGCAGCTGTGCAGGGCACACAGCTCTGTTAAAAAATAATATTGATATTAAAAAATACATTAAGATACTACAAGACATGGACATTGTACAGCAGGCATCCAAGGTAACAGACATGATGAATACCAACACTAACCTAGATCCTCTTGAAAGTGGCATTAAATTATAGAAGTAATAAACTAGTGAAAGGATCAAGTTGCAAACAGCATCTACTTCCTAAAAGAAAAAAAGAAGTGTGAATTAAAGATAATTTAATAGCCAGGTAATACCTTATAAAGGTACACATTGGAAAGTCTTACGTTACCACAATTATGTTTTAAGGACCATTTCAAATGTGAAAATGTCAAACTGTGAAGTTGAAGTCTGATTAACAGACTTCTAACAAACTGCTCTGTTCTATCTTTAACATTTATGTGAAACACAGTTTATCTACATACCTATTAAAGGGTGAAAAAGCACAAACTCATATGTAGTCAGATTGCCCTGGCACATCAAACCAACACAAACACAATTCTAATGCTTCTCATGAATTCGTGTTACTCATATGTAAGCACCATGAGCCAAATCCTAAACAGAACTTACAGGGATGATAACAAAGGTGAACTCAGACCCATGAGAAAAATAAGAACAAACCAGAACACACTGTGCCATTGAGACCTTGCCTGGACGCACTCTAGTACTGCAGGCAAAGCACAGCAGACTTTTAAGTAACAGATAGAATTATAGCAACTTCTTATGGTGTTTGGCATAATTTGGTTTAAGTAACTTTATTACCTAAGAACTCTGTCAAAAAATATTAGAACAGGGACTATTAAACGGAGAGTACAAAAACATAAAAGGCTTTTTCAAGGAATTAATAATTCCTTGAGCAGTCTTACCCCTAGTTCTGCAGACAAAATTAGAATTTTTCCTTTAGCTGTTAGATCCTTATATAGTGCATCTATTTCTGCATGATACAGCTGTGTTCTCTCTTCTGTCGTCTGAGTTTCTACTGAAAATAGTATGTTTCCCACTCTGTTGAGGAGATGAAAAAGAAAAGGAGGTAAGACATTTTTTGAACAGAACTTGTTGCATATCCAGGGTAAATTACAAATCTACTACAGTTACACATCACCTTTTTCCTATCATCTTCCTTAAGCAGGAGATTATACGCATTACTTCCCATTTAATTAAAAAACCCCAAAAATCACTGAACTAAAAATGCTACATCACATTCTAAGTTTGAAAGAATATATAAAGACTGCCACCTAATCGCAGATGAAGTATTTCCATTGAAGAACACCTGACAAACATTAGTGTTTCACTTAAATTGTGGGTAAAGAAATAAGAAATATGAAATTTTAAAATATCTTGACAGACTTAGGATCTTTGTATAGAAGGTAGCTTTCTTCATTTCTACACTACCAAAACAAGATTGTTTTGGTATAAAGCAGTTACAAGCTATGGATCAAAACAGACTGAATGATACTGAACAAAGTTTGTCCAGAACAAAGTTAGGCTATTTACTGACACCAAAATGTTTTCCTCAAAATAGTGAAGCTATATATTTAATGCCCTTTCACCATCTATAAGCCTGTGATTCCAAATGTAAAATAAAAAACCAAGAGATGCATTAGCATTTTACAGGGAAGTTTGGATTCCATGCCACTCATTGAAAGCACACAAATTCTGGGAAAAATCCCAATGCACAGAATTTTAACTTTAATTTTAAAAAGGTTTTATTTAATAGTATGACAGCACTTCTGACCCTCAGACTTGCTCATTTTTTGAAAGAAATACAAGGAATCAGAATGCAAAAAGTGAGACATTTACTATCTCACCCAGAGAGTGACCCAAAGCCTCCTGATTGTATTCTCATACATTCAGGTACTATTTAAATTTTCACTTGCAGATAGAAGGTCTGCAAATATCTCAGACATAAAAAAGGCCAAAATCTCAAATAAAAGAGAGTGTCTTCTATTCTTAGATCACAGAAATTTCCATTCCATTCAGGGCTTCTCAGTCAACACAAAAGACAAGGTCTCACAAGAAGAAATGTATTTTGATATGTATAAAGACTGAGGTATTTGATATTTTTCTCCTTTAGGCATTTTATAGTCTAAGCTGAAAAACAAGGTCTCTTTTCACTCCTGTGCTCTATGTTAGAGAATCAACTCAGTTGCATCAGTGTTATCCATATTCCCTTTTTGTTGAAAACACAACAGAAATAAAGTCCTCAAATGAATAAACTTCAGTTATTTACAAAAATGCCACTAGTGAAAAACAAAATCCACTTTATGTGAGCAGAAATGGCATTTCAGACAATTAGTTGCTAATAGTTCATCATTAATGTCCCCTGATCCCTGAAAACAGTGAACATACTTATCTCCTGTTATTGTAATTGTGAATCCATCATATTCTTTCCCTTGGTCCTTCAGGCTGGGGACTTTTGTGTTCACAGTGAACCCATCTCTGGTTTTACTATTAAACTGCTTTCAAAAGAAAAAAAAAAAGTAATATTAGAGGAAGCAGAGACAGAGAGTGCCTACCTATTGCTTTGAAGCACATAAAATACATGGAATAGAAATGAATGTGGACCATCTTAGGGAACAGAACAAAGTTACTGCTAGTGCCACTATTTCATTCATCCTTTATTTCCTTCTGAATAGAAACCATAAATACTGAATGAGGCATAGTGACATTCAACTTTATAACTAAATAGCAAATAAAATGTGCTGTTTATGAAAAGCAACTGTACAAAGCTGTTCAAGTTGTACACATTCCTCCCCAAGTTGCATATTGATGGTAACTTTTTGGTGCAATGATGTAAATGGAAAAGCAGGAATTTGAGACCACATTTTATGTTTACACTAAGAAATGGCTGTGTTAGTCCAAGTGTGAATTCCAGAATACAACTCAAAGTAACAGTTTAACTGTGATCCAGTTCCAACTGATGTTTATCCTCATGTGAAGGAAAATATCTCTAGGTTTAAGAATTTTACAAAGCTACGTTATCGAAGAGTAACACTGCAGCCAGAGCCTAAACCAGGCAGAACTGCATTTAAGCCAAAAGCCCAGCTTTCCACATACAGCATTTGCCAGCTACCCAAATAACCCAATTGCATCCCTATTAGAAAGACATTTATTTTATATAGGCACTAATAATGAGTAATATGCACTTGTGTTTACTCAGGCAGTTACTCGTATTAACCTAAAACCTGTGATCCAGGGTGTTTTTTTCCAAGAGAATCTGCACTTAATTCGAAGGAACTCTAGTGAGACAGCATTCCACATTGATAAGTCTGGAATGGGATGCAGGAGACTCAAAGCAGACCAAAATATACAGGTATGAAAACTGGGAAGAATATTTGCTGCCAGTTGAGACGTTTACTTTGAACTAATAATGTACAGCCATTATGTTTATATATTTTCATTATTCTCTTGGAGTAACTTGTATTTTTAACTCCTCCAGTAGCATTTTTTTAGCCTACAATTTGAAAGTAACCACATTAGATCCTCTACAGGGAGGATCATTTGTGGGCCAGTAGGGAACACTTAGTTGTCCATCCACCCCAATATCTACTACCTCTTTAGCAAAAGCTTTTCTTTAGGTTCAGTTCATATCCACTTGGCGTCATCTTTCAAAGCCAAGAACAAGACAGTAATATCAAAAGGACACTTGAAATCAGGGTGTTTTCAAAGAACATATATTCACAATATATTATGAAAACCCATAGAAAAATGTAGTGCTTAAGACACATAGCTCCTGCAAAGATAACTGTAGTGCACAAGTGAACACCAGTACCAGGAACACATCCAAACCCAGGCAGCCTGTCAGGAGTAGCAGAAGGCAGCTTCAGAGATCTCTGCTCTATGGCAACCCAGCTGCTTTGCTTGGATACAAAATTCCAATGTGGACACACAAGATAAGAAAGTAAAGAATTTGTCTCTATTTAGCATAACTGTTTCTTCCCAAATTTTATTCTGCTCTGATTAAAATCCTGTACAATCCTTTAAAAAGACATACTTTGTAACTTTGTTTCTGCAACCCCAAATACTTCCACAGTGCCGACCCTAGATTAATTTGGAGGAATGGCGGCAGGGGAAAAGGGGAACAACTTTTACTCAAACCCAGCTCAAGCCTTACTACTCGCGTTAAGAGTATAAATCATTTTGCAGGTCATATATGCAAAGCCTTTCTATAAAGGCCACCAACAGCAGGAAGAAAACCTGCAAGTTTCCCACTCCTTTTTTGCCAAGTCTTCCTAAGCTCCAAAATGTTATCCAGGATTTCATTTTAGCTATCAGTGCAGCTATTGCAACAAAATGCAACTATTCCCCCACTTTCCTGTGCCAGCCCCACCACATACTGAGCTGCAACAGTGAACCTAAAAGTAAAAAGAGCTTCCATATTCCTAATCTTTCAGGAACGTCAATCAATTTTTCTCCTTCCTATTGTACAGGCACAGAGTGAGCCCATTATGGCAGATCTGACCACAAACCCTCTTGGTTGAGAAAGTTGGCTTCAAAGAATTACATTTAACATTTTGGTTTCCCATAATTTTGTTACTAGTTCACAGTTAGGCCAGGGATTTCAAATACACATCACCCATTTGCACATGTCAAAGGGAAGGTCCAACCCTATATATGCAGATTTGGAGTAACCTGAGCTACTATTTCCAGTCACTCATTTTAAGTTTATATACTATGGTTTTATTTTGAGGAACTGAATATCTCCCAGAACTCATTTTATGATTTTTACCATATATTGAAGTTTTTCTGTAATTTACCTTCATTATGGGAAGAAGATCTTCTACTTTATGTACCTTTTCCAAAGCTTCTCGAACCTCTAGCAGTCCTTTTGGATTATTAGCACTGGAAAAAAATTAAATATGAAATACAACAGTTGAACACATGTAGCATTTCTGGAAATTCACACATCTTTAACCTAATCAGCCATAGTGAAGTAAGTGATTGAAAGTTAATTATTTATTTTCTGAAAATTAGTTCCTTTATATTTGCTCTCCTTGTTCACATGCTCTCCTATTTCAAAAAGCAATTTTCTCCTATATCAGCTCAGCTAATTTTTTTCAGCTTCAAACCTCAATTTCAGTAATCAGATTTATCTTACTCTAATCAATTACTCTACCTGACTCTTGCTATTGGCCACTCTAAAGCATCAAACAGTGTTTGCATGAGTGTGTGTGGGCAGGGGATTCTAGGTAAGGAAAGATCGAAGTAGAATAGAGTTAAAATTAGAAATATTCTTCACAAAACATACACATCTGTGTAGCCTCAAAGGCAAGTAAATACTTCAGATGCAGGCACAGCTGGATCAGGAAGAAATCTGCTGAATTACTGCTCTAATAATTATTAATTACACTACACCAGATTTTAAGAACAGAATTATTTTAGAAATCACACCACAAGTTAGTCTGGTTTAAGGTCAAATGCTACTGGGCTTACTCTGAACAAACTTCCTAGCAACAGAGGACAGACTGCCAGTTACTAAAGAACTTACATATTTTCAGCAACTATCATAAATTTCTAAAACTTGAACATTTTCAACTATTCTAAGGAATTTCTGCGCTTTCCTTTTTTGATATTTAAGTAGTATAATGAGATTGAAAACCAGAATTCAGTATTTAAGAAAAGTTACCAAGTCAAAGGAAAATTAGAAGGTTTAAAGCTAAAAGAGTTTAGTTTTTTATGTTATCAGAATACTGAGCACACTCAGTATTAATACTGAATACAATATTGAGTACAGATGCCAACATCAATTTTCATATTACCTTTAGTCATATTATTTCATTTAAGAGTCTACAACTCTCTTCAGTTCCTTCAGCATCTACAACCCATCTATGTAACAGATAGTAAAGGGCTCGTTTAAAACTACTTGTCAAATGAAAATTACCTTCCATATCTTTTCTCTTTCTTTCCTCACTTCTTAATAAATTAATCTCAATAGTCAGAGTAACTGTACTTGATTCTACCAGGAGGAAACCCAACATCTTTAATAAATCATATGCTTAGAAAGAATAGAGATCCAATCATGACAGAACCATAGCTACAAATTCAAAACAGTTAGTTTCGAGGTACACTGTAATTCACAGAGGTTTTTTTCCTGTTAGTTTAGGTTTCTTTATATGGCAATGAATACAATTTTTCATTTCCAATAGGAATTAAAACAATTATATATACTAAGGAAACCAGAACTTATTAAACTAAAAAAAAAATCTTTCCGAGTTTGTGAAATGAATATTATGTAAGTTTCAGATCACTATTACCAGGCAAACAAAGCAGGAAGAAAAAAAGTTGTAATTTACCCATGATAAACAAGGATCCTGTCTTTGATAAAATGAAGAATTTTCTCGAAGTATTCCAGGTATCGCATGTTAATGACCTGTCCCCTACAAAGAAAAGAAAGGGATTTTTGAAGTCTTGTTTTTCAACCCCAAATTCCAGGACACAAATATTACTCATTAATATTTGACACTATTTTATTCACAGTTGCTCTGTAAATTAAAGGAATGAACCACTTAGGGTTTATCTATGTGGTGAATTGCCAATCCCCCATTTTAAATATAGATTACATAGTGAACTTGCTCAAACTCATGTATCATTAGAATTGTTGTTCTCTGATAAACTACTTTCCATGCATATTTCCCCATTTTTAGTGTGCCTAATGCCAGCAAATCTTATCTATATGGTAATTATCAATTTGTACAAGATATAATCTTCCCTAGACTTGTAGACACAACACAACTAGAAGAGAATTCTCAATTTGCACATCTACAGAACCAACACTCTCCAGTTTACATATCTGGTAATATACATGTTGATCTGCTCTGACTGTCCATACATATTTTTCTTTGTTCACCTATGTCCCTCTATATTGAAGTAATTTTGCTTTTAATCCCAACAGCTACAATTAGTAACTGAAAAACAAAAACAATAAAAAGGTGTTGCTTTTTCCCTTGGACTACTAAGTAAAAAAAAAAATCTAATATTAAAGTGTGGTAGAGACGTGCTAGGATTTTAATCACTCTGAGAGGAGAAATTACATACCATTACTGCATTTGTAGGAGTCCTTCCTCTTCTCCCAGTCTACAAAACAAGATTTTATAAAGCAAGCGTTATCGCTCTCTGAGGAAGCAAAACCACTGTCAATCACAGGAAGCTGTGTACACCTAACTTCTTTCCACTTTAAGGGATTTCTGGCAGCTCAAGTCCCTGTCTAATGTCTCATTTGACAGTATCTCACCTCAGGAGGCCTAGTCTCAGAAAACCAGCAGAATCAGTCCCCAAAAGCTGAACAGAACTAGAACACATACACATATCTGCACACAGGAAAGGGAGGCAGGGAAAGCAGAAGGATGAAGACAAATCTAATAGACATAATTTGCCCTTGTTGTACGTCCCATCATTTTCCATCTGTATTAAAAAAAATATCTGTACAACAGGCAGTAGCATGTCAGTATAAGGAAGTGGATTCTCCTTTAGTGTCATCTTGGAAAATGCATCCAAAGCAGGCCTATCATTCTATAAGCCATCTAGAAGCTGTCCTACCAAGAAAGACTTTTGGTGGGTGGTCAAAAGTGATTTGTGTTTATTTCCACTCTTTCTTCTTGTTTAGTAAACACTACCACCAAGAATTCAAAAGTTGCAGTGTTCCAGAGTGTCTTTTTTTTTTTAATAAGAACATCAAGCATATCATTAACGTTTAGCTGATCACAAATCCTTGCTTTGTCTCTGAAAACAACTAAAGCTTTCCAAAACATTTTCTATACTTTAAATCAAACTCACTAGCTTTGACCTTTTAAGCCAGAAAGGAGAGAAGCCAAATTCACCCTTGTCTATAGACAGAGACAGCTGACACACCTGCAACTTGAGAACATTAAGATCTGAAAGCCTACCAAAAGTTGTGAAGTGCAAGATGTTTCTTCTGTCTCTTTCAAAAAAGGTCCCCAAATTGACACAAAACAAACAAAAAAGGTTTTTTTTTTCTGACACACTCCAAACATTTTGGCACTATGGAAAAGAACAAAAACCTAATTCAGCAGACACTGAATGCTAGTGCCTCCATGACAAGACTCATTTGACAGCAATCACTGAACAATACTGGACTTCCAATGGAAAGATTTCAAGTAAAGAAAAAGGTTGTGCTAATGGACAAGTAATCAAGTATTTCTGCCCACAGAAATTCCTAGTGTACAATTCAGATGAAATAAAATCTAGAGACAGCTTGAGCTCAGCATGACTAGAACTTTTACAAATGCTAGAAGAACACTCAACTGCTGTTGCTACACTTCTTGTTTGACTGAACAGCTTTTATCTTAATACACAAAATAACCATGGAAACTGCAATTTGTCAGCCTAAATCTACTGTCAACACCTGGCTGTCAGGTAGCCATGCTAATATAGAAAGAATTCAGCCTTAGTCATATGGGCATGAGAATAACTTTCAAACCATAACCTAACTATAAAACAAAGTATATCTTCCTGAAGGACAGTCAAAAGACCATAAAGCCATCTCAGTTATCAAGAGAAGGGTATTAGCTCTGTGCCCTATTAGTCTCTACAATCAGCAATCCTTTTACAAGCTGAGTAATGCAAAAAGGGAAATCATACAAATCTGCATAATTCTTTAAGAAGAAATTGTTGTTTAGAAATCACAGTGAACTAGAACATGCTTCAAAACTAAATTTAAAAAAACAACCATTACCACATGATATGTTCATTTATTTTATCCCTCACATCATGTGAAATAATCAGGATGAAGCCAAAAGTAGGAACAAATCACAACAGAAAGCTGATCAAAGAAAGTGGCTATTACTTAAGGCTGGAGAATGACCAAACCAGAATAGGTTTCCAGAGTCAAAATGAATGCAATCATCCAGTACTAAAGCCTGAGCAACTCCTAAGGTAGTGGTATTTAGGCTGCTTCAAAACTATTGTTTCTTCAAAAAAGGTGCCAAACCAGTATTTTTCAGAGAACCATTACTTAGCTATCAAACAAGCACAACCAAAACGCTGATGAGATCCCCAAAAGTCACAGCTGAACCAAACTGAAAATATTAGAATTAGGTTCACTGTGAGCCTACAATTCTGAATGCTCATGAAGCTTATTTCAGACTTCTATAAAATGACCAAAACAGCTGCAACAGTACGTTGCAGTTTGGCCAGCATTCCCTGATGAAAGGAAAACAAGTAAAGAACTTTGGCCACTGCAGAACAAGAGTTCCTGACACAGAGATTCTGTGCAAGGACATATTTCTGCAGATCAAACATTTAGTATTAGTTTCAGGACGTTAGGTGTTGTTAATTAGGTGTTGTTACGTGTGGGCCTTTCTGCCCACACAGATCACCTAGAAGTTAGGCTTTTACTCTCCCATTTAGAAATAAAACCATGAAGAAACAGGTGAATATGGAATGCATCTCTGTCTCCAAGCACAAATGACTGTTGTTTCTACTGCACTGTACATATGACAAGAGAGAAATGCAGCAACAGCAAAGATGGAAATGGCTTGGAGCACAAATGTAACATTTGGCTTGAGTGAAGAGAAGCCTGAGCACAACTGTTCAAAAAGCAGCACATCTTGCAAAGTAAATTATCTGCACTGCAGCTTAATGCTGCATTAATCACTCCATAAAGTAGATGAGAGGCTGCTAGGGTCCATTCCACAGACTGAAAGGAAAAGTGAGGACAAATCCTCGTGAGCCTCTGCGTATGAACATCAGAACATCACTACTTTTCTCTGCCTGAAATAATTCTTGAGAAGGCTTTGTTTCCCTTATTCTCCTTTATCAGTACAGCTTCTCAAAGAATGAAGAGATAGACATACATAAAAGCAGAATGACAGATCAAAGATTCAGTGTTTCCCATGAGGGGGTGGAATAAGATGAAACCTGGCTACATATTTACTTACACAAACACACTCTGCTCCTGTGATTGACAGTGATGTTGCCACATCGAGTCTATCACACTTGTACCACTTCAAGGGAAGTAGCACTGTCATGACTACAAATAGAGTTTTGCAGCATGGGAGAAGATGGAACGTACAACAGTGGTTGAATCTTTTAAAATTTACCTTTATTTGCAAGTGCAACTGTTACCTTTCACAGGTTATTTATTTTGTCATTTTTGCTTTTCTCTGTCCTGCCTTGAAAACAACTGAGAACTGTTTTTCCTCTTCACTGTAAATTGGTATTAAAGCTAATGGAACAGCATTGTTTCAATACTGACGCCACTGCCTTCAAGAGGCAGCATTCACAAAAATTACAACTTTGATGAACTTAATAAAATTTTTACATTTAAGGTTATTTGGGAAACAAAAACAGCATGTGAAAAAACAGCATTCTTGTTAGATACTGCTATAACTCAGTTGTACAACTGAAATTCAGGAAAAAGAGGAGATGTCGTAAGGGAAAATTGTGCACAAATCCCAAATGTTCCATCAGAAAACCTAAAATAAATATGAAAGTAAAACAATAAGCACCTATACATTCAGTGCTGCAAAATGCTGTTTCACAAAGAGCTGGTAATTTCTGGTACAATCCCTTAGTGTGCATGGGAATGCTGTTTGGTAAAACTCTCATACCTGATTAAATTAATGTGATTATTGAAACCTCTGCTAAGGCTCCGGGCAGGCATTTGGTCCAACCAAAGCACAGGCTGGTCAGGGTCAGCTATCCTACAAAGACAAAGGAAATCAACATTGGCACACATTTCAATCCATTAATATTTCTAACAACGCTTTATTCACCAACAGAACAATATTAGGCAAAAACTAGAATTCAGAGATTACAGCAAAGAACTTTTCCTGAAACAGCGTTTTTTCTTACAAAAAACCATACAACTCAAACATTTGATGTTTCTGGAGTTGAAACTGTTAGTTTATATTTGCCTTAGCTGCAGTGGATCCTATGGTCTCTCACAGCTTTGCTTTGACTGGAAAATGCTATTCTGATTTTTTTTCTCCTTTACAGAAGAAGAAAAATGGAGTATTTTTTGAAGTGCACTCCTTGTACCTACACCATCCTTTTATCAGAACCTTTCTAGTTACAGAATGGCAGCAAAGTGTTCATTTTCTCGTCCATGACTGCAGCTCTTTGCTTAGCTGGAGCACTCATCATTATGATAACCAATCCAGACTTGCTATCTGTCCTCTATTACCTTCGCCACTTCACAGCAATATCAAACATATCTCTCCACTGCATCAGTCTGGTTTTCCCATTCATCCGCACTTTGGAGTTTGCCCAAGTCCGCTGCACAGCTTGCATTACTTCTAGAGTGGCCAATCCCATTGCTGAGGTGAGACAGGACGACAGAGGTACCAATCAATTAGAGCCAAATACTCAGTTTTGCACAGACAAGAAAACTGAAGCAGGAAAGCAATGTATTTACAGAAAAAGAATGGACAACATCAAAAAGTCTGGGAGATCCTGATTTCCAGTGCCCAGCTAGGTTCAGAAAATACTGACATAATGATTATTTTAAACTTTCTATCTGATTTGAAAGAAACAGAGCATAAAACTAATTTGCAGATAGAAAAGATATAGCATTCAATTATCACCACACTGACTTCCCCCCGTCCCCCCTCAAATTTACAGAGCATTTTCAGTATACCTCTATGTATCCTTTTATTTGGAAGAAATCCTGGTGTCTCATACTGCATCATGGAACCCAGATGATCAGCTGCACATATGAGTTCTTGCACATCAGGCTTATAGCTTTCAAAATTCTGAAATAACACATCTCTTACAGAGGAGAAAAACACGCATCAGACATAGCTTGGCTGTGAAAGTCCTGAAAGCATTTGGCAAACAAATCTGTGTTCTACAAATCAATACTATTTGTGTGAGAAACACTTAAACACAGGATAAAGAGCACTCACTCCTCCCCCCAGCCCACTGAACATACATAGTATGTTGCAGTTACACCCAAAATCTCAAATTAATTCAGTTTTACTGAATTCAATGGCAGACTCCCCCCATTTCAAATAGGCTTCAAAAAATTAAAATTCTCACTTAATATGTGGCTGTAACCCTGGCTGTTCTTCATAGTTTTCTATAAGAAAAGGAAGATTTTTGGCCCAGTGATCCTTGAAATTCCCAGGAAGATCTGTATCAGTATTATACTCTGTAAGCGGCGTGTCCAAATGTGCATGCAAATATCTAGAATACTCTGGAGGAAAGAAATAAAGTTAAATATTGTTTGAATGATCAGTTTACTTATGCCATTACACAAAAACATTAACCAGGTTATACGCTTGTCAGTTAAACAACATGACTTTAATAAGTCATTATTTTTAGATAATATAATTTTGCTACTAGCCAATTTCCAAGATAGAAATAAGTATTTTTCAACTAAGTATCACAACAGTCTACATTTATAGAGAAATGTATATTCCATTTTTCGACCTAGCTTTTAACTGTATGAACAGTAAGAATCAGTGTACTTTTTCTTAACGTACATACCCAACAGTATGTATGAGAATGTACACTGGTTTCTCTAAAATGACCATAACTACAAGCAAGCTTGCTGCACTTTTAGGGTCCTTGAAGCATTTAAGAACGTTAAAATAAAAATTCCAACTTACCTCGGAGGTATTTCACTTTCAGATATTCTGGACTGGCCTTTTGTCCTGGTAGAGGATCATTTAACATGACTTTGGTCTGAGCTTTTATGCCTTCATAAAACTGTCCCATTGCAACATGGCTGAGACCCTTCATGTACTGGCACACTTCATTGTATGGTTCTAGCTGTAGACATCTCTAGGAGATTAAAGGAACAAAGTACCCATAAATCAAGAGACAGAAAGAGTACCTTCAAATAAACCAACCTGTCTGGTCAGAAGACAAGTGAAAAGATTTATCAATTATTAAGATCCACTTCCATCGTAATTTTCTTTCAAATGCTGCTGAGCACTTAAACTGCTAGCAAATGTAAGAAAAAATACTTTCAGCTTTATCAAAGGGGAAAAAAACCTGAAAACCCAAACCTTGCCAATGTAAATATGCTTTGCACACTTTGCTCTAACAGTATTAGCTCAATGTTAGCTGGGTGAAATTAGGCAAAATATACTCCTCACCATGTAACAAATAATTTTGGGTTAGTTATATAGATATATACTTTTCAAACATTTTCCCCATTCATCTCTTCACTACTTCATGCATTAGTACACTTCTATGCTAGTCAGCTATTTACTGTATGTTAAACACACAGCAAATTCCTGTTTATGATTCAGAAATGAATGCTCCAATTCTTCCAGCAATTATATGTCTTCAGAAGAGCATCTGCATCTCAGAAGTTGAAGTATCTTTTCACTTACACCAGTATCTACAAATTCTGTTATACAAGGTGAATATGTAATAATGCATATGAAGTGTTCTTCTTGAGATAAGCACAGACTCATTTGGAAAGGAATCTTATTTCATTCCTTGTTTTAAGAATATGGGCATACAAATAACATCTGCCTTTTCGGTTCTGTCTACAAAATAAGGCAATTGTTTAATGCCAGCAGAGATAGGCAAGATTTTGGCAACATGAAAATTTTTGCAAGTGCAATGAATCACAACATATGCTGACTTTTTCAGAAGAGAATACTCTAGAAGAATTAGATAAACATTGTAACTTATTTTCGGCTGAAACTTACAGACTAGTATATTTTACCTTTCATCCGATATGAAAAAACTTTAGGTTTCAAGTCAAAGTATCAGCAAGAACACAATTACCAGTTTAAAAAGAAAAAAAATTTCAGCCAGAGCTTGGTTTTACAAACACATAAAACAGTTAAAGAAACCACCTTAGTTTTAGCAAAAATACATTTTTAATTACAAATGGTTAAATTTTAGCTTTTAAGACAGACTTCAGAAAAAATTATTACTAGTTCAAATGCACACACACTTAGAATGGAAAGCTTAGAAATTTGACCATTTTATTGCATCTGTTGAATACAGGACCTCATTAAAACATTTAAATTTTGTGTTTACTTAGGGCCTGCTTACCTTAAAATTCTTTAGCGCTTCATCTAAGCTACCATGATGATAAAGCATCATTCCTTTCAGCTGTAACGTCTGAACATGGTTTTGATTCAGCAGTAAAGCCTTCTGGAAGTTCTCTGTAGCAGCATCAAAGTTGCCAAGCTCTCTAGGTGATTCCAGAACATGGAAAGAAGGCAACAGTGACAAAAAAATTGCTTGTTAAAGGTGACTTTAAGGTGTCCAAAGGGGATAGCATTGAAGAGAAACACAGTACTAATGGAAAATTCCCATAACAAAAGCAGTAATTTTGCAACTATTCTTCTGTGGTAATAACAGAACAGCTGCACAGAGTTTGTCACTCCCAGAAATACGTACTCTGAAACACAACCCCACAAGACCACAAATCACAATCCTCAGCAGACATTACAACTGTAAAAACACATACCTAAGGTATTTCTTCAGAAACTAAATTAAATAAAACTTCCACACAAAGCATAGTTGGAAAACATTTTGTTTGAGAGGTCTTTTTAACTTTCAAGTACAAGCATGTTTCTACAAATTTACCAGCTAATTAAATGCTGAGTAAGAAGGAAGCATACGGTGTTTGAAAACTGAAACTAACTAAAAATTTATTGACTGAAATTACTCCATGTGCAGGACAGCTGTACATGTAAACAGGCAGTAAAAACAGTCACAGAGAAACTGTCATGAAAAAGTTGATATAGAAATAGTATATAATTTAATTTATCATAGTTTTTTAATTCAGTACACTGATTTAAGATTATTAGACAAAATTAATTCAAACAAGAGCAACCCTAGAAACACAAGATTTACTAGTTTTAAATACATTTGCCAACAAGAATTTTTAGCAGAATAGTGATTACCCACAGCTCTTTAGTTTCAAATAAGTGCATGAACAGCAAAGCCACTACATTTGAAGCAGGATTTAATCAGCTATAGCTCATGTTGTATTAAACCTTTCCATGATTTAAAAATCATTTAGCATACCTAAAACACATCTTACTGGAAACTGCCATTTAACTAACCTTTGAGTCTGGGAGACTCAAAGAGATAATTAAAAATACAAAGCAAACATAGAAATTATTTATATTGAACATATCCTGACATACCCATACCAGCTGCTGGAGCTACCAAATACCACATTTGGTTTTGCACAATTTTGTAACCAATGTGTAAAACTTAGAGTGTATTTTAAAGAACATAACCAGATGAAAAAAATTACTTCAAAACTACTTCTGAATATAAGTACCTGTAGGCTTGTCCCAGACTTTTATACGCATCTATGAAGTCTGCTTTCTGCTTCAGAGCTTCTTTGAAGGATTCAATGGCTTCCTACAGAAAGGGGCCAACAGAAAAAACTGTAACTTACTACATTCAATAAATTTCAGCAACCTCAGTAGTTACTAGCTATGGAATTTACAGTTATACATCAAAAGCTTTGGAAGGAACAAACAAGGCATGAATTTATTATGAAATCTATAGAGTAAAAATTATTACATAATAAATGAAATACTGAAACATTCTTTACACTACTGACAGATTTAGCTGGAATTTCTTTGTCTAATATGCAGCAGGAATGAGCAATTCTTTTAGTATTTTAACAGAGTTCAGAGATGAAATCCCTTCAGAGTTTGCTTTCAAAGCCCAGTCTGGTCCCTAAGGGAAAACAGTCTCTCCTTACAGTCTTCTTTCTTCATTCATAATACATCTCTTAAGTTTTGGAGGCCAAAAGATTCCTTCAAATCTGTACTCTGCCTTTAATTGTCTTACTGCTTTCTTTGTTATTTCCTCAGTTGGAAACATTCTCTTGAGGGGTAACAGAGTAAGGGATCATCTTCACATAACAGCATGTACTGTAGCTATTACTGTTGTGAGGAATACAGTGCAATAAAAACAAAAACTAATAAAATAAGCATGTGGTTAAAGAAATATTCCTCTTCAAAGAATCTGATTAAGAACTCAGCTTTTCAAACTAGAGTGGCTACACAAACTGAATATTCAATACTGAGACTTAGAATTAAGGGTGGAATAATCAACTACTTTATATTACTAAGGACTGCCTGAAAAGTATCTTGAAGTTTTCAGTGAAATAAATTAGATGCCATAAGGAAAGAATTACTGGTATGTTTAGTCGATTTAGAAATTCTTATTTAGAAAAATTATCAAATCTATTCTGAGCACTACAATGTGCACAAAAATACCCATTGAACAAAAATGTAGAACAATCACCTACAACTACTAATAGAGTACTAATAAAGACATGGGAAGATCTTACTTCCCTGCCAATTTTAGAAACTGAAGGAGCAATTATACTCCCTCAAGTTAGATATCAGCCTTCCACAAACAACATATAACTGAAATAAATATGCATAAATGCAAGGCTCTACCAGCACTTTCCTTGATTGCTCCCTAGCTCATTCGAGGAGGAGTTTAAAATTATTTTCCTCTTCATCCCTCTCCCCCTCCCAAAACCTAGGAAATCTCCATTTCATTTTGAAATTTTTGAACATAATCATACAAATACTAGCAGAGGTGCTAAATACAAGTATCTATCAAAGCACTCCTTAAACATGTCTGTTATCACTGATCTACTGAGATTCAATAAGACCTGCAGTATTTACATATCATATCATGGAATCTTTTAATTTTGCTTGCACTCTTTTACCTCAAAAATCTTCCTTATGTGAAAGAAAATACATATATCAGCACCAATTATATTTCTAATATTTTATGGAAATAACTTCAAATAAAGGGTACTGTTCTACATGAACAATTGTTTACTATAGATTTACCTTCAAAAGTCCTCTGTGAAAGAAGGTTAAGCCATTATAAAGCATAGCTATAGGCTGATTTTTGTTCAGTTCCAGAGAGCGCTGAAAATCTTCATGGGCTGTTGCATAATCCTATGATAAAGAAGATTTCAGATGACACGGAAAACACCACACAAATAAACAGGAATATGTACTTATATTTTCATAAAAGTAAACTACAGAATTTTGTTCAGTATATTAAGTCAGTCTCAAGGCTAAACAGCAATGAATCCACTACGAACCAGAACATCAACTAATGTGCAATACACTTCCAACTTTTACAGGAAGTGCTGTATAAAACATAGTAAAATTAATGGAAAAACAGCTGGAAGCAAACAGTGAAATCTGAAGAATCAAGCAGGAAATCAGCTATCTAGTATTCACACAATCTTTGATGATAAAGGTACTTGTCCTACATTAAAACTTTAAGAACAACATACACAGATCACATTGCAAAATGGGATGTTAGCATTTTTGTAGGATTTTTTTGCTTATTGTGAGAAGTGTTTTTTTCCTGAATATATAGAAGACTTACTGCCTTGGACATAACTATTTTCCTTTTTAGGCTAGTGTTTATCAACACTAATTAAATGCAGCTGCAGGTTATAAATCAAGTCAAAGTCTTTATTCACATCCTACTCCTCAAACACAAAAGAATCTGAGGTGCACACGCAAGGTACGTGTCCTCCGATTCTCTGCATTAAGTAAATTTGCAAATGAAATACTTAGAAAATACTTCTGAACTGTCAGAAAGCCAGCTACAGGAGAATCAGGGCTTTTGTTATTTATACTGGTTTGGGTTTTTTAAACTAAATAGGAAAGAAGTTCTAGAACAAAAGTAACAACTAGCACAGAAGTCAACAAAATAATGAACAACATCCTCACAACCAAAGCCAAAGAGAATCCCCAAAATCCACTAACCTCAGATATGAAGTAAAGGGTACCTCTGTGCCAGTAGAGCCTTGCTGATGGTTGTAGCTGAATAGCTTTGGTGAAATCTGATAATGCTTCACTGATTCGTCCTAGTGCAGACAATATCTAAGAGTACACACCAAAACACAGTTTAGAGCAGACAGACTGAATAGATTTGTTTTAGAAATATGAACATTATTCTTCTCCATGTTCAGCTGTAATAGAGTAATAGCATTTGCTAGAATAGGCTGGAAAGTTCCACTATAAATTTCAGTAATTATGGCTTTTAAACCCCTATGAAAGAGTAAATCTGAAAGAATTTTTCTCAAAACTATCAGTGTACATGAACATCACCACATTTGCAGAAACCCTATATTCCAAATTAAAAACAAGTCTGTCAAAACAAAAAACTCAACTTCATGCTATTTCAACATATTCAAATGAAAATATAATTAAAGTATTCTCCCAAACCTTATTTGAAAAAAACATTCCACCAGTGGAAAATGGTCCATTTCCAATTATTTGAATGCCTTTCACATTTTTAGATCAAGGTTCACAAATGTACTAAGAGATCACTAAAAACATTTAAACTGTGAATATTATGGCAGCTATTGTTGCTGCTGCACAGGATGCTGACTAATATTTATACTTTTGGTTTGTCTACAAAGCTGCTTCTTGACATTCATTTTCTGTAATTTAGCTAGCAAAACAAAACTTAATTTTCAAAATAAAAATATATGGGGGTTGGAATGATTTTTAAATTACATGCACAAATATAAACCCAAAACATTGCATTTTTAAAAAAATTGGTATTTTAACAACTACTATTCACAGTAGATTTAGTAAGATGACAAAAGGTGCAAACAGTAAGCTTCGAGTGATATTTGATTAATTTCATTAAAAAAAACCCTAAACACAAATTGTCTTGCTATACAGTATGTCAGAAACTGAACACTTAAACATAATATATGCCATTCCATTGGCTAGAGTAACTCTATATGGTCTATCCTTATTTTAAAACTAAACATTCCATAAATTACACTGTTTGAGAGGAAATGTGTGTATTTTAAAAGAAAGGAGGAATGTTCACAGAACACCAAGCTTTAGTCATTAAGTCAGTTAAGATATAATTGGAAACACTGTATAATTGCAACTTCTCCAAAAGTCTGAAAAGACACAAAAAATGCTCACTTCTGCTCGCTGTTCAAATACTTCAGGATGATCTGGTTCTAGACTAATCACCCTACTGAGCTCAAACAGAGCAAGTTCAGCATTTTTCATATCCTGGAAAGGAGGAAAAATAAACAAGGTGAACAACTGTGCATACTTAGACTAATATACTCTCAAGACGAAGGACAATTAGATTGGTTAAGTGTCTGAAAGTGTAACAGTTTATATTAAAAGCCCTTCACACATTTGCTAAAAATACCAAGATGCATTATTCTGCAAAGAGCTGGAAAAAACCACCTGTCTGCTACAAACAACAAAACAAAACCTTGTACACATCATCTTTGTGTTGTACCTCTAATAATTTATTAATTTAAGTCTGTGAATAAATATTAGATTTACAGCTCCAAAGATACCTTGCTTGGCAGCAAAGCTGGTTCAAGCTCCCACACGAACTCCAGCACACAGGCAGACTCACACTACAGTGCTGTCATCAGCACTGTCTGCACCTTAAGCCAAGCAGTACTGATAAACAGGGTGATGCCAACAGCATCCTCCCTATCTAAAATTTTAAATGGTTCTCAGTGAAGTAGTTACTGAATTAATCGGATGGAATAGTAACTTAATTAGAAAAAAATTCAAAGTAATTATATAGCAAGTTCTGTATTAGATTTCATTGATCTTTTTCTTCTTTCTCAAAGCAAAGAAATTTTGTGTTTAACATCTTTGTGTCTTGAAGGTACCACTCAAAAACTTTTATGAAGTGAAGCTGTATCAACACCTAGCTGAACTGAGAAAACAAACTCATGCTGATGTTAAAAACAAGCAAATGTGAGGGACTTCAAGCTCTTGTCAGCACCCCTAGATAACTAAACATTCTGTACAAAGAAAATTTTCAAGGAGTTATTCAATTCATTCTTCCAGAACTCTAGAAACCATTCAATCACAATTCAACTGGCCATAAAGTCCTGTAAGGACCATAGTCAACTTACAAATTTCTTTCTGCTCAAGAAATGATTTGAGCAGTAAGTTTTGCAACCAAGTAATTTAACTTTGGGGTTTTTTTTAACAAATTCAAGGAGCTATACTTATCAAGAGGCATAAGCAATCAAAAAGCAAGGTGAAATCAACTGTATTGGAAGAGCTGACAATGTTACCAAGCTGCAATAACAGACTTTTTCATTTCCAAACACACCTTAGATGTGGAGATGAATTCAGTGGGACTTCAAAAACCTGTCTCTCAGAGGCAAGACACTGCCTGTTATCTGAACAGGCAGTTCTTTCAAGATGCTGTGGCTCACAGCCTTACTATCTACCACTCACAATAGTGCCTTATCTTCTCCTTTGGCACACTTATGTTGTGCAGCTTTACTGCCACAGTCTCACAAAGCAAACGTACCCATGGCCTGAGCATTATGATCTGCTGGATCCCTCTGTGTTACACAGTGTATCGACCAAGGGACAGACTCCTCATGGAAGCAGGACAGCACAAAGACTTTGGGGTGTACTTAACATGTTCTAACCAGCCTAGTTATTCCTGTTACAGGCTCTCTTATAGTTGAGACTCAAATAATTCAGTTGGGTATTAATTAAAAAAATTATCTACTCACATGTAGTCCTTTTTTTCCATATGCTATCCCTCGCCCATAAATCGCACTAACCAGCTCTGGTTCTTCCTGTTAAACAAATAAAATATTAATCTGTGGTGTGGGTATTTTGGTTTCTTCAATATATATTTAATCTTAGCAGACCTAAAGTAGTAAGCAATGAACAATCACAGTTGCCAGGCAAAGAAGTTCATTGTATTACAGTCCATACTTCCATTTGCTCACAACTTCCAATTCAATTTAATGGAATTGTTCTGGAGTATTTGTCTGGGTAAAAGCCAAATAGAGTGCAATTATAGTGCCAGTGACCACCTACCAGAAGCTATTACACAGTGTACCTTAGAATAGATTAAAATACACAGCAATCATTAGAATACTCTGTTACCCAATCTTCATTAGTTGTAACCTCAGTGGTAATTATGTAACCTCTTCTGTCTCATGTCACTGAGATAAGAAACATACAATTTGGCCACTCAAAGCTTATTTTGTGTGCAATTTAAATTTGAGATTTAAAATTTGGGAGCAAGATATTGTGACATCCTGATGAAATTTATATTCAGACAGCAACAAAAACCGGAAGTATTCTACCAAAAGAGTTCTGCAAAATTCAAACCAACTTTCCTTGAGTTAGATTTGATTTTGATTTTGTGACTTTCCTACCTGGGCACTTAGGGAGGATGCACCCTACACGGTAAATCTACTTCTTGTTTGATGTCATTAACTCCAACCACATTTTGCCATACAAATTTCAAGAACTACATAGCAAAACTGTTTTGTCAACACAACAATGCCTATGCAGTCAGTTTCCCTGAAACCCAGCCAGGAATCACACCACCTTCACACCTGGAAGGAACACAGCTGTGCTACAAAAGTTTGTAGCACAAGCCTGGTCTTATTTAATTGCAACATCTGCCAAGAAACAAACTGTTTCCCAAGAAACAAATTCTGCCGTGGACAAAACAACAGAATACTTGGGACATCAATGCTGGCAGCTTGCCAGACTTGAGCTGCTTGCAAGTTTACATTTGACAACATTAACAGTAGGTAACTTCCTACTTTTAATACCATGGCTAAGCAAGACTGTTTTATTCAGTTAAATGTTTTAATTATCACTTTATATGTATTTTAAAATTGCCTTCTGGAAAACAGTGAACAATCATGATCACTTTACAGCCTTTCAGGCATACTATAAGCATGGTATTAAAGCATACTTTAAACTGAGATGTAGGCACTGCAGAAGTACTCTATTACATAAACACTTCTCCCACTATCTTTCTACAACTGGCATATCCTGCTTATCTTCACTTGTATTAAGTTTCCTTCTGAATAAAGACAGGAAACAATATGTAAATCCAGTGGTTTTGGAACCACGATTTCTCATTAGGGTAAAAAAAAATCCCTCACATTAAAACAAATCAAAGACAGATATCACTAAACACCTGTATCAAAGAAATAAAAATAAAAGCACACAAAAACCCCAAACGTTCTTGTCCTCAGATAAATTCCCTGGAATAATTCCATTAAATTGCCACACTTCCACCCAATTTAAGAACAAGCCATATGACATTTAAGAAAAAATACATGCTATTATTTTCAGTATTGCTTTCAGCTTGCATTTGTGTACTTTAAACAGTTTAAATGAAAAAGTACGTCCGTGCTTCTGGATGTTCCAAGTTTTTAGCCATAAAAATGAAGTACTTTGAAATCATCTTTAGTTGAATCTTATAAATTGTTGGGGCTGGTTTTGTTTTAAATGTGAGTACCTTCTACTTAACTGCAGAAGATTCTGAATTCTTTATTTTGGTCAGAAAAGCACCCACAATACAAGTATTAGTTACCTTTTATTTATATTTTAAAGTAATCAAATTCTTACCATTGAAAAAGGATAAAGCCAGCATACAAAAATAATTTATCATTGTGAAAGCAAAATGTTACTTGCCACTAGCAATAAATTATCTCTGTCAGGGCTTTTTTTCTCATGTTACTGGCAACATGCTGTCACCCAAAAAAGTCTACTTTAAAATACCTCAGCCTACACAATAAGCAGACAATCTAAAGAACTTCAGCTCTGCAGAGGTCAGGTTTCTGAAAACACGTGCTTTTTTGGTCAAAGTGCCATAAAAATGCCTACAGATGAAAAAAATACTCACCAAATAACCAAGATACTGATCACCCAGTTCTAAGAGTATGCTTATGGTTGGATGGAAAAGAAAATGAATAAACAGTAGAATAATTACTCTCATTTAAAAATCCTTAATTTAATACTTGTTTTATTAAAAGCCATATGTGGCAATGGATATTTTCATTAAGTTATTTTTTGGGGTCCAAGCAGAAAACTTACCTGCAGCATTGTTGAAAAATGTTGTATAGCTTCATCATACAAGCCGTTGCCAAACAACACGTAAGCGATTGCTAACAAAACATGAAAAATGTAAAGAAAACAGAAAAAAAAATCTGACTTTTTAAAAATATTAAATACTATCAAATTGCAAAATGTTTAAGTTCCTACATTGCACTGAAAATTAAAATAGTCAGAGGATTCCTGAACAGCCACCAAAATGACATAACTTCCCTCAGCCATTACCAGGCATCATTAATTACTGAATTCATACTGTGCTCTTCAGAGCTGTTTTGGGGTTTTGTGATTTGTTTGTGGGGGGTTTTTTTGCCTTTTTACAAGTTGTTCAGGAAAGGGCCCGTATTTGTTTCTAAAATACTTAGGATCAGGAAAGGTACTATGATCCCAATACAATAGCCCTGGATGCTTTCTCAATTAAAAATGCCACCTGGCTATCACTAACTATTTTTGACAATTAGGAAAATTCTACTTGTTTGTACACATATTGCTAAACTTTATTAGTTCACAATAAGGTTTTCCTTCATTTCAATTACCTAGAAATACCTCAACTAAACCGATTTCATTATTTATAAAACTGAAACTGAAAAACAACTGAGTCTTTACCTATGTTATAATTATGAAAAGCTTTCAAGTTCTTGCACATCCCCCCATTTTGAAGTAGAAGCCAAGTATTTGAAAAAGAAACAGACCATTAGAAATACGTTCCTGCAATCTCCACAAGATATAAAAATACAGTCAAATCACAAGACTGGAAAACTCTAGTTGTGCTTGTATGACTGAAGTTCAGTTCTGACAGCTGAATATCTCAAGATTGTTTCATTTTGCATGTTTTAATCTCTCACAATTCTTAACTCTGAACTAAGCCCTGTCTACATTGTCAACAAAACCCAGTATTTTCAAGAGCACAGCTATGAAAGTTAGAACTTTTCCCCAGGCAGTTTGTTCAAACAGCTGGCAGTGGAACTATGAGCAGGATTTCCCCTTTCCCCACTTACAATGAATTTAGCAGTCATCCAAACAGAATGGAAGAGGCACCTCTTAGCTTAGAGGTGCTTGTGAAGAGACAAATAAGTCAGTTAAAGCAAAGGCATTATTAATAGGACGCAGACACTTATCTTTCAGGCAGGCAGAGTCACATTGTTTTGGCAGTGTTGCTAAGCACAGTTCATTAAAAAAGGAAAACAGTTAAATGAAAGAGAAGTAAAAAATATATTTAATCCAGAGTTTGTCTCATACTCAGAGCACTTCTGTTATGAAGGAGGAAATATTTGTGTGCAATATAAGTTTTCTCCTCAATACATAAAAAGCTTCACTTGGCCCAAATGCACAGTATTGCCAAAAAAGGGAAAAAATGGGCAGGGTGAAGGACAGGATGAAGAGCTCTTCAATTTTTGTTATTTCATTCTTCTTCAAGACTATGCAGTTATTAGTATCATCTTTAGGGTTCCAATCCCAGAACACAGAAAAGCTGGGGTGTAAAATAAAGCCAATCATTCCAGTGTTAAGAAAAAATGTGGAGGACACAAGATAATCAAGACTTATGTTGTCACTCAGTAGTCCTGCTGATAAGGACTGTATTTAGTTTATACAAGACATTTGGAAAAATGCCAAACTGAACTGGGAACTGTCTCTAAAACTATGGCAAGTGGTTGACAGCTAGTAGCTGATACAGTACCAGCTTCTTTTTAAACTGTATCTTTTTGATTTTTTTAATCTTTAATATTATAAAAATACAAGTACTTCATTATGAAAAAAAATCTAATGGTTAACAATGGCCCATTAGCCAAACTGTTTCAGCCCCAAAAATTCCTTCAGAAGGGCCCATACATTCTGTGCTACTTTTCCTCAGAACAGTTAAAAGTAGCATGCACAAACAAGAAGGACCAAACCAGGCTCCTCACACCAGGATGTCCTTGGACTAAAGTGGGTAGATAGGTGCCAGCCTACATGCCAAACACGAGACCTTCTAGCACAGAAATGCTTCCAAGTCTACAGAACAGATACTAGAAGTATCAGATATTTTCATCTGAAAAGAAGTTTGGTATTCTTTGCAGGAATCTATCAACATAGCTAGGTAGTCTAGGAATATGAGAAAAGATTAAGCCCCCAAATTTTCCTGGATAAATCCATGAAGGTAGAAACTATGTCAAAAAAACCCCCTTTTTAATTGTTTTAAGTTCATTAGAGGGGAATAAAATCTCCCTTTGCTCTTATATAAAAGATGATCTGCTGCCTTCCTTGACAGACATCCTCAAAAATCTCTTTGCTGCTTTGTAATACCTCTGCATTTGAAGAAGCAGTGTAACTCTGTTTTTAAATCCTTTGAGGAAAGTATTTCCTGTTCATTTATCTGAAATGCCCCCTTTTTTTGTGCTGAGTGTGCTTTGAAAAAACGTTCAAGTAGCAGCCTAGGACATAATTCAGAAAGTCTTCCTGCTGTGTGTAAGTTTTGATGGGAGGAGTGTGGAGACAAGAAACAGATCCAAGATCTATGCCTCATGAAAAGCATATTGCATTGGTAGAATTTTCTGGATGTTTGAACAGTTTTAGTCATCAATAATCACAGAAAAATGGAAACAGGAAGTAGCTGAGCCTGTTAAAAAAGACTTAATCAGAATTCTTTTTGAACAGCTGCTTAAGCAGACATGGTGAAGAATTCTAGTGAAGAAAGCAGGAAAGGTTTTTAGCAACAGAGGTATTTCCTTTATACAACCAGAGAAAACTTGCTGCATTTTCAGACTTATTAGATCAATTTGAAGTTAATGCATCACTCCAATCATCAATTTTCAAAACATTTAGTGCTAATAATTAGCACATCATTCACCTGCACAAACCTTATACAAAATATCTTACCCAAATCTTCATTTGTGTTGTCATTATCAGTAGCAAATGGAATTCGTTTTTGCTCTGCAAGCAACTTCGCTTGACTCTGTAAAACATCACATTTTTAAGCGTTCAGCAAACACAAAATTTAACAGAAAATCCATGTTTTAAATCCTTAAGAGAATGCCTTAAAACACAAAGTTAAAACTAATGCGATTTCACTAAGGTAACTGAAATCAAGTTCATTCCAAGTCTTCCACAGGGAGAAAAGCTTCTCTTCAGTCAGATGCTGCTGTTTTCCACTCTAACGTAAGGGTAACCAAGTGTCAGGAAGAATATTGTCAGCTTTTCACCAGCATTATATTTGCTTCAGGTGAAGTTTTAGGCCTTTTTAAGACACCTTATTTCACATGAAAATTTATACTGTTTACACTATAAGTATTCCTTTGTCTCCTGCAAAAGGAAGAGTACTGCAAAAGAGTAAAACACTGAAAATAAACACTGAAAAGAATATCTCTCCATCAATATAGAAAAGTTGAACTTCACAATGCCATACTAAAGAGCCTGTCCTTTCAACAATGACATTCTATCAGTTTTACACTTTGTTCAAATTGTAGCCTTATCTAGGATGTCTGTTCCCTAAATAACGGACCTATAGAAACCAATATTGTCAAAGACAAGCCCTCCAGAAATGTAGAAATACTCAGCTTGGTTTATTTCCACAAGTACTTTCCATAGACAGTTGTAAGCCTACCAGAGTAGTTTATGTTAGAAAAATACAAAACATTCATTTAAATTAATAGGTCTATCAAACTGTTTTAGGAAACAAGAAGGGGGAAAAATAACATCTCTCTCCATTTAGTTCTCTTCTTTCAATTCAACTAAACAGCTAATTTCCACTACTGTCCTCCTTTAAGGTTGTTTTGCCTGTCCAGTCAAAAGTAGTCACATTACTTGCATCCACGACCCAGATATTTTGTTTATCTACAAAGTGGAAAATGGTCAAATCCCATTGCACAGTTTTTGCCCTGTGCGTCTAATGATGAGGAGAATGTTTGTTCTACTCTAAGAACTTGAGTATTTTGGAAAGCATGAATGATTAGCAAATGGATTTTGCAAACCTTTTTTTTTTTTAACTACAATTGAAGGTGATGTGTTAGCTGTACATTACACCATACCACTGAAAATTGTTACTCCACATGTATCTGCACTTCTACAGTGATGGAGTGTGGCAGTTATTTCCCTTATAGAGAAAAGCCATTAAAAAAACAGCACAAAAATGAGCAGGGTTCAACAGATATAACAGTAAAAAAACTAAATCTACATTGCAATCTATATGCATCTACAAACATAACATTTTTATATCACCAATGGCTTTAGTGCAATATTCAGAAAATGACCTTTAACATTTCACTCTGCAAAACATTATTCTTCTGCAATTGTCTTAATATTAGGAAAAACACCACAACATTTTTACTGAAGGATAACATGTTCCTTGGTGGATTTACAAAAACAGATCTACACATCTTTGTCTGCACACAAAGATAAGATATAGCAAGATTCCACACTGGTATTGGAAAATAAGCCACCAGCAGAAGAATTTCACAATACATTAGAATAATTTCCTATGGATTATTAAGTTGCATGTGACAGCAAGAGAAGTACCACTAACTCATCTGTTTTGTCATTACAGAGTAACAGAACCGTTGGGGTGGTAGAGAAAGTGGTTTCACACT
This sequence comes from Illadopsis cleaveri, assembly GCA_013399915.1. Lineage (NCBI taxonomy): Eukaryota > Metazoa > Chordata > Aves > Passeriformes > Timaliidae > Illadopsis > Illadopsis cleaveri. The sequence goes on from VXBB01003825.1 coordinate 72,189, forward strand.
TCCTCAACAAACTGAAGTCAGGTACAAGTTAAACATCCTGCAACTACACAGAAAAAAAAATGTCAGTCACTCTGTCTTCAAGAAACAGGAGAATTTTCATCATAGCACCATATCCCAACAGGTTTAATTCTTGCTCTCTTTAAAACAACCATTTGAGGTTTTTTTTTAACAGGGAAATTTCTTACCAACAACTGTACATTTCACTGTGTTAGTAAGAATTGCTGGCACTGTTAGACTAGACCAGAAAGATCTGGATGAAGTTTAAGGAGAATATTTAAGTTAATATTTAAGTTAAATAATTGGCTTAGTGGATTTGCAGTATAGTAGTTTAAATTCCAAGTGCCACCTTTGGAGAAGTTGCTTCCCATTATAATACTGCTTAGACACTCCCTCATAGCCAATAATTTCTAAAAAAATTGCCAAGGCTACTTTGTATATTCACATGGAAATCATTTGAAGATTTTCAACACCTGTACTCTACTGGACTGAAGATGCAACATCAAACCTGTGTTCTCAAAAGGCTAAGAGTGTTGCAAGAAAACCCAAATTCCAAAATAATCCTCTTGAGGTCTCTCTACCAAAAAATACTTCTCTTTTGTTAGAATATTCTCCACACGCCAGCTCAGTATTGCATTCAGTGAAATACGGTCTGGAGCCTCTAACTCTAATCTTTATACAATGTTACTTCTGTAGAGACTAGAAGTCATTACTCTTACTTCTAACAAGTGTTTTGTGGTAAACATCAGGAAGTAATCTGAGTAGAAACTAATGCACCTCCCCCTTTTTCAGGCATAGTCCCTGCACCCCCCAAAACCAAAAAATTAATTGGTTGATTAATTGAGGTGAAGATTAGCTCCCAGTGACAACATCTGCTTAGCTGACAGCCCTAAAGACTCACGACAAATTGCTACAAAGTAATATTTTTATGAGCCTCTTGAGTTTATTCCTACTGAACCCTTCTGGGCAGCTACGCCTATCGATTAATAGATTCTATTTGCATTTATTTCCCTGAACTTCATTCCAACTGAACAAAGTCATGCAGCTGAAGTGATTGGCGCCTTCAACAACCTATTAGAGATTATTTTGCCTGTTATATTCTTGATAACATACCAGAATTTTTTCTGTGTTCAGGGAAAGCATAGATTCACAAGACGATGATCCTCCTATGTCGCAATCCAATTCATGGAAGAGCAAAAAGGATGAATCTGGGAGAAAAGAGAGAAAACACCTTTAGGAACTCACAGAGTTACGTATACATTCTATTATTACAGGTCACATTTCCTCGTGTTTGGCAGAACACCTTCCCTACTGGGCATCCCACAGGGCAGAACTTTCATGAAGCACTTTCTGCCCATAGCACTACACCAGCACAGCCAGGGAAGCAACAGCTGACAGGACAGCATTTACATAATTAGTTTTATCCCTACTCATGCTTATGCTTTTGGTTAAAAATAGATTAATAAAAAGAGATGCTAAAAAATGGGGCAGAGGTATAAAAAAGGAGGAAGCTGGAAGCAAATAACAAAAGCTTGGGGTAGGCAAGTCCCCTTTCAGCACTATGATTCCATTCTCTCACCCAAAAAAATAACAGATGAAATTATCATTCCAATCCCACAGAGGAAAATAAATTGAATGGACCATAAAGAGGTAGGGAAAAAGCTGCAGGAAACAGAGGTATAAAGACCGTAAAAAGCAGTCAGAATAATGAACTTTAATTCACTGAACATATACAAAGGTAAGCTACTAAGAATGTCATTGCACAAAGTGTAAGACTGATTCATTTCTTTAAAAAGTCAAACACAGCTTGTTGCCATAGCAGAGAAAAACTTTAAGATATCAAACAAATAAAGCAGTAACAATAATAATCAGCAACATCTCCTCAGACTGATAGACTACAGAAGCCATTACTTCCCCTACATGATACTTTTAGTTGCTGTACCAATAGAATTGTTGGCTTTCAAATCTTTGGATCCTGAAGCTTCTATCATCTTTAAACATTTCAAGAGTAAACAAGAAAAAACAAATATACAGTATTATCTCCTTGAATCCATGTCACAAATACAAAATTTTATCATCTCCCTTAATGTTTGTAAATCTAAACTTGATGCTAAGTTTGAAAGGCTGGGGGGCAGGGTGTGCTCTTATATTTTTACTTAAGGATTGCGGTTAGTTAATTCCCTATCTCTCACAAGCACAGAGCCAAAAGAGAAAAAGAAACAGTCTTCTTGTAAAGAGAAGTCAAAGCAGCATCTAAAATCATTCCCTGTAAACAGGAACTTGGGTCTACATTGAGCCATAAATGATAACCAGTGGGAGAAGTTTTACAACAAAAGCAAGGGTGGTAAAAGCAGAAGATCAAAGTTTGAAGTCAGTCCTGTGAGAACAGTGGCCAACCACTCGTGGTTTCCAAAAAGAGTGCTACCAGCACCTTTGTTCTTCACATTGGCCAAACACTCCTGTGCTATGCCAGCATTATTAACATGTCACTTGTTCCTGTTGGTGCTTATGATTCAGTAACTTAAAGAGTTTTAGCTGCAGACTCACGGAGAAACTTTCACTTCAGACATCAAAACAAGGAGGTGCAGACATGGCCTACCTCTGCAATAATTTTCTTCACAACAGCAAGGAGTAGTGAAGGAATTTTTTGGAAGGTGGTAGGGAATAAGACAGCCAAGCCACAAGTTTGATACAAGCTAGAGCAGGGAAAGGCCCCTTCAAATCTTGCAGCTCTTGGGGCAACAAACTGCTTTACTCATAGGGAAAAATGGATCTGCCTTTGTCTGCAAGTCAGACACAGTCAGAACTGAACCCCATTAACAACTCCATGAAAAACTAGGAACACCAACCAGATAAAGTACTCTGGACCTTGTAGTAGGCTCCAGGGAAAAGACCTCCAGAGGTCTTTTTTTGAGACCAAAAAAAATCTTAGCTTCTGTGCAAGTTGTACTAAAACAAAGACCAAGAGCTTAAGGGAATTTTTCAATTGGCAATTCATTTAGTCCTAACACTTAAACAAGGAGTGAATTGGCATACAGTTATTTGAAGGTAAGTATGTTGTTCTGTAACTAGGGGCTATCTTATTATCAGTGCATGCAAGGTACCTGAGATACCCAATGATTCAAGCAGAATTCTTTGTATCAATCCTAGTTACACCGGTTTCTTTAAAACAACAGCCACCCTTACATCAGAATCTAATCTTCCAAATCCACCTCTGAAGGAGCACCTTGAGTTAATCATTCATGTCAGGTCTAGTAGCAGATGTAATCAAGTGCTTTGCCATTTATTAACTTGTCGGGTATACAGATTTTTATCTCAACACTGGGTGAAAGTCTTCTTGTTTTATGCTTAAGCTTGAATAATTTATAGCAACAGTTACCTGAGATAACTTTCACAAACTGATTTCATGCTTATGTACCATATTCAATGTATTATACTAGTTTTATATTAGTTTTTAGGGACTGTGGGAATTGTTGATATGAGCACAGGCTTTATGAAATAATGGGCAGAAAAAAATCACAAAACCATGCTGACAGCTAAGAAGTCATGACACATCACTGGTTATTCTTTTACACATAATTTAGTATCACATTCCAAGCAAATGATAAACCTTTTTCTTCATCTGTATTATGCACACATTGTGATTCAGACTGGCATTTTCGTATGGCCCATTCACACCATGCTCCAGATCAACAATCGTAACACATTAAGCCACATGATCCAGATACAAAAGATATTAAAGTACACAAAAATAAATAGTTTTAACTATGCCTGTATTACAAGACATCAATTAACCTGAAAAATAGCAGAAGATTTGCTACCCAAATTTGGCACTCATAAAGAGAAGCATCCAGTTCACCAGTAAAATACATAGAACTGTAGCTGAAATCAAATCAAGCCACATTTCACTCACTGAAACATGGAACTGATATGGTTGGAAGAAACCTATGGAGATCACTCAGTCAACCCTCCTGCAGGGTCACTTTGAGCAGGTGCCACAGGAAGACATCCAGGTGGGTTTTGAATGTCTTCAGACAGGGAAAATCCACAGGTTCCCTGGGCAGCCTGTTCCAAGTGCTTTGACACCCTCATGCAAAAGTGGTTCTTCCTCAAGTTGAACTGGAACTTGTCGTATTTTAATTTGTGGCTATTGCTCCTCATCCTGTCTCTGGGTATCATTAAAAAGTCTGGCACCATCCCCCTGACACCTGCCTTTGAGATATTTATATACCTTAATGAGATTCTCTCTCAGTCTTCTTTTCTTTAGACTAAACAGGCCCAGCTCCCACAGCCTCCTCGTGGGAGATGTTCCAGAGTCCTGGACCCTCTCCAGCACCTCCTTATCTTGTACTGAGAAACTCAGTAATATGAACATGGGGTGTTGGCACATCCACATACTACTGAGCGCAGGAATTAAAAAGCAGGCAGAGTCCAGCTGCTGGGCTGGGGAGGTGAGTGGGGCAGCCGGGATGCTCCCGTGTGGTACCTAAGGTTTGCCCGTCCCAGGGGTGAGAGGTTTTCCTGGGCTCGCTGCCACAGCCTCTGTAGCTCCGCGCCACACAACGGCACGGGGCACACCCGGAGATGCCTCGCCATGAGTCAGCCGAGCGGCAGCGGCGCGCACAGCCGAGGGGCGGCCGACGCCCCGCACCGCCCCGGGCTCCCCACCATCACCGTCGCCCCCGGCCGCCGCTCCAGCGGCCTCAGCACGGTCGCCCCGGGGCTGCGGGCAGTCACCGCGGCGACGCACCCGACTCACCGCACTCGGCCGAGTACTGCTCCGCCCACTCCTCTGCCGGGCCGTGGCGCTGCCGGTGCCGCTCCTGCTGGAGCAGGGACAGCGCCGGGTAGCGCTCGGTGAGGGCGAGCGCTGTCCGGGCCAGCACGGCCAGCACGGCCAGCGGCACCCACGCACCCCGCGCCAGCCCGCCGGCAGGTGCCATCTTCACAGCACGCATGCGCACCGCCACGGCCGGGAACACGGGGTGCCCCCGTCGCCCCTCCCACGGGGCCGCCGCCGCACTGCCCCCTGGGATATGGAGTTCTTCGCCGGCGCAGTCGGGCGTACGGCAGCAACAAGAAAACTACAGTTCCCGGGATGCAGCGCGGCGCGGTCTGGTTCGGGTACGCTCTCAAACGCGGAAACGAGGAGGCGGTGTGGAAGCGCTGACAGGGCTGGGCGTGCTCCCGCGCCCCATGGCGGCGCTCGGCGCCTACCGCTGCATCGAGTGCAGCGGGGAGGCGACGGAGCTTTACCGGGACTACCAGCGCGGGGTGCTCCGTATCTCCATCTGCGTGAGTCGGGGCGGCGGGCAGTGGGTGGGGGAGGCCAGGAATGCACGTGGGAAGGTCTGACGTCAGCAGGCGGCAGCGGCGCGGCGGCGCGCGGCACGTGGTGGTGGGCCCGGTGGCACGCGGGCGCCTGAGCCCTAGAGCGCCCCCTGCCGGGCTCGGGCCATGCCTGCGCGTTGTGGCCGCTTTCCCTGAATCCTGGTGTCTTATGAGGAAAGGCTGAGGGACCTGGGCCTGCTCGAGAAGAGACGACTGAGAGGGGAGCTCATCAACGTGAATAAATATCTAAAGGGAGGATGTCATGAGGATGGAGCCAGGCTCTTCCCGGTGGTGCCAGGCAATAAGACGAGGCAACGGACAGAAACTGATGCACAGGAAGTTCTACCTGAATATGAGGAAGAACTTCTTCACTGTGCAGGTGACCGAGCACTGGAACGGATTGTCCTGAGAGGTTCTGGAGTCTCCCTCACTGGAGATGTTAAAGAACCATCTGGACACAATCCTGTGCCAGGTGCTCTGGGATGACCCTGGTTTGAGCAGGGAGGTTGGGCCAGATGACTCCCTGTGGTCCTTTCCAACCTGACCCATTCTGTGATTCTGTAGGTTTTCTGTCTGCCCTGTTTCCCAATGTCATTTCCTCCTGCTCCTTGAGTGTACCTGTGTGGTAAAGCTGTCCTGACTGCGTGCTTTTGTACAGGGCTCTGCAGTGTGTCTGCTGCTGTGTGTGCTTGGCCTGGCTCTTGCTGAAGGGCAGATCTGAGCTTGGCTCCTTGGCTGAACACAGCTCCCGTGCCACTGGACCTAAAAGTCAGCGTCTGAGTGATGATTATTTAAAAGGATGTAGGGGTCCTTGTCAATGGCAAGCTGAACATGAGTCAGCAGGGCCCTGGCAGCCAAGCCCTGTCCTGGGGGGGCATCAGGCACAGCATGGCCAGCTGGGCAAGGGAGGGGATTGTCCTGCTCTGCTCTGCACTGGGGCGACCTCACCTCGAGTGCTGGGGACAGTTTTGGGCAAAACAGTGTAAGAAAGATATAAAGCTACTGGAGGGCATCTAAAGGAGGACTACAAAGCTGATGACAGATGTAGAGGGGAAGCCGTATCAGGAACAGCTGAGGTCACTTGACGTATCCAGCCTGGAGGAGGCTGAGGGGAGACCTCGTTGAAATCTACAACTTTCTCATGCTTATTACTGGTAATAAAAAAGCAGATCTAAGGCAACCTGGGAGCCTGTAGATGGCATTTGTTCCCTGTGGCATTTAACCATTTGTGGACCAAAGATCCTGGTCTGTTGGAGCTGGGGCATGCCACATAGAATCAAAGACTTAAGTCCCAGTTGCTGTATTTATCAGAAATGCTAAACTCATATAAAAAGAGTAAAGAACTGAGTAAAAGAAAGAACAAAGAATCACGCATTTCTAGCAGTTTGGAATTCTGTTCACCTTTCTCCATGCAGCCCCAGATCTGTACCATTTTTGACTGATGCATGCCAGTCTGTTTCCTCTGGCTGTGTTGTGGGTCATCATGGTTCAATTTCAGTTCTAGTTGCTCTTATGTGGCACATATCATATCATCTCAAACCTTTCCCTCAATTTCTGGCCACCCAGGTAGTGCTCAGAGTAGGAGACATGTTAGCTCATGGTATATAAAGTGGAGATGAGAATGCTGAAAGATTGCCAAGATCAAAAGATTGTTTCAGTTGAACTGGTATGACTTTGGGTCTGTCTGCATAGGGCAGGAAAGCCCTACTCTTGTCTCCAGCTACCAAGGCTTCATGATTTCCAACAGGGCAATGCTTGCTTTACTTTTTCCTTTTAATCTGCAAGGATAGTTTTGTCACTGTACCAACTCTCTGCAGGCATTCTATTCCATTGCTCTGCAGGCAAGGCTGTGCTTTGGCCAGAGACCTGGAAAGGTGTTCATCATCATGCTGCGAGAACAAAAAACAGTCAAGTACTGAATGTCATTTGATACACTTCACAGAATTTCATGAGTAGTGATATGAGTGTGTCAATGTTGTGAATCTTCGTGATGATTAAACCTGAAAACAATGACACCTTAAAAGTCTTCACTTAAAAATATACGAAGATCCCACTTATTGGTGCGAAACATCATTTATATGAGTTATGTATAAAACTTAGAGTGTAGGCCTCTAAAAACTTAAGAAAAGCTGAAGGTATTTAAGAAAAATTGAAGGTCTGAGGCAAGGTTAGAAGGTGTGATCATGCAGCCTGAGAACATTTTTCATCTATCTTTGTGGAGTGAGAGCACTGAGTACTGCTACTTCACTGTAGCATTAAGAAAGAAGAAGTGAAAAATTCATAGAAAAATTGTGTGTTGATACTCAAAGTGCAGTCAGTGGGCATCACCTAGATAATTTTTTTTTATAAAAAGTACTTGTGTTTCATTCCCATTTTCAAATAGTACCTGGAAGTACTGGCACCTTAAGGAAAAAAACAGGCAACAACTCAACATTTGTTCTATATGGTAAGTAAAGTAGAGGGACCTGGAAAATTGGGAACAAGCAGAACATTGTCAAGATCATCACTATTTCATACTGACCTACTGACTTTGCCCAATACTATTTTAAAGTTATCCTTGATACATTAATAAATCTGCATCTAAAAGGTCTTTACCATTCTCAGGACAGCCCTGTCATTCAACACTTTTTGGAACATAATCACAAGGTTGAAGAAGCTAAGTTCTCCCCACAGCATCTTCTGTCTAGCCCTACATTTATTTTGGGATGTGTTTAACCAGATCTGGGTGTGATTTTGACGTGGAAGATTTAAATTTGAATGCCGAAGCAAAATACCATGATTTTGTATTCTGTTATTAATTTGTTGAAGGGAAGGAAATGAATTTTTTCCAGAGGCAAACACTTAAAGTTTCCATTAAGGAACATGTGTTTCCAGCCCACAATATTAGAGTTCAATTTTGGAAATTCAGCCTAATGTTGCTTTAGTTTAGTTCCCGCAGCATTTGTTACTGCTCTTAATATAATTAAAAGTTTCTTTGAACTCCATATTGTAATTTTAATGTGGGCAAGCATTAAAGACCTCACAAGTGTTATTATCCACTCTGGGAATAAATTTGCAAATGGGTGCTGAAGGAGTTAAAGAAACTTTCTTCTATAAAACATGGAAGTCCACACAGTACACTTGGGTTGGAAAGGTCATGTCTTCTTAATAACTCTGCAAGATGGCTAACTGCCACAAATTCCTCAAGTTCTGTAATTTCTTTTAAAATCTGGGTTTTTTTAATTAAGACCATTTTCAGCTGAAGCCTAGCCTAGACCTCTGGCATTGCACATTCCTTCTTGCTGGAGATTCACATTTAGTGGATGAACCATTTTCTCATCCTGCATATACTTTGCTGTGGATGGACTTCTTCAATATGCTTTTTGTTCAGTGTGATAACTGATGAGACACAGGGGAGAGTGTGGAATGTGTGGGTATGTTGGGATTGTCTCCAATGGAGGTGATGTTTGGCACTCACTTTGCATCTCATGTGTCTGGGTTTAGTCCTGCTCTGTGACTGTACTGATGTGTTCCCTATTCCAAGTGAGAAGCGATGGTGAAAGTAAGCCTAGGTGGCTCTTTCTGGAGAAGGTTTTTGGTAATTATTTTGAGACCCTTAAAATTTAATTGATCTGTAAATAATACAGCAAATCTTCACTGCATATATTACAAACCAACCATTAAGAACAGTAAGGAAAAAATACTGTTCAAATAATGCTTCTGGTACAGTAATAATGCTGGGGCATTATTGGGGGTGGGAACACATTTGGCTAACCTGAAATAAATTCTGCAAAGTGCAATGAATACAGAAAGAAAATTAGCAAACTTTACTTGTTCAGAAATAGAAAGAAAAGCATGTAAATATTTTTAAAATTTGGTTTTCAATTTCATATATGTTGTTATGTTTAAAAATAAAATGTTAAAAATTTTCCAGATCATAACAAAGGAAAAGAAATTACTCATTGCAATATATAGAACACAGTCAGGATCCCCCTTGTGTTTTGTAATAAGAAAGCCAAATTGCCTGAGCAGTGCACACTTCATTTAGCTTTTCTGCAATTAAAAAATAATTGAAAAGCTGTTTTATTGCAGCAAGGCAGAGAGACCAAATGCTTTGAATGCAAAGCATTTATGTGGTGTGGTAAAGAATCTGTCAAGAGTACAAGGATAATTCTGGAAAATAACAAGTCAATTTTACATAACACTATTTACAGACCAACTCACTACTGGAAAATGTATTATACATGAAAAAAATTATAAAACAATATTTTTAACTTGTTTTCTGAAACAGAATGCATTTGAAACTGGGCTGTTTTGTTTTTCAGTCTACTATGACACTTGGCTGCATCCGTAATAAAGAATTCGTTCCTGAAAGCAGCACAGCTAATGTGTTTTATTATATAAGGGTGCAATTGGGATTAAGGGCACTCTCACAAGAGTCTTTAATTTGCCTATGAACCTATGCAAATGGACCCATTTTCATGTGGAAGCTATGTAAATGTTGTTACAATTTGCTGTATGTATAGTCCAGCAGAAAATTGTAGCTTAATTTTGCCAAACTCCAATCCCTGGAGAAAGGAATACTATAATGAGACTGTTTTGTTGATATTTCTAATGCCCAGAAATTTGCAAATGTATTCTTGATGTGGTTTTCATGTTAGTTTTAGATCAGGATGAAAGTTTGTTCTTCAGTGTGTATTTTTATTTTCTCTCCTGTCCTATGGCTTGTTCTTCAAGAATTCTTTTACTTTCCACAAACCCATCCCAAAATATTTTTTATTTAAAACTAAGTAATGTTTTAATATTAGAGAGATTACTCAAAAAAAGTCATGTCCATATACTTTAGAAACTTTATCCTTCAGAGACAGAAGGTGTTTTCTCAAATATTTGTATACTGTATTGTATTGGGCACACATTTGTGAACACTGTTTGCAAATTGAGTATCTTTGATGAACAAAGTAAAAGTTATAGCTTTTGAGTAGTGTTTTATAAAAGGCTGATAAACATGCAGTTTGAATTAACATCAGTACTTTTTTTGGTCATATTTAATACAACTGAGGCGTTAAAATGTATGTTAGTTTCTTTAAATGTTTTGGATTGCTTTGATCAAAAAGAATCTCATATACTACACTATGAAGAAGATGTTTATACTAGCTTTTGAACGTTTCTTTTTTCTTTGATTTGCCTTTGCTTATTGGTTTTAAAATTTTTTTAAGATAACTAAGCAAACTTCTAAGTTATGAAAATGAAAGATTTTTTTTAAACAACAGAGAAGCATAGTCAAATCTTCCTAAATATTTGATTAGTCAAACAGTTCCCAAAGTAATATCCATTTAAATTTGCTAGAGTATTGATACACTTTTAACATCCTTTTTTAGGGGAGCACAGTATCTGTTGGACTTTTGTATGTCAGTATCAAACACTTGTAATGTTCCTTAAATTTAAAGCAAATCAGAAGATTTGTAAATAAAATTTATATTGTGAAGCTGGACTTTTTTTCTTCTGCATCGTAATCTGAAAGTAACTTTTAATCAAAGTAGTGTCTATTTTTTCAAGAAAAAATACCAATGACTTGTTTCTGATGCCAATTACCTATTTAAGACAGAAGTTGAAAAATGGCTAAAAGCATAGAGACATTCAGTTACCTCTTTTTACTCCTTTTATGATAACTGAGGCACTTCTTTGAGAAAGTCCACAGAAGATGAAGAAGCTCAGGTGTATTAAAGACTTGCTTTCTTCACTTGTGCTGCCCAGGCCACTGACTACAGCTGTTCAGAACAGCAGTGGGGAACGAGGTGTGAGCACCAGGATTGTAGTGCACCCTAAACTGCCTGACTAAAATGTTAAAAGTAAGTGTGCAAGCAGTTCTCCATAGCTGAGCTGCTCATACCGATCTTTTCTCAAAGTGTTAGTGATTATCAGTCCACAAAGTTACATCCCTTTAACTAGCTGAAACTATCTAGTGAAGCATATGTGTACTTAAACTGCATCAATCCTTGCTTGCACTGATTTTGCTGAAGTCAGGCTTTAGTCACAGGTTTCCTTCCTAGGCATTAAAGGTTCGTGTCAGATGTTTTAGTTGTATAGCTGGAAAAAATAATGAAAAAGCCAAGTATGGAAAAAATTCTTCCTAGAGGGCATGTTAGTTCTGTAGTATACTAATGGTACAGCAACCATCATCCAATTAGTCTGTAGCAGTGCACACACAAGTCTTTTGCAGCAAAGGTGGTTTGTAGGTCTCACAAATCCCTGGATGAACTCACGCTGGCTAGGTCACCGGCTGGGTAAGCACAGAGGACTTTTCTTTCTTGCAACACAGACTCACATAGAAATAAAGTATATTAGGAATATAAAATATATTAAGAATAGGGCTCTCATCTAGCTCTAGAAGACAGAAATACTAAATTTAACATAATTTTCACCTCTGCAGAGAAGGTTGGGTGTTTGACTGCCAGAAGCTGTGGGCAGAAGACACCACTATTTGTGTATTCGTTTGTAGCAGTCTCTGTATATATCTGCAGTAAATTTCTGTATTGTTGATAATTCCTGGATAGTTGGTCTGATAAATTTTCATTGTCTAAAATTCTTGTCAGCTGTCAGTGAAAATTTTTCAATACCTCTTAACTGCAAATTTTTTGATCAATGTTTGACTGGGATCCTCTGACTGAAAATACCATTCTTTACTCAGAAAGATTTTTGGTCCTGGTCAAAAAATATTCTGTTGTAGGTGAATTTGAGAGCAAAATAAAACTGGGTGTATGTAGGATATCCTTCATCTAACCTTTATGACACCCATTGTGTTGAATAATCTTATTTTATATGGACTTGTCCACTGCTTGTGTGAATAAACCTATTAAAAAAAATTGCACTTGTCTGATGCTACATCAACCCAAAGATTTGACATATGCAAATTACCTCCTATAAGAACATCTGTTCATAATTTCCCAGTAGAAAGAAATGAAGCAAGACACTGCCTTTAATTAAAGTAGCACTTTCTTTTTCACTCTATAAATCTCATAACTGTGGTCTTGTGTTAATTATGTCCTTTTTCCATCTCATTCACTTTATTTTTAGACTTATCAAACTCTTGGTTAATTGAAGGAGTTTTTAAATTCATTACCTCTAACTTGTGTACTGTCATACACAGTGTTGTCTTATTGCAGGGAGTGGAGTTTTTCCTTAAGCTGGACCAAGAAACACTGATTAGAGGTTGCAGCATTCCCTAGACACTCAATTTCAGTTTATACATTTGCTCGGATGTTTTTCTTGACATTGATGTTGGACTTCTGAGTGAATTTGCTGGTGAAATTCTGCATTCTCACATTCTACAAAAATAATTCTGTTGAATAGAAAGGCACTGTTAACTTTGGACACTGTCCTAGTTTCGGCTAGTTTAATTTTATGCCTAGGAGCTGGAAGAGTGCTGTTTTGGATTCAGAATGAAAATAACGTTGATAACACCCTGACGAGTTTTAGTTGTTGCTATTAGTGCTCACCCCAAGTCAAGGACTTTTCAGTTTCCCATGCTCTGCCAGCCAGCAGGTGCACAAGGAGCTGAGAGGAAGCACAGCCAGGACAGCTGACCCAAACTGGCCAAAGGGACATTCCATACTCCATAGAGTGTCATGCCCGGTAAATGAACTGGGGAGAGTTGGCCAGGAGGGGGTGGTCACTGCTCAGAGATGGAATGGGCATTGGTCAGCGGGTGGTGAGAAATTGTGCTGTGCAGCTCTTGTTTCTCTTAGGCCCTATCTCTCTCTTATTATCTTCCATTTCATTATCATTATTATATTTTACTTCATTACTATTATATTTTACTTTATTTCAATTATGAAACTATTCTTTTCACCACCCATGGGTTTTACCTTCTTCTGAGTCTTCTCCTCATCCTATTGCAGGATGAGTGAGCAGCAGCATGGTACTTAGTTGGTCTTTGTATGACAGAAAAATGCATCTCTATAAAGTTGAAAAAATTTATGTTTTGTCCTGGGAGTTTGTCTGTAGGTGTGTGTTGTTTGATACTGCATTTTCGACTGTTCCAGCATTTCAGAAAGTGGTGTGCCAACATTTCTCTTCTGGCAGTGCACCACCATGCACTCAAAATGGAAATAGAAATAATTTCTGTGACTGTTGTGTTCTCAGTATGGCAGCTAGCATGAAGGCCTGGGAGACCAAGATTAGTTGAGGATGGCTTGGAAGAAACAAGTAGCCAGACCGGAAGAGTAGCAGCAGGAGAAAGCTGGCCTGCAGGAGAGCACCCTTCTCCAAGTGCACTCGTTTGAGCTGAAGTGGTGGCTGCTGCTTCTCTGCTACTCCTCAGCTCTCTGCTAGAAGTTACTTCCCCCTCAGTTCTGCTAGATGAGCCTTTTGTAAGATTATTTAACCCTCCTGCTCACAGTATAACAGCCTTTTATTAGCCCTAACTCAAATCAAGGAGTGATCAGGCAGACAGGTAAGTCAGTAAAGCTGGAGGAGATTGATGACAAGCAGTTCCCAGTGGTCAGGATGAAATAACCTCTCTAGCAGAACCAGCAGGAACCAGCAGAAGTTTTGGAGAAGTGATGGTCCTACCACTGTTCAGTGGCAACTGACTCTGGCTGCAGATCTGTGTGAAAACTACATTATCAGTATTCTGAATGCATTGTGTTTGCTCAATGATGGAAAACTGGTTGAAACATCCAGACAATTTAACAGTATGGAAGAACAATGCAACAGCAAAAAACATTTACTGTCTCATTGAAAGGAAGAAGAAGGTAGGATAGGAGGATTAAGCATCTCTGAAAATAAGGAAGGGATAGAAGAAATTCGTTTTCTTTCTAAAAAATACCCAAAATAACACAAATGAAATACCCCATAGATGAGCCATGATCAGTTAACCTTTAGCATGACACTGGTGCATTTCTTGAGTCCTGAGAAAGCAGTTTGGTTTTTTGCATCTGTGGAACACAAAATGATAACTAAGTCCATGCCTGTATAGTTCATTATTGATCTTAATTTGAAGTGTGTAAAAATCAATAATAAATCTTTCTATTTTATAAGGGAAGTCTGTATGTCAGCTGTAGTGTCAAGGGAGGAGAAGCAATTTTTCTGGATGGATTACAACTATTAAAATAAAGATGACATTAGGGAAAGACTAATAATAATTGAATCGCTAGTTTGTATTTATCCAGTTGTACTAAGATCAGAGGAAAATTTTATAAACTCTTCCTATCCTTTTTGTTTCCCTAATTCTTCTTATTTTGTGATTTTCAGAAATCCTGCCAGAAACCTGTGGATAAATATATTGAGTATGATCCTGTTATCATCTTGATTAATGCAGTTCTATGCAAAGCACAAGCATACAGACACATTCTTTTTAATACAAAGATAAATGTAAGTTGCTCTGTCCCTACCTTGTGACTTTTTTTGTTAAAAATGTATTTAGGCTTGATAAGTCAATTGTAATAGTTGTAAAACTTTAAAGACTGTTCATGTCCTGCCTTTCCACAGATTTCAGCAAGCTGAACCAGTTATATCATGAATAGAACACATGGAATCTCAAACTCCCATTGTTACTAAGACAGCTTCTGTCTTCACAGAAGTGATGCTGCAGTACCAGCAAATACAAAGTCATCTTACATGTTAAAGAGAAGGAACTGCAAAGAACTGTTCATGCAGTTTTCTACACCCTCTAATCTGCCTATCACATTAATTGATGCTAAAAGGATGATGTGCTAAATCACACTGTAAGAGAAAGATCTAATTGCAGATTAATTTCCAAATTAAATTTCTGTTGGAAGCAATTCTTTTTGAAATGAGCAATAGGAGTATAGCGTACCAAATTAACAATACTGTGCCAGTTAAACCTACTGTATTAATTTCTCACAAGTTTCTTCCTGTAATTAACCATGCCCTCAAAGCCAGAGCAAAAGGTGGTGGCTTTCACTTGAAGTGTGGTTGATGCAGAATTACACAGTTGGATGTAATTGGCTGGCCAGGCTGGAATGTAGAGGTGTAGCTTTTTGGTATTGCCTATTTTTACTGTAAGGACCGATTTCCCAGGAGAGGGAAGCTAATCTAGAGCAAAATCTCTAAGCACAAGTATGTGCAGTGTTCATGTTGGTACCTCTTAGCCAGTTTAAGCAGTGTAGATAAATATACTTGCCTCATCTTTCAAGCATAAATCTGTCTAAATATTTTTAATTAATTCAGTGCTTCTGGAGACTGGTAATGATGTTTTCTGTGTGGCTTCTGGAAGGACTGTCTGTGAAAAGTTCATCTATTCAAATAAATTGAGTTGAATTTTGAACTGGCAAAGTCTGTGCATGTATGTGCAGTTGGCATAACAATGGAGAAAGTAGTATCCATGCACAGAAATTGTTATGGCTTGTTTAAGTCTGTATAAAACCAGAAATTACCCCATATATGCACTGGCTTATAAACTGTTTAATGTGGAAACATGCTAACTGTTGGCCCTCCAACATAATTTTTGCAGTCATTTCAGAAGATGTTTTAAATAGTTTTGTGTGGTTATATTGCTCTCTTTAATTTTGGCACCTCACCCTTATATGAACTAAGAAATATTCTGGTATAATTACACTACCCTTTTTTTCTAATGGAGATTGTCCCAGGGAAAAAGAGAAGTAAGTGTACTTAAATCAGTTTGCTAAATGGAGTAGTTGCCCTTAAACTGAAATTTTAGATAGTATAATTCTACTAGCTATGGCACAATTTTGGTTTTTCCTTCCTAGCTGAACAGCCTTCCCAGTTTTAAAATAGTATGGATCAGGCCTTAGAAACCAGTCATATACCTTCTTCTGTACAGAACTGTTCACGCAGTTTTGTACATGTTGTAATTTGACTACTGTTGCATCGCGCGTATCCCGCTGGTCAGCGCCCGTTCGGCTGGGCAGCCCGGTCAGCTCCGACACGCCTCAACAGGATCACAGTGTGGGCTCTTGGCTCTGCAGAACCTCGGCTCTCACTGTCATGACCGTGGTTCGAATGNAGAAGTGATTTTGCCTATATTCTAAAGAAAAATAATACACCTGTAGCGTTTGTGTAGAGGTGTTGAAATCTATTTTAAATACTGATTTCATACTAATGCTTTAATTTATGCTGATTTAATACTTATCCTTTTATTATTCTTTCATTTCCCAGATTCATGGAAAGCTCTGCATATTTTGTTTGCTCTGTGAAGCTTACATCAGGTGGTTGCAACTACAAGATTCAAGCCAAAATACAGATCCTGATGACTTAATCAGATATGCCAAAGAATGGGATTTTTATAGAATGTTTGGCATAGCTTCTTTAGGTAAGACTGGCGATATGTATTATATACTCTTTAGGCACTGAAGACCTTCAAGCCCACACTGCAAAAATTGATACAGAATGGATGTGGTGTCCAACCCACTATGGTTACGCAATTACACACATATTCTCTAATTTGCCTGCATTTAATGCAAATTCCTATTTATCCTGATTACAGTTCAGACTGATATGATCAGCATTAGATATGAAGAGACTGAAAAGTGGCAATATTCAGAAATCTTTGCCTGATATTCTGTTGACAGAGTTTGAAGATCAGGGTAGAGCTCAGCCTTATTCCATATTTCATGTTGACTTCAAGGTTTATTGTTCATTAAGGTGATACAACTTTACTAAAGTAAACAATTAGGAAAAGCTGTATCTGTTTGGGTTTTTTTTTTTTAACAAATACACTAAAATACAGAGCAGTGTCATCAACAATAAAGAGTAAATACTTCTATGCTCTAAGACTACACTTGAAGGCAGAGGAGCAGTTTTGTTCTACACTGGTTAAAACATCTTTTCTCATACTTTTTCAGATGATAGTGTTTAAATCAATCTTGCACACTAAAACTAGTATTTTTCTTACACATTCAGAGCTTAATTTAAATCTTTTATTGTCTAATGTTGTTTTAAGTAGGTTTTTATAATATGTCAGTAAAAATATTGAACTGATTTTTCAGCAGTGACTAATCTATTACAGTTACTGTGGGAGTTTCTTTGACATCTGCATTAATGCCAGCGTATCACAGGAGTGGTGTCAAAAAAATTCTGGTAGCTCAGTGGTATTTCCACCTCAGTGTTCTTTCTCATGGTGAGTAAAAAGGGTTCATTGCTGGTGACCTTTTGCAAAGAAGACAAGGATTGATTTTGTTTTACAGCCTAACAGACAGTTGAAAAAAAAAACCCTCTCTTGTTGCTAAAAAGTAAAAGTGAAGAGGTTCTTATACTTAATTTCTTGTGCTATATGCAGTCAGAAATCACAAATATGATAATCCTACAGATAGAATCCTGTGATAAAATTATTCTGAATGTCATGATACTGAATTGGTTTAAGGAATATTTGGCTGTTAAAATGAACACAGGAGATAGAGAACATTTGTATTTGCCTTTGGCTTTTAAAAAATGACTCCGCTGCATTTGGGACATGTCATTTTACTGAAATTCATTCAGAACTGGACTTGATTTTTGGCATTTTGTTCTCTCTTTCCAACACCTCTTATTTCCTTTTAGAACAAACTTCATTTTTCATTGGCATTTTTATTACCTTGTGGTGGATGACACCTGAGATGCTGAAAAGAAAGTCTGACTTCATTTTACTTCTCAAAGCACTGCTGTTGTCCACCTATGGAAAGCTTCTGCTAATTCCAGCTGTTATTTGGGAGCACGACTACACGCCTTTGTGCCTTGCGTTTATAAAAGTGTTTGTCTTGATATCAAACTCTCAGGCAATTAGAGGTACATTTTTGCATTTTTTGTTACTGCTTTATGTGTATAGAATACGTGTGAGAGACTGCTGATGTTACAGAAGTCATTATTATTGTTATCTTTTTAATCTGTATCAGATACGTGACTGAAATAGCTCTAGTTTAAATCTAGTTCTTTAAACTTTAATAGAAAGCGACTGAAATTAAAAAAAAAAATAAAAAAGGAAGAAAAAATTACCTCTTATCTCACCATCATCTCTTTGTATATATGGTATTATGTCCACCAGACCCATCTATTACAATTTGGGACAACTCATGGATCATTGATACATAAAATAGATTTTTTTTGCGTTTCTGAAAAATGAAAATTTCATATTAATTTTATTCATGTCTTTGGAATGCAGACTTTTAAAAAATTTGTGTGATTTCGTATACACACAAATTAATATGAATTCTCACATGATTTTTTTGATCTTCTTCAATGGTACATGATAAATTTGTTCTGTTTTCTTTTGCAGTTACCTTGAACTTGAACCGAATACTCCCTTGGTTTGCCATCTTCTTTGGATTAATTTTGGAAAATGGTGTGGTCTGCTTGTTCCAGAAGATGGGATGGGATGTTTGAAATGTCAGCCCAGTGAAGAAATACCAACAACATGATGATAATTTTCTAAGAATGATCTCTGCCAGCAGGCTCAAAAAACACTGTTTTAATTGGGATAAAGAAGGTGATAGATAACAAAAAAACATTAGAAGTTTGGCTATTTACTGTGCTGAGCCATAAAACTTCAGCCTTAGGGTGTTTATTTTCCCATTAAAAATACGAATGTCTCATATCCTAACAGTTTTATAAATCTGGCTGCAGAGCTGTGGATGTAAGAAGAAAGGTACACTAAAAAGCCCCAGCCCTGCTACCAATCAGTGCATTTTGGCAGAGAGAGGAGGATGAATTGTTCCCTTAAGAGGAAGGGAGTCAGCGGAAAAATGTAAAAGCCAAAATTTATATTTCCCCAAAACCAGATTTTCAAAGAGAAAAGTGAACATTTGCAAATAGTTTATTAGAGAAAAGGCAAGTATTCCAGAGTGCAACTACAATGGGAAAGCCAAGCTGCATTCTCTGGAATGTTTGTGTAACAATCCAAAATAATAATATATCTAGTTCTAGAGTAATCTCTAGGAATGATAGGTTTAAACTGGCTTGAAATTTTATGTGATCTCATAAATACTTGAAATTTTATGTGATCTCATAAATGCTGCTTTGTTCCGAAAACTGAAGAGAGAGTGAAAGGGGTGATCCCCAACCAGCAGGGTTGTTTGGGATACCACTTAAGTCACATCCACTCCACCCAGTCCTCATCTGGCTCTACATTTAGTGGAAGCAAAACCTGAAACATAAGTTCATTCAGCAATTGAGTAGTACTTTTAAAACAAACGAACAAAAATGTTTAGGCCTAAATTAATGAAGAGACACTGATAGAAGTTCTGCACCTTCATCCTTTGCGTGCAGGCAAAAGGAGAGCTAAGTGGCCCACAAAGGAACTGACAGAATCAGTTTCCACAAGGCAGTAATAAGGACACAAACCCACTTTTGTGCAGACCAGTTTCCTTTTGTTCCACCCAATATTTAACTCTCCTGCTCGAGTTCTGGAAGGTTATACTATCCATAGGGATTACTTCCATTCTTCTTTTCCTCAGTTGCTGTCTCATGTCTGTGTTTTCCAGAAGAATCAAGAAATATTTTGCAACATCTTCAAGTTAATTCCCAACAGGTTTAGAGTAAGTCTGCATTATGACCACAGAAGACATCAAACTTATTTGTCTGATGGAACTGCCCATGCTATGCAAAATTGGTCAGAGAAGCGAATGGTTGCTGATTCTCTTTTATTAAATCAAAGGCTGACAACACTTTAGTCATTTGTTACCCTTTGCAACTTCCTGAGCATGTCAGAGAAAGCAAAAAAACCCAAATTGCAACATTTTAAAGTATATGATATGCTGGATTTGATTGGTAATGAATTGATTTCCCCAAGTTGAGGCTGTTTTGTCCATGACAGTAACTGGTGACCTAACTCTCCCCATCCTTATCTCGACCTGTGAGTCTTTCCTTTTATTTTCTCTCCAGTGCTTACCTGGAGAGTGACAGAGCAGCTTTGGTGAGCATCTGACATAGAGAGTGGGTCAATCCACCACAACTCTGGATGTATTTTCAGAAAAATGTGCATGATTTCTAATGCCAATTTTGATTGTCTAAAAATGTAACAACAGTGCTTTGGTTTATTCTTCTTAGGTTACAGTTGGGGTTTTTTTTAATATTCATCATATGTGTCGTGGTTATCTATACCCCCCATAAAGGAGGATTTTTGTTTGGTTTCTTTTCAGATATTTGGCACTGGTTTCAGTCTAGAGGCTGAGCACAGCCCATTTAGGTGTAACTAATGCAGGTTATTATTTGTAAAAATGATGTTGTCAGCAGCAAAATTGTAAATACAATGTATATAAACTTTATTTGAGGATGGTCTTCTTAAATTAAATGTTATTTTGAATTTTTAAAAACTAATTTCAGGTATTTTCTGAGGGTTTTTTCAGAACACCTAGAATGGACACGAACACATTCTGAAAGAAGCAGTGTTTGCCTGTTGTGCCACATACACTGATAATGTCTTAGTTATGCACTCTGCAATGCTGCCAGGAGCCACCACTGCCCTTACACAACTCTGAAGCAAGAGAAGACAATTAAAAGCTCCAGAGCTGTGGAACAAAAGCAGGTGTGGTACAGGTTCTCAGGCATCATTAGTAATGTAGGGCATTCAGCATTGTCTGGTTAAAGCTAGTCATTTACCAAAACTACCAGGAGAAATACACTAATATTTCATAAATCTAGGGGGCGCTTAAGGACACCCACTGGGGAGGTGGGGGCCAGATGAGTGCATTTTTTATGCTTTTGAAAGCATATGATGCTTCAGAGAGAACCAAGACTATTTAAAGGTTCTGCCTGTTTAAAACCAGCACATCTGTCTTGGTTTTACTCCTTTTTGTCTTTTGAACTCATCTTTTTTCCATAAACTTTCTGTAATGAAAGTTACCTGTGCTGAAAGATGGATGGCAAATTGCCCTTTCTATGTATCACCATTTGTTTCATTAACTCATAGGAGAGGATTTATCTGAGTTAAAAATACAGCACCCTGGACGTGAACCTGTTGCGGTGCCCCATGTTGCACGGCTGCGGGCAGCCCTGGGCACCGCTGCAACACTGAGATTCTTGCCGACCAGGAGCTAGGCACAGCGAAGGCAGGGAGAAGAAAGGTGCGACCTCAAGAGGGGGAGACCAGCAGAGGTTATTCACCCCACGGCTCCAGCCTCATGGAGACCAGGAGCACGTGAAGAAACCACAGGTTTTATAGGCAGGAGGAACACAGGGTTGGGTTTGGTTACAGACCAATGAGGAGAACTCAGGGGGTGGCTCATAACATAATAGACATTTGTTATATCAAATCAGGGAAAAATGGGAGGGGGAAGTCTGAGTCCGGTCTAATTACTTGATGCCTTCCTTAGAATTTTCTGGACTCTGGTAGAGGCTCCAGAGTGACCAGCAGGGTCAGGGGGTTACTCAAAATAAGATGGGCACATGGCAGGTGTTGAGACAAAACAGAGGGATTGGGAGCAGCAGGTGCAGGGCAAACAGGAATCAGAAGCGGAGTGAACGGGGAAGGGGGGGTTACATAGAACAAACTATTACATAAAAGGCTTATAAATAAATGAAGCATTAAACAGAGAAAACCTAAAATCCACTGCAACATGAACCTGTAGAAACTCTTTGAGTTTTGCTTGGAATCAGAAGGGATGTTGTGGCCTATGGAGCAAATTCAGAACTCCATTGCATGAAACACACAGAAGAACCAGAGGTGTTACTGAGACTTGGATTGAGCAATGGCTCAGTGATTGCACAGTGGGAGCTGGGAACTTCTGTGGGTCCATAAGCCACATAGCAAGGATTTAGAAATGAGTGTATGCAAAATTGGAGAACCACAGTCAAAGCTAAGGAGGGTTAAAAGAGAAGGTAGGAGTCTGGCAGACTTCTACAAAATTAAGAATAAAAACTAAGGAGAGAGCATCTCAAGAAAAATATGGAATATACAGTATAGATGTTTATGAGTATATCATTAAGCAAATCTAAAAACATCCTACTCCCAAGTTTACAAATGATGAACGTGAAAATAGTATTTATTGCAGACTTTTTTTTAATAGTCTAAGTGACATCACATAGCAAAAAATGTCTTCCAAGCAGTAAAGTCTATGAGTTTCCCTAGAAAAAATACCAGTAACCTCATTACTTCAATGGTTTGCACTACAGCCTTGAAAATACACTTTTATAAAGCAGAATTACCAATTGTACAGTGATAGAACTAGTCACTGAGTAGGAAGAGCTGTGCAACAGCAGAACTTCTCCCATTATTGTGCTGCATTAGGCTTTGCTGGTGCAATGGCTACTACCCTTGTGACCTCCTGCACGCACAGACAACGGAGCCCTTTCTTCCACACAAGTCCTATCTCAGAGGCATATAAGCTGCCATTTGTTACCCCAGTCTTCACTAAACTGAAAGTAAAGTAGGACATCTGTACTGGAAAACTATTAGCTGATTTCTGATAAAACAAGCAGGCCCTTGTTTCTCAGGGGCTCGCCTGCTTTTGCATTCCTTGAGCTCTCCCCAGCCTGGTGGTGTTAAGCACTGCAGTGCCATCTGGAGTTGATAAGGAAACCTCTGTTGATAAGGAAACCTCTGTTGATTTCAAAACTGGAAGAAACACACAGATACTCTTACATGTGTGTTCTTGGATTAATTTTTCTTTTTAAAATCACAAATCCAAGCTTTCAAAAATAAACATCCATCTTCAGTTTGGAGAAATGTGAGAATGAAATTAATGATGAAAACCAGGTCACAAAATATTTGTTTTGGTGGCTTGGTATCAAGGTCAATTGAAGATACAACCATGAAAGCTATAAAATACAAATTATTTCAGGATGACATCTCTTAAAAACCTAAATAGTCCCGCAAGCTAGGGTTATTCTGAGTCTTACTGAGCTCTGCAAAAGTTCATGTGGCCAGAGAGAGAAGGAATGCATTCCTCCACTGTTAAAAATCAATAGGATTTTTGTTTATGAATTAATTTGAAACTCAGGTTTCTGCAGTTAAAATTTGCAGGAAGCTGTATATAACAAGATTCCGATTTTCTCTCATGCCTCTTAGCTGTTGTGACCTTCTTAGTCTTTCCAGTAATGCTTACTGTATTACTGAGATGGCAAGAAAGAAGATATGAACATAAGGAGCTTCATGAAATCTTTTTCCTAAACATGATCTGCTGTCCTAAATTTGTAAAGCTTTTTTTGAGCTCTCTGTAGACAAATTGCAGGTCTCCAAAGCAACTAGAGAATACTGCTAATGATGTTTTAATTGCTATTCATTAGAATAATAGATATTGTTTGGGTTTGTTTGGGTTTTTTTCCCCTGGGTAAAAATGTGGTTTAAATTCCTTTACATAGAAGCATAAGGGTGAACTTAAGAGTTGTTACATGTGCTGGCTGCTGCTGAAATAAATCCAGATGATCCCCTTCATTTCTTGCAATCTCTAACTGTAATTCTAAGGACATTTTCTAGGCAAAAGAACTGTTTTGCTGCACAGAAGTGCGTGCCATGGCCCTCTGAGCACAGAACTGGGCACCTGAATTAAGACCTGAATCCTAATCCTGGCTCTAAGACCAATCAGTGCTGTGACCTTGAGCAAGTCATATATGTGGCTCCATAAAATGATTGTATCTCCACCATCACAGGATTTGGGGGAGGATTAATTTGTTCATGTCTGCTTAGAAAGATGAAAAGCATTAAGTCCTTTCAGCTGCAGGTTGTTAGGAGTCAGTCAACACTCTGAATGTCAGATATGAAACAGACATGCCTGGAGCCAGAGAATGTGAATATTAAAGGTGACATGTTTAAAGTCTTTGTTATACTAAGGGGAGCTTTAATTCTGACCCTCACTAACATGCAGTTCTGGAATGTACACATCTGAAGACTTTTAGGGGTATACACAGCAAATCACTAATCCCATATTATGATTTTGAAGTTACTGCAGCTGTTGTGTGCCAAAATAAATCTGAAATTAGTTAACAAACTTGGAGCAAAGAGAACTGGCACTTAAGCTGATCTTACTTTCAGCTATCTAAAAGAAAAAATATGGTACTTTATCTGACAGTTTGAGACTCTGAGGTAGAAAGCACTGGTACATTTTGCAGAAAAATATTTATTTAAAAATACTACAAACCATTGATATCTTTTCAGTAAACAAAGTCAATAACATTGCACAGATTTAAACAAGAAAACAAAACCTCAACAATATAGAAGCACTTCTACTCACCTTGCACTCCTTCCTCAGAACTGCTTATTCACTCTAAGCATCTGTGGGTGTTACCTTTGTAGTGATTCCCTGCCAGGCAAGCTGCAGCCCATCTGATGCTGTCATAGATGCATCACTCCTTAACTTTGATCCTTTCTTTGGTCTCTCACTTCGCTTTCAGAATAAAGCTTTGGTTCTAACCATCAAAGCCACATATGTATCATGTCTTGGCTACAGTAGAGATAGTCTCTCTTTCTCTCAGTAGGGCTACAGCGTTCTTTTGATCACTGAAAATCAAAAGCCAACAGAAGTGTAGTAATAACTAGGAAGAAGACATTTCCCATTGACAACATCCACTGGGTAATAACATGCCACATACCTGCACCAGAAAAAATGTCTTGGATTTTGCAGGATAGGGACCAAACGTGAATGTATCACATTGAGCATACACCATATAAATTTGTCCAAAGCAGGAATCTGTTTCCCTCTAAGGACATTTATCATACTTAGTGTGAAAATGGCAGATGGGTTGCACAGCAAGGAAGGCACAATCCATCTCTTACTCATTTTGTCCTGGGAAAGAGCAAAATGAAAATAAAACACTGATGATTCATGAAGAATTCTTTTCAGGAATGGTGGATATTATTTGAACCCTTTTCTTTAGAGAAGCAAATTAATTTTGCTGTGGACAAACACAATGGCAGGTATCCATTTCTTTACACAACCACATGAGAGGACTTAGTTTGTACTAAAAATCACATCTTTTCAAATGTATTTTGCACTTCTTTAAGTGGATTTTCCCCTAAAATAGCTTTCTGCTCAACTGAATTGTGCAATTTATGTAAATAATGTGTGTGTGTGTGTAAACAGAAGGAAAGTCAATCCTGTTCCTACAGCCTGTGCATTTTCTGCCTTATCTATGTTTGAAATGGTGCAGCTTCTGTCTGTTTAAAGGTCCTACACTGAAAGAAAAGGCCACCAGCAAGAAAGGCACCTTCCTCCCACAATAGTTTGAGTATTGTGCAACAGAACAGATTGTATCAGTTAAAAAAAAAAGTCATGTCTCTGATAAAACAGTATCAGAAGCATGTAAAGATCACGTCTCCCTCCTCTCATTGTTAGTCAGCTACTTTTATGTAACAAAATGCCAGCATGGTGATTCTGATCAAATTCAGCTGCACAAGCACTTTGACTGAAAGTTCACAGAGGTGTTTTTAATCCTCTCCAACACGACCTAATAAAGGGTGGCAAAACAGGAAGCCCTCGTGGGCAGATCCTTCCTCAGTATAATGGCAGGGTGGAAGGTGCCATCTGTCATTTCATGCCATTATATTGGAAAGTGCTGTCTCTAAACTCCTTGCAGCAGCTGCTCCTGAAGCCTCAGCTCTTTGTCCTGAGCAGGCAGCTGCCTCTGCCACCCCCTTGGGAGCAGTTTTGTTTTCACAGAATCAGGCAGGGCTAGAAGTGATCTCAGAGGTCATCTGGTCCTTCCGCCAGCCGCTGGGATGGGTAGGCACTTCTGACAGATGTTCTCCCTGGCAGGCAGAGATTCTGGCTCTCAGAGAACGAACCTAAGCTGCCTTTCCTAAATTAGGAGACCTATCAGCTTCTCCTGCATGTAGTAGCAGTTTGATGCCCAGTTGTTTTTCAGCTATGACCATTTATTCAAGCATTATGGTTTTGTGAAAATACAAGATTTTACTTGAGGAATCCATTGTGAAGATGTTGGCTTGGTCTTTTAGAAAGTTTCTGTCCTTCAATTCTATTCTCCAGGTTGCACGCTTCCTATTCCTCTACCCCCTGCTTAGCCTTGCTAAACCAGTGACACAAAAATGCATCGAATTCCTTGGCTGCGGGACCACAAAGCATTAAAGATTTAATTTTAAATGAACAAGGCAGCCTGCACCTCTTCAGATCTACTACAAACCTTTTGTAAGGACGTGGGGACTGGGTAACACCATTAAGCTGAAACAAAAATAGAGTCAGTGCCTACAAATAAAAGTAATTCAGAGAATGAGAGAATGGGCATGGTACATTGAGATCTCTGTTCCTGGAAAATAAATGCATCCGTACAAACTCCCTCCTAATTTGCAGAAGAAATTGTAGTGTAAATTTTCATTAGTGCGCACACTTTTTAGCAGATGCTTATACAAATAAATGTCTGAGGTAGTAACGAGATATGCTTGGCTTCTCTCACTGATTGATGTATTCTGACTGTACACACCTGCATTCGAAAGCACAGAAAAGTGTATTATTCTCTATGAGAAGAAGGAACATTGAAAGCCTCAAACAGTCCTGCATTTGCAACAGAAACAGAAAGGACTTTTTGAATGACTGGCTAGTGATAAGTGAAAGAAGATCCTATTGTGTAACCACACAAAGCACTGGAGCAAGACAAACCTATTTACATATGAGAACTCAGACCTCAAGCAAATCCTATAAGAAAGGACATGAGACAGGGTAAAAGATATGCAAAAATCAGAATTTCTTCTTCCCCACAAAGATTACTGCAAATTTCTACTTCTCTCATTTATCTTTAAGGGTTAATCCTATATGCAAACAACTGTGCAATGATGGTCTCCAAAAATACACTAAAACTCTGTTCATAAATGTCTTTCTGATTCTAAAAATGCACACAAATTAATACATTGAATAGGTGCTATATATTCCATTCTCTCTACAGGTTATATGTATGATGCAAGGTATTTAAGGACATGCTTCTCCAATTTGAGCATCATGACTAAGTGTTAGTCAGAAAGAGCAAGGTTATTTTCAAGATACAAGTCAAGATTGTGTATGATTTGTACAATATTAACAGAAGAAAAAGGAATAGCAAGACCCTTGGAAAGAATGTAGACATGCTGTGTTCATACAGGACAATAACCAAATGGTAACAGAGCTTTGATATTTTATTACTATGGGAAATTAATTTTCTCTCTGATTTGATACACTATTTTTTTCAGCTGATTCTAATAAAATGTCCTTCCCCTACACCAAACTATTTTAATATTTCAGTCGTTTACCTTTAGTGCAACATAGCAATAAGAAGTAATTTTATTCCACAATACAGCCTTTGATGTTGTTTAGGAGTAATGGAACAGGTTAAAATGTGGTCCTGTTTAAGTTTGTACTTTACCTGTTCAAAACTTCACTTGTTAGCTCACTTCTGCATGCAATATTTGAATTTTCCAATATCCATGAGGCCTTTCAGTACAAATAACTAGTGCTTTGTTAAAATCAAGATTCAGGTAACCAAAGATACTGTAAAAAGTTGAGAGGAAAAAAGCCCAACAAAATGTACTGTCCCTGTCATCCAGGTGCTTTCATAATGAAGTAACGACCTTATTTCACTGCCTGCTTGTAAATGATTTAAAAGGTTCTGCTGTTTGACGAGTCAGAAGAGTTTAAGCAAGAGCTGGTAGGGCTCAGACAGGCAACTTTATTGTTTGTGACAGCGCCTGGTATCCTGAGCCAAAAGGAGCTCACAAACTCTTACTCATGTGTCTAGCCAGATAATCACAGGGACGTTTCTGACCTGTGGAAGAAATGCTTGTGATTTCTGAAAGTGAGCAGTTAGCACTGCAAGGAGGACTGAACTGCTAACATGAATTTAAGGCAGTGGCTTGACATGGAACTGAACTCTCTATGCGTTAACAATTCCAAACAGTCTGCTTTGGCCACTAAATTCTAACAATCCATTATTTGCATAGGATTTCTCCTCTCATATTAAACTTAGGAATTCTGAAAGATTACATTCTCTTGAAGACATTATCTTAATAAAGGCTTAGCACAAGTGTATTTAAAATCTGTTGCAAAAGTTAAAAAAAGAGCCAAAATAGTCACAAGTCTGTGTATTTCAGTAGCAGATGGCTTTGTCTTTTTAACTTGCATACCAACCTTATCTGAAAAATGTAAATTCTACTGCTAAAAGCACATTCCTCTGAAATCAAATGTGGGCTTCATTACTTAGGGCTGGTTGTTTCCACATTCATTTAATTAAGTTTAGTGACTAGAACAGATGAAAGAGACGGGTACAAAAAACTAAGGGAAAGAGACTTTTGCAGTGAATTTTCACCCCCTCCAAAGTTCCTCTGTCATTTAAAACCAAATAGCCAAACTCTCTGCGGAGTGAGTCTCAGTGAGAACCCCTTGCTAATCCTCTTCATTCCTTACAAGATGCAATAGCCCCACAAACTGCCGGTGCCAGTCCAGCACACATCCAGCCTCACCCAGGCTTTAATCCCTAGTGCACATCTCCGTTCGGTGAGGCCACCTCGGCTCTTCCAGACTACCTCAGCTCAGGAGAGTGCGTCCCTGTGCACAGATCCCCCAGGCTCTCTCAGCCACGGCAGAACCTAGCCCTCACAGCAGACCCTGGCTGTTTGTAACGCTACCTGCAGAGCTGGAGTGGCCAGGATCTTAGAATAAGCAGTTAAGAGGCTTTACCACATAGGGAGCTTGGAAACTCACAGAAAATGTTAAAATCAATAGAAGATGACTTTGCAAATAAGAGAAATTTTTTAACTACTTTGCTAAGAAAACTAACAAGTGATTTCCTTAGGTCATGTAGCGTTGTCCAGAGTTAAATGTAGTAACTTCAAATAAACTAAAGATAATGGATAGAAAAATGTACTTCTGTGGAGTTTCTGAGAAGATGCATGTAGTATATGAAAAGGAATATGAACCTCAAACTACTGTGGTAATGTATCCTGTACAGGCAGGCATCACAAAAACAGAGTAAATTCTTGCAAAGTGGCTGAAGGTGACAGAGCTGTACCTTGGAGAAAGGACCTGTTGTTAGGGTTCCCTTTGGCATGTAGCTGATTAATCCTTCCATTTCACATTCCTCCCCAGCAGCCAGCTGAACAGCAGAGTGGGGGAATTAGTTTCTTTTGCCCTCAGAGCAATCTAATTCCTTAAGGAAAATAGATGGCTTTAGCTAGGCAGATAAATAAAGTCCAAGAAAACATGTTCTTTCCAGTTAAGCAAAAGTGTGTACCTGCAACAAATGACTGTCACTTTAAAAATACATAACAAGTAGCATAACCCCAGCCTCTAAAACAGATCAAAAAAGGACATGAAAAATCCCCCAAGGTGTCAGCAGCAGAACTAAACAAACTTGGGATTTTAAAGAACTCATGTGTCAGGACCTCAGCATCTCCTTCCAAAGTCTGCCAAGCCCCTGCCTCCAGAAACTGTAACAATTCCTCCCCACTGCTCTTCCCTTCCAGCATCCCACTGAGTCCTGAAGGCAGCACCTGAGGGTGTCCCAGGGCCCCTTGACGTATCTGCAGTTTTCATCCTCTCTCTAAAAGATGTGCAGAGACTCACTTCCTTCCCACATGCCCCATTGGCACCTGGCACTGCAGTGCCCCGGCTACAGCTGTGCAGCCACCCAGCTTTTGCCTTCTGGCAGCCGGGTGGCCAAACAGAAACCAAAAGGGGAGTTACACCTGTGATCCTCTCCAAGGAAGGAGCAGTTAAGTCTCTCTCCTCTTCCAGCTCCAAATCCTTACAAGGTTTCTTAGAACTCTTAGAACAGTGCAACTTTCCAACTTCTGTCCTATCTGATCTAGTTTATAGCAAGCAGACTGATGGAAAATGCCTGGACGAATTTACTGCACACGCTTTGTTTCCTTAGGATGAAGGCTAAATATGACACAAAACCTTAGGCTTGTAAATGAGTCCTAAGTGGATCAATTATAAACACTGTGGGGGCTTTGCTACTCTCTCCGTTGCATTTAAAATTTTGCAAACTGTCTTATTTACAAGAAATTGGAAACATAATTTTTAAAAATCAACTTATTTTAGAAGCCACATAAAATTATCTGGTTACCTATGATTAAGAACTGAATTAATTATAAATACTATAATAATTTTTGCCTAATTCTTCTCCTAGTCTTCCAATTTCACAACTACACCAAATATTGTACCGAAGTCTCAACTTTAGCAAGCATCTAAGCTATGCATAAATTGAATGCAATTTTGCCCCACCTTTATTGGAGAACTCTTTTTTTGAAGCAATATTTATGCTTTTTACAAGTTATTCTAATGATTGCCTACTGCATTTCAGTGCATTAAAGCAGTATCTTCTAGTAATACATTTGTAGTATGCATTTGAATATCTCCTGTATCTTAGTATACAGCTGTTCCACAGTCTTGGAAATAACAAACAGCAATTCTGATTGTAGGAAAAGATCCCTGCTTTGAAGTCAATCCGCACTAAAGTCAATAGCACTGACAGTGACTTTACCAGGAGCTGACGCTGAACCCAAATGCTCATCTGTTATATTAGCCATGGTATCAGCCTATTACTTTTTGGCACTCACTTTCTTCAAAGTGGAGCACTCCTTCCAGACTCTTCTCTTTTTGTAGACTAAGGAAATTTCCAGGGAACTAAACTGTAATGTAATTATGACAGTATGACTCTGCAGTTGCCATAGCAATGGAATGAGGGTGATATGCTGTTGAAGTAAAAATAAAACTTCAAGTACAGCTAGTGGAGAACTAACAATTATTTCTAACTGCTTTACCACATTTATAGGCCCTTTGGAGAAAGGCCAATGAAGTTACCCAGGGCAGACTGCCTTCTGAACTGCTGTACTCAAGAGTTTTCCACCTCTGGGCAGCAGAAGCCTGACTGTTCTCGTTTCCTTGTAAACCTGTCTTTTCCTGGGCCTGCTCATTATTGCATGTGCTATGTGGGACTGGAAAAGTTCCGCAGTGTTCACTGGGTGGAGAGTTTCTTTCACTATACCCTTAAAAGATACCCTTAAAAACTTAGGAGTTATGATGAACAGAGGTTATGGAATCAAAATGGGAAAGCTGTGTTGGGATGTGGTTTGGACCATGGGTAGGAAGCTTTGTAGTAATGTGACTCCATTCCGCTGTGCACACACCAAACTCTAACTTGAAGCTGCCTGTAGCAACTACTCAGTACTTAAGTTACACTCTTGTACCTATTTCCCTCCTTTCAGAGCAATTCCCCTGCTTTGGGCTGTCATAATGCAGTAAAGAGATAGGCCTCACAACTGCAACACCAGGCATGAAAATCAGCCTCTGGAACAGCTGCTTATTGACTTAATAACAAATTTCTTCTTGTTTTAAAACCTACTTGAGTTTTCCTTAGGAATACAGACTATAACTTCTCTCCCTCACAAGATGCTGTTATTAAAAGGAACAGGGCGCTGAAAACTTAGCAAGTCCCTATAATCCATCCTGGTTTTCAGTCCAAATTTTGTGGAGTGATGCTTTAGGACTTTTATTCTTCCCTTGGTACAGGGAATAACAGCCAAATGTTCCATGCTACCCAAATCATGAGCATGATTGGAAACATAAATCAATTCACTTTTTAATTTATGCAAGACAAAGTACTGTGACTTTTGCTGAAGTCCACTCTCACCACCGAGACTATTAAGGAATGGCACTCTCTAAAGATCTGCAAAACAGAATCATTAGTTTTAGTAGTAGAAACAGGATTTTCTCCTGATTTCAAAACCAAGTAAAATCCAATTAAGACAGAGAAGTCAGAAATTCCATTCCAAATAGAGATAGGTGGAACTTTTTCCAATGTAATTTAAAAATTGCTTCCCTCAGTCCAGGGTGATGACTTGTTGTAGTTTTCTTATGGGAGGGTTGGAAAGGGGGGTAGGGTTTGTATTCATTGATAAGGTAAATTAAAATACACACAACATTAAAGTTATGCTAAACATCATGCTTTTTATTTTTGGGGAAAGAGCAAGAAAATAGCAGTACTTCAACGGACTAGAAAAAGCCTCCTGTAAATACTAAAAGCACAGCAATTTATACTAAAAGCTTATACATTCATAAGTCAAAGCATAAAGTTGCATGTAAATATGTGTGTGTATATATATTTATACATGTATACACACATAGGCACACAACTTTTAAGTACACATGTAACTATCTGAATTATCTGAATTTTCCTTATCATTCAGTTTAGTGTTGGGTGAATGAAGCAATTAGACCAGAATTAACATTAAAAAAATCCAACCACTGCCACAGACTAGATTACGAACTTATACACATACACAATTACAGCATAGTCTTTACTCTTGTGGCCTTCGAATTCCACTAAAATAAGCCAGTTTTAGAGGGAATGCACTCTGGAAGTCTCTTGGCTTCTATCACTGAAACATCCTAGCCTTTGTTAAAAACTAACAGAGGAGCTACCCCAGAACATGATCTGCAATTCTTCCTGCAAACTGCATGCATGCCAGACATGAACCATGCAAAAACCCTTTGAGGTTTAAGCCCTTAATTATTACCTTGTGTCAATATTCAGGCACTGTGCTTTACAGCAATCTTCAGAATTAAATTTTAGAAACGAATATCGCATTGGGAGTTGATTTTACTTAAAATAGAGAAGGGTGAAAACTCAGATAGTTGGCAACTCTCAGCTGATTAAGCATTTCACACTATGAATTAATAAAAACTTAATCAAGTGCTTTAGTAAGTTCTGAAAACAAAAATAAGTTATATTTCAAAAGATCAAGTTAGTATAAAAAGTTTTAACATATGCAAAGTATGTGCTCAAAATACTTATTTCGCATTTTTAAAAAGAGCTGTCATCTACCTTACAGCAACAAAGTTCACCCAGTATAAAATATTGCAATTTGTCCCATTGTGTCATATGAGAGGTTTCCTTATTCTCCATATGATCAAGAACACTTGCACAAGAGTTCATGTTATTCCAAGCCACATAGTGGCAGACAGACTACGTTTGAAAATGTGCTTTTACTATGCAGTGCAGTAAAAGCCAAGCAAACCATTTCAGAGCAGTGTTTAGCAGGTCAAAGAGCTACGTCGATGCAAGAAATCCAGAGAAGAGTATAAAAGTTAACGCCAAGTGGCAGTACCAAGAAAGTGAATTAGATCAACAGAAAAAAAAACAACCCTGCTGATAATATTCACTATCACATGTACAGCTTGTAAGCTAGGAATAAATTAGCTTAAGGAGAAAAAAAAAAATTAAGTGTGTAAACAATTCATCCAGTACAAAACTGGATGCAGCCGGTAAGAGCAGAACTAGCTTAGTAGTGCTGAGGATGTGTGTGCATCCAGATGCCTGTTCAAAATGCATTTATCAATGCCACTGACCCCCCCCAAAAAATTGCCTAGAGCTATTTACACCACAGCGGAGGCTTCCCTCCCCCCTGACGAAGTTATTACAACTCAGGAAGTCGCTGCCGTCTTCTACTATTAAAATTCCAGTTATAAGCTACCAATGTTTGTAAGATGAAAACACCCACCCTCCAAATTAAATTGAAAACTCTTGTCAAGCATGTCTGAAGACTCTTCAAAAGTTAAAGTACAGCACTTTGCTCAAGTGGTATTTGCATGAGTAACTTGTACTGACAGCCTTTTAAATTAGAGAATTTAACACAACTCAGGGTAGCTAGGTGTTCTTTTTCAGGAAGAGGGATCCATACAAATTCCAGTCGTTCTTGTTGAGGTGTGTTACAGGGAGAGAAGGACAAAAGAACCTCAGCTCAGTCAGCCTCAAGGGGAATCTTCCTCCTTCTAGAAGTATTCCTCCTCTTCATCAAAAAATCCATTTTCCAGGGCGTACGAGCAGTCTGCGTTAGAGTCAGCTTGGCAGGCACCTTTGTATTCTTGAATGGATTCGTACAGGGAGTACAGCTGACACAGCAGTGACATATCCAGCTGCCGAAGGCCAACCTGAAGGGGGAACAATTCAAACAATCATTATTACAATTGCCTTTCTATGACAGTATATATCTTTTGTTGCTAAACAGGAGGCTCAAGCTTCTTTCCACCTTGAACAGTTATGAAATGTGGAAGTAAAATTCATTTTCTAATGTGACAGGTGGACAAAAGAACAAGGACCAATGTGATGCAATAACACAGAACAAATGTAAAGCGTTCTTCAAAAAGTTGTATTACAATGGTGTGCTTAACTTCCAATAAGCAGTTCACTGCTATCAGAATGATGGCAGATAAATTCATGAAGTCTATATTCCTCATTATGCAAGCGAGGTATTTTTCCAGAAACAATGTGTCTTTCACACATCTTTCTCTCACACTATCACAATGTGCTCTGTTTTTGTTTGAAACAGCCTGGAGTAAAAATTTCAAGTGGGACTCTGACTGATTTTCCCACTTCCCAGCTAAGTACTTCTACTCTAATTTTCTTTTGTATATTGATGTACATAGGCATCTGACAAAGCCAGATTGTCTAGCACAATACAGCACACTATTTTAAGGCAGCAAAACTAAAGCAGAAGTGACACAAGGACAAATATCCTACCTTGCAAATCTTTAGGGTATTTTCATATGCCACTCAAGCATAGGCTTGATTATAATAAAGCACCTAATATTTTGGTCCTTAAGCTTCTCAAATCTTAGTTCCAGAGTGAATTAAAGAGCTGAAGAACCATTTAAAAAAAAGGCTGCATCTTTATGTCAGAACAAAACCAGTATATTGCACTGCAAAGTGAAATAAAGCCACTCATTTAACTCAATTCAGTCCTCCTCTCTGGCAAGAAAATGGAGAGTTCACTTGACATTGTCACCTATCCACGTCAGATCAAATTAAAACTAGGTTTTGTCTTGCAGCAAATTTAAACCACTAACCAGTAAGAGGTTTTAGAGAAACAGCCATTTCAGCCTTGTTTTTCAAGGAAATGTTAAGCTGACAGACTGTTCCTAGTGAGCCTCAGTTTCATCAAATAAAAAGTTTTTGCCACAACTCATGTTAAAAGGAAACAAACAAACAAACAAACAAATAAGTTAGCAGCCTTTACTGCAACCTGAACACCAGGCTATACTTTACTCAGAATGAGAATTCTTACCTCTCCTTATGCTTCTACATTCTCAGGACAATACACTCAGCACATAAGCAAACCACAAGAAGCTAGCATGAAGATCTTACTTTGATATTGCTGAACTATCCCACCAGCAGCTCTTTCTAAAAGTGAGGAGAAGAAAAAAAAACCATATACCAGAATGCTACCGAGAAAAACAGGATATGGCNTGCTGAACTATCCCACCAGCAGCTCTTTCTAAAAGTGAGGAGAAGAAAAAAAAACCCATATACCAGAATGCTACCGAGAAAAACAGGATATGGCATCTTTCAAGAACAACACAAATAACTTGGTGACATCATGAAGCCAAAAACATGAAGTCCTGCACAGGCTAAATGTGAAGACTCCAGGACAAGACATGGAACACTGTGCTAGCTGCCAGGATATTAAAGAGAAGTCTTTTGATCACCTCAGATCTATGCTACTTTTCTCACCCATTTTCCTTTATAACCTAAACAAACTGCTCACCTTAGGTAAGAAAGGATGCTGTGAAGTTGGATCTAACACTATGACATACAAACATAAGATCCACCTGGCAAACCTGCATGAGAGCTTAACGTTTGAGGGACAAGACTGCAGTTCAAAACCGCTCAAAAAGCAAACACAACTGAGTTGAGCCAAAAAAGTCAACCCAGAGATAGGCAACTTTTGTCTCCCAAGGAAAGTGGGAGCATTTTCACCAGTAGCTCTCATTTTCTGAGCTCCATAATGGACTTCAGTACTTTCTGTGAAGTTCAGTTCTGCTGACCACCAAGCACAAACTTCAAGGGAAAAATTGCTCAGCAAAATTAACATAACAGATCTTTAAACCAAACAGTTATGTTTAATATCTTATTCTTCTGTTGCTGCCACTAATATCAAACCATCAAACAAGAAGTCTACTGAGAAAAATGCAGCCTCTTCAAAACTTTCAAGTATGACTCCTGAGGTAAGAAAAGCCTGAAGAAATGTTCACCCCTGATAGAATTAGCAGAGTTTTTAATGCCAGCCAAGATTTGATTTATGTGTTTGACTCTTGATAAGACAACCTATAGAGCACAATTCCATATGATAACTGTCCCTCACGATCGCAGTTCTGAAATGGCCTCTCCTTTCCTCCCTCCCTCTCCAAAGCATCCAAGTTCATCACTTTCTCAGCTTTAAAAACTTACATACACAGTGCCTTGCTTGATCATGCAAGGAAAGATGTTCTGTGCCTTTCTTCCTCACTCACTATGGAAAATTTAAAGCAAACCCATCACTCAATAAAAACATCTTTGACTGCTGCAAGAAAGAGTGTTCAGTATCAGTAATAAAGTGCTTTTATCTTCTTGATGAAAGGCAGCCTATTAGTACACAAGAGTCTCTCTAATTTGTACAGGCCACAGAAAAGTACATCTGGAACCAAGAAGCCTGTTGCTTGAAAGTCTTTGATGTGTTTAGAAGTATCTTTTTCTTCAGAAGTATTTTATCAAATTATCATCAAGTATTAAAGGAAAGTTTA
The DNA here is from genome assembly GCA_013399915.1 of Illadopsis cleaveri. NCBI lineage: Eukaryota > Metazoa > Chordata > Aves > Passeriformes > Timaliidae > Illadopsis > Illadopsis cleaveri. The sequence continues at coordinate 108,926 of VXBB01003825.1, forward strand.
AAGGGGAAGTCTAGTTACCAAATGACTTTGAGAAGTATCTCATTTGATTTCCCATTATGAAAAAAAAAAAATAGATTAGAGTTGTCTAATGAGTTATCTTTGTTTTTTTGGAAAGGCTTAAGATGACTAAGACCATATGTCCTTGTTTCCTTTTACAGCATTGCAGAAGAAAGCCCCGGCAGTCGATAGACACCTATCCTTCCTGAGCTTTAATGCAAAATGGCAATTCTAATATACAGATTTAAGAAATTATCTGAACTGTTGAAACACTGGTGGCAGACTAAGATTTCAGCACATTACACTGCCCTTCTAAATCCATAGAAGGACCTTTCGAAAGAGCTTCTTGTCCTTTTTAGCCTAAGAAAAACAGTCTTGAACTGGGCAGATTTTCAGCAATATCATATTTTATATGCTTCACGGAGTTATTAGAGCTGGAAGACACCTCTGGAGATCATCCAGGCCAACCCTCCTGCCAAAACAGGGTCACCTCAAGCAGGTTACACAGGAACGTGTCCTGGTGGGTTTTGAATGTCTCTAGACAGGCAGACTCCACGACTTCCCTGAGCAGCTTGTTCCAGTGCTCTGCCACCCTCAATGTGAAGAAGTTCTTCCTCATGTTGAGGTGGAACTCCTTGCGTTTCAGTTTATGGCCACTGCTCTCCATGCTGTTGCTGGGCACCACCGAAAGGAGTCTGGCACCATCCTCTTGAGACTCACCTTTCAGATATTTATATATATTAATGAGACTCCCTCTCAGTCTTCTTTTCTCTAGACTAAACAGGCCCATCTCCTGCAGTTTCTCTTCATAACAAAGATGCTCCAGACCCCTAATTATCTTTGTGGCTCTCCGCTGGACCCTCTCCAGCAGCTCCTTGTCTTCCTTGTACTGATTCTACTGAATCCCCAGCGCGCAAGGCTTAGGCTATTATTAGTCATTACAGCTGCAGCTTGCACCAGCAAAGCACAACACCCAATTAGTGTTTAATCAAAAGGTGCGCCAGGTCGCCCGGAAGAATTTCGCTATAATAACGCCGCGCTACAGGATCAAAACAGAGTCCTGGAGAAAGGTACTCCGAATCACGGCCACTTGGGCTGCACGAATCCGTGCCGACACTGGGGGTATTGTTCAATGCCAGCCTTTCGTCGTGGGTGCCGGGTCCCGGTGGGTGCCGCAGGGCGCGGTAAGCGGCTCCCCATCCGCAGCCGCCCCACCGCCACCGGCCCCAGCCTTCCCCCGCCGCCGGTACCGACAGCCGGGCC